>OZ007542.1:6828227-7272528 GCA_963931895.1 Eupithecia pulchellata | reverse complement strand
ATGTAGAGCAAACAACTGAAACCATTTAAAGCATATACCTATTACCTAATTATTAATTAAGTACTTTCACAATTTTAAACATACAATACAAGGATACATTAAGACCCAAGCTGTATACATGGTATCATCATCGTCAGCCTATATCAGTAAAGTTTACTTTACTTTACTGCTGGACATAGGCCTACCCAAATGAGCGCCATAGATGGTTATCATTCGGGGATTATTGCCCATAGTCTGCTGTATACATGTATATGTGAGCAATTAAATATATAAATAAATAAGATGCAGAAAGTGAATAGATCCAAAATTGCTTTAAAAAGATTCACAGGGGTGTGTTTTACAAATAAATAAAAATATATTTTAAATTTCCATTCCTTCCGTTACTCGTTCTGGCTTAGGTACCAACACCATTTCTGAACGACTTAAATAACAGAGACGTTAACTCCACATCAATAAGGTGGTATTTACCTTGCTCTGAACGACTTAAATAACAGACATAAACTCCACATCAATAAGGTCGTATTTACCTTGCTCTGAACGACTTAAATAACAGAGACATAAACTCCACATCAATAAGGTCGTGTTTAACTTGCTCTGATCGACTTAAAATTACAGAGACATTAACTCCACATCAATAAGGTCGTATTTACCTTGCTCTGAACGACTTAAATAACAGAGACATAAACTTCACATCAATAAGGTCGTATTTACCTTGCTCTCATCGACGAACTTCTGCGCCGACATAGTAATAAACCTCAAGTCCGCTTGATGTGCGATCACATCAGATACGAACTCTCTCACGTCCTCGCTCTGTCCGGGGAGACTGTTCAACTTGGAGAGAGATTTCTCTTTCTCCTCCAGGGTGCGGTAGGCGGATTCCATCCAGGTGTTGAAAGTGTTTAGCTCGTTTCTGTTTGAATTAAAGAAATATTAGGTAGGATATTAAAATAAGAAAAATATTCGATATAGGCGGGACTTGAACCCGCAATCTTCCCTGTAAGATGTGCTAACCTCTGCGCATTTACTAGTGATTATCCCGAGTGGAAGGCCTACGCCGTATAAAACAAGAAAAACATTTGGTATGATACTAATCATATTTGGAGACTGTAAATGAGGCTTCTAATTTATGCCACCAAGAAGTAATGTTGTTTTAAAAACCTTAGACCTAAACCCTTTTCTGTGATGTTTAATATAAAATACTAGTGATCGGCCCCGGCTTCGCACAAGTATTTAAACAAACATAAAAAATTTCAAATTTTTACACTCACTCAAACATTTTGGGTTACATTATTGAAGTTTTCATACGGATCCCTAACTTTTTTGAAATATTCTTAGGTCTATATTCGGAAATATTTAGGTTTCATTAGGTATAATGATGAAATAAGTTTCTAATGGTGAAATAATTTTCTAAATCCATACACTAATTTCAGATCCAATACAATACAATAATACAATCCAAAAATACAAAAAACGTCCTCTTCATAACATTAGTATACTCACGTGAACTTCCCAAGCTCATCCCTCGCCGCGCACAATCTCCGCAGCATCTTGTCACACTTATCCGCGCACTTGTCACAGCGCGTCTTCAGCTGTCTCACCCCCCGCTCCAGTGCTGCCACCTCGTGGGGGGCAAGCACGTCACCTCCAGAGACCAGCAGTTGTTTGGCCTGGTCCGCGCACGCGGATACTTGGCGCTGGTGGCTATCCAGGTCGTCTTTGATGAGCTGTAGGGTTAAACAATTCTTGAAAATCGTGAAGCGTTCGACATTTACACAAAACAGTTACTCTGAATATTCAGTTACTCTGGAAGCGGTTCATCAGCGTCTCCGTGAAAGCTTTGACGAGCACGACCTTTAATAATGAAGAATACGAAAAGAAGAACTCTGGATATTATAAAAATTACAAAGGGTTTTGTGTAGTATAACATTCCAGGATAGTGATAAATTGCTAAGCTTCAAGATATTCAAATCAGACTAAAGATGACAGACACGCCAACACTGTACACAGTTAGTTGGACCTGACCTCTCTCGGCACTTTCCTAAAAGATCCAGTTTCCAATTTTTGTGAACTAGATACTTCAATGGAATACTTTGCGAACTTTCAATCCGTTGTTCCTTTCAAAGCCCATATCTATAACTTCTATGTATATTTACTCAGAGCACAGTTCAAAATAACATCTCACCTTCAGAATATTGATCTGGTTCCGCAGCTCATCTAGGTCCTCCTTAACTCCCTCCTGGTTAGCCAGCCTGTCTTCAACCACGGCGATCCATTCCAGCAGCTTGCTCAGCGTCTCGTCACAAAGCCTGTACTTCTCTTCTACTGCTTGCTACACATGGGAAAGAACAGCATTAGTATTGTAGTAGGGTGCAATGAATGGGACGCACTTTGAACATCGCCCATGCTGGCCGGAAGACGAGATGGATTTTGGGATACAATTTTGGGGTATTTACAGGTTTTGGGTTAGTGGTAAAACGTCTTGGCTTTACAAGATTTGGTTTGTAAAAGAATATGATATGCTATAATATTGATTTTGTGTAGTTATTCGTAGAAAAATGGATACAGACATGAGAAAATTTAGATTTTATCTTCTTTTATAGGAAAAGGACAGTGTCTATACCACATTACATATTCATTGAACTAGCACTCTATGTTAGAAATTGATCCAAAACGTCTTCCAGCTAATCTCCCATGCAAACAGATGTTCAAAAGTGCTAAATCACCCCATTCTTATACATGATACTAGACGAGCATTTACAACTATCTACAGTGCAGCCGTTCCAATAACGACCTTATAATCATTTACATAGTGCACAATGAAGTACTCCAGATGCAACTTTACAAAAGATGACAACGTCAGACAAAGTTTAACATTTTGAACCGTATTTGTAAGGGAATATTGGTACAAAATGATAAAGACACGTGAGACGTGGATACCTCAACTTCATGCATAAGTGGAGACATCGTTCCTGTAAAAAAAGCACAGATAGACACTACGCAGACAAAAGCAGAGACGAACCAACGTAGAGAAACCAAAGAAGGCAATAACATACAGCATGAAGATGATGACACAACAACATTTGTTGCGTGAGACACAACACATAAATCTAACATGCATTAAGCGTATCATGCAAGCAATGATAACAAAAGTCTGTTTGTAATCCGCTTCCTTAAAATTAAGATTGTATTAGAGTTAATTGTTAGAGTAAAAGTCAATAAAATACCTTGAATGGATATCTGAAAGAGTATTGTTGAATAGTATAACAACGTGGTTTTCACGTAAACTTCACGAATGTACATTTAAACAGTAAAAGAGGCGCCATTTCAGCAAATAAAATCAGATGAAATGAAGCCTCTGTAAAGTAAAATGAAATTATACCTTCTCGTGTTCGTGTTTCTCAAAGTTTTACCATTACTGTAAGTGTTTGTGTCGAGTATTCTCAACACCATGGCATATCGGTCATGCATCCCGAGTGTGAGCTTCAAGGAATGAGTATAACGAGCCAAGGAATCGTTTCAATCGACCAGCAGTCATATAACACTGGTTTTAATGAGGAAGCAAACACTAAAGCCATGGCTAAGGCCGACGGAGAAGCGTCTCGAGTCGACCACATTGCGCAAAGTGATTATGATAGGTTAGACATTTGGCGAGACGGTGAAGTTTCTTTGTATCGTCGTTAATATGATCCCTCACAGGCAAGCATTCACGATTTAGCTCAAAAGGGTTCTTAGCATCGCAGGCAACGGCTGTAAATAAAAAACAACATACATCGAGCCTTAGTACAATGAGTGTAAGCACGCTTTTCAATTGACAGATTCCCCGAATTATGTGTGTGGGGAAAATGGCAATTGTGTTGTGCTGTAACCTAATCTTAAGCATCTAGGAGACATTAAAAATGCAAATAAAATCTAGGTACTGTTTCGAATATTTTCTACGTTTTTAGATCTACAAATGTGTAAAAACTAATACTGTCACTATATAATTTACTGTGTGAATATAAACATGTGGATGGCTACAATCTCTTCTAAGATTTCTAAAATTCTAATTTGCTTAAACGCTATTGAATGAATGATGAAAATGTGCCACAAATACAGATTGTGACTGCCCACTAAAACATGTATGTAACCCAATTGTCGACACTGAAAACTCAAGGGTGTCAATGCCATGCTAATGTTTAAGCCAAACGCTTAGAGATCACCATCTAAGAATGGAAACAGGAAACGTAAAGCAACACCTTTGCTTGATAGAAGCACAACAAATAAAGCGTAAAAGAATTTAGACTTACCCTAGTTTCTGCTGGCAGTAAGTATCCCTTCTTTAGAGCCTTGACCAAATCAAGTTTGATGCTTTTCTTTGAATCAACAACGAGTCTGCCTTCGACTGGATCGACTAGCTTCTGCTCCATAGCTTGCACCAATGGCCAAATCTTTCCTGTCTCTGGTTCTTTGACGACAGTGCTTGATGCGTCCACGATTCTTTGATTGATCGCCTCGCCAAGGTTTAGTCGTTTTCTATCGATAACGCTTGTGGTTATGAATGGATCGTTTAGAGCTCCGGTAGTAGGGTTGTAAATACCGAAGTTCAGCGTTTCAATCAAGCTGAAACTCTTTTTTGGGGTCATGAGGAGACCGCTTTCGATGGCAGCGGTTAACGAATGCAGCTTGGATGTCTCGGTATCCAAGATGTTCCCTTTTTCCGCATCCATAAGACCTTTTCGGAACGCTTCGGGGAGCTTGACTAGCCTCTTCTTGAGATTATCTTTTACGAGCGCAGTGTCTGAATCTATGTAGCCTAATATGGCCGCGTCTTTTATTGTAAGCACATCGTTGGATACAGGATCAGTGAAGCGAGCGGTAGCCAAATTCAACTGACCATTTTCCAAAGCTTGCTCAAACGTTAGAGGTTCACGGACGTAAACTATAAGACTGTTTTCAAAAATAAAGCAAAGTGTTTTTGTCCTATTCTGGGTATCGAATGAAGCCTTAGCGTTTTTATCAATAATGCCCTCGACTATACCTAATCTTAATGGAATGTATTTATTCTTATGAGGATCTTTTATAACAGCCGTTTCAGGGTCAATAAATTCGTATTTAATAGCTTCGTCCAAAGTAAACTCTCTAAGGACGGGCTCTTTGGAAGCACTTGATTCTGGTACGAAACGTTTAGTAACTGTTTGAGATGTGAGTGGTTGAATAACGGTTACAAGGAGTCCTTTGTCAAAAGCTATATCCAAACTGTGGGTCTTCTTTAGTTTAGTATCAAGAACCCTGCCCTTAGTGATATCCACGTCACCTTGCTGTATTGCTTGTGGCAGAGGCTTGTATTTGTTAGTGAAGCTATCTTTTACAACGGTCGAATCAGGGTTTAAAAGATTTGTTTCAATTGCTTTGTTAATATCAACGTATTCGTTTGTACTTGGATCAACAATTTTACCGTTGTCTGCCCTAAATAGACCGTTCCTAATAATTTCTTCAAGGCTCAGGTATTTCTTAGTAGTTACTATAAGTCCACGATGTTTGGCATCATAGAAGTTTATTTGATTTCCGTTTGGTAGATTGTAGACATTATTTTCCTCATCAATGATACCTGTCTCTATAGCTTCAGTAAGTTTAATATATTTGCTAGTCGGAATGTGCTTAACTAGAGAAGTTTGAGGGTTGATTAATTCTTCTGCGATAGCAGTCTTAAGCGTTATTTTTCTTTCCGTAACTGGATGTACAAATAAGAGTTCAGTGATATTGTACATGTCCATAGCTAGTGTTTCGTACAAAGTGAACCCTGCACTTTCAATATCTACGATCAGTCCTAAGCTCATAGCTTCCGAAAGGGGGATCAGAATGTCGGAACCAGGCTCCTGAAATTTGCCGCTCCTCCTGTCAACGACTTCGCTGCGGCAGCATTCCGCTAACGTTAAAGGTTTTTCCGATTTCTTATCGAAGTAGCAAAGATATTTGGGACTAATGATAGACTTTCTGATAGCCTCGTGCAAGGTTATCTTACGGTTTGTAGCAGGGTCAATTATTTTGCCAGTACTGTCCTCGTATAAACCTTGATGTAACGCTCGTTGTAAACTAATCGGTGCCTTACTATCTACAATCAAGCCAATCTCGAACGCTTTACGTAAAGTTATTTCCTCGTTGTCATTGTTGATGTTTCGGATTTTACCGGTTTGATCGTCAATGACTCCGGTTTCTAAGGATTGTGGTAGTGTGATCTTGTCCCATTTTCCAAGCCTATTGTCGCGAATATGAACAGAGTTGGGATCAATCAAATTCATCTTGATTGCCTCAGCAAGAGTGTACTTTTTACCGCTCTGTGGGTCCATAAAAAGTCCGGTGATTTCATTATAAACTCCTTTTTCGAGAGCCTCCATAAGGGAAAGTGGTTTGCGAACTTCTACTAGAATACCCCTTTCGAACGCTTCACGGAAATCTATCTTTTCTGGTCCAAGAACGATAGTTCCTGTTCTACCATCTATGATACCTTTATCTACCGCAAATTCGAATGGGATTACTTTGCCGGCTACGTGCACTAACGTGGATTGCGGATCGATCATTCGCTTTTTTATAGCCCTGTCTGTCTGAACTTTTTCTTTGCACTGAGGGTGCGAGAATTTTCCCGTTTTAGGATCGTAAAAACCTTTAAAGACTGCTTCAGGAAGACTGAGCTTTCTCTTAGCGGGAACAATAAGACCACGTTCTGATGCATCAGTAAGAGAGATTTTATCACCGTGAACAGGGTCCCTAACTTTTCCTTCTTTCGAATCAATTATTCCTATTTTGATAGCATCGGCTAAAGAAATAATTTCTCCAGTGACTGAGTTTCTAACTGTTAAAGCTTTGGGATCGATGTTACCATCTTTGATAGCTTCTTCTAGAGTCATAGTAACCCCGTTTATCTTCAAAAGACCAGTTTCTGGGTCATAGAAGCCTTGAACTAATCCTTCCTGCAATGTCCATGGTTTCTTATCACTTAGTAGGTAGCCTTTATCACTAGCGTCTTTAAGGTTGATTGCAGGAGAAGTCAAAATACCCTTTTCTAAATCTATGAGCCCTGATTTTACCGCTTGATCAAAAGGCACAACGCCTTCGGATTTATCATCCTTGATCTTAACATCGGACGGATCTACTAATTTATCTTTTATAGCATCCTTGAGTGAAATAATATCACCTGTTTTTGGGTTTAGAATTTTGCCTGTTTCAGGGGAGTAGTAACCTAACTCAATAACATCTAACAGTGAGAAAGTGACTGCTTTCGTTGCAATCAGCCCCCTTTTCAATGCTTCGTCTAATGGAATGTCTTTGCCAGTCTTCTTATCTTTTATTTTAGCCGTTTCAGGATTAATCAGTTTGGTGTCAAGTGCTTCCGAGAGCGGTACAAGTTTATTTGAAGCAGTATCTTTGATTTCCGAAATAGTCGGATGGACGATATTTCTATCTACAGCGTCCAAAATACTTATAAGCTGTTCAGTAACGCTGTCTTTTATCTTTCCGGTTTCTGGTTCGTATAGATCTTTGACGATTATAGCCTCAATAGAAATCGGTTTACGAATAATAGTGATGATTCCACGTTGGATAGCTTCGGATATTTCAATAGTCTCGCGGGTTTCTATGATAGTGATAACGCCTTCATATATTTCGATTATCCCGCGGTCAACTGCTTCACCTAAAGAAATAACCTCATCTGAGCGTGGTACTCTAATAAGAAGAGTTTCTTGATCGATTAGACCCTTTTCAACGGCCTTGCCTATTGGAACTACCTCACCTGTGTTCACATCTTTAATTTCACCTGTCTTTGGATTGTATAATCCTTGTTCAAGTGCAGATTCGATAGTTACTTGCTCTGGGATAGACATATCTTCAGGTTTCTCAACAATCCAACCTAATTGAATACATTCTAAGAAAGGAACTCGTTTTCCTGTCTTAGGATGAACCATGTGACCGGTGATTTTGTCAATAATTGGAATCGCGATAGCTTCGTCGAACGAGATGTAATTGTCATGTTTCGATGTCAAGTCTTTTACCAAAATGAATTCAGGATTAAAGATTTGAAGACCGTACACGAGTTCTTCAAATGTAATTTTAGCTCCAGTCTCAGGGTTCAAAAATATTTGTTTCTCAATATCGTAGACACCCATTTCGGATAATTCTTCTGGAGTAAGCCTGTGCGAGATAGCCACAAAATATGTTGGCTTTGATTCCCTAACGATAACGCAGTTCTTTGATATTACATCTACGGGAGTAAACCTACTAATTTCTTCTTGTTCAAGAGAATCTTGGACGGTTAGTGGAGATTCGATGCCGCTTATAACAATTCTGCATACTTTAGGCTCGATTTTGCCCTGCGCGATAGCGTCTATTAGGGGAATGTTTTCGTAAATTGGTTTTAGTGGTTCAGATTTTTCCTTGGTTACGTTTTGCTCCGTTATTTCATCGATCATACTCAACGGTTGTCTTTCAGCATCAATGAGCATAGCAGATACAAGTTTTCCATCGTGTATTGTAGTTTTAGTTAAAGTAGGTATTTCCATAGTTTTCTTTTCGACTGGCGTTGTCGCAGCCATAACTGGCGCATGCTCTGTTGTTTCACTAATTTGTATGCTGTCTGGGCGTGATATTTTTGTAGAGGATGTAGCCACTTCTTCCGTGAAAGCAACTTCTTTGGGAGCTTTACCTAACGGTTTGGAATCAGCAAATGATGAATCGATATTAACGGGCTTCGTAATCAAGCTTTCAGAGGTTTGGATATGCAGAGTCTCCTCCAACTTCTGATAAGTTTCTGGTTTAACTAAGCCTTTTTCGCGGGCTTTTTCTAGCGGTAACTTTTCGCCAGTCTTAGGGTCGACTACCACAGCTTTCTTTACAACATCAAAAACTTTGGATGCAGCCAAAATTGGAGCGCCAACAACAGCAAGAGCACCAAATTTAACTGCATCAGCAAAGTTCATCTTTTTGCCTGAAGGATCTTTGATTTCTCCAGTTTTCTGGTTTACAATGCCTTTGGCTATAGCGTCTTTTAGTGGTATTTCTTGACCCGTTTTAGAAACCTTTACTACAATACTTTCAGATGGTACCACTCCTTCCTCCACTGCAGCCCATAAATTATCTGTTACACCAGAGGTGGATGAAATAACCACTGCTGTATTTGGATCATATATCACACCCGGAGCTACTTCGATAGGTTTAGCGATTTCAACATCTGCATTCTTTTCTCTTGGCTGATCTGAATATTTATCTTTTGTAATTCGTCCTTCTTGCACATCTTCGTGCGGATGTGTTTGTTTTATGTCGACTTCATCATCGTCAGGAGAATCAACTCGGTATTCTTGGATGTCGATATTCTCTGATGTCTCGCCCGGACTGTTCACTACTTGATAAGACGTAGATTCGTTTTGTGAAAATTCTGTGACTGTAGTAACTCTAGATGAAGTTGTAGTAATCACCGTACTACTATGCTCAGTTACATGATTTGCAGGTTCCGATGACGAAACAACAGTTTTGATAACAGTAGATACTTCTGCACCTTCAGGAATAGTTTTCCTGAATTCTTGGACCACTGGGATACCTTCAACAATTGTTTCTCTTGTGTTGCTTGATTTATCCTTTAGCTTACTTTTGTCTTTACGTGCAGGTACTTCTGGTTGTTCGGAAGCAGCAGGGCTATCCGGATGATTTTTTTGTGATTCCGAGATTGTTTTCATAGCTGAATGGTATGTGGGTAGTCCAGTAACATCGGAAGATTCAGATATGATAGTATCGTACTCAACTGTCTTTGATGTTGTTGTTTTGATAACAGTTAGGATTTCTTCACCTTCAGGTGTCATCTGTCGGTATTCTTCTACCACCGGATTTCCCTCAACCACTTTCTGTTCAACGTTTATAATTTGGTTTGATGGCATATTTTCAGTCTGTTGGTCAGGTGAACTTTTTCCGATTATGACCGGCTCTTTGCCATGTATCTTGCTAATAGGTACATCTTGCACTGTGGTTGTTCTTGTCAAGACTTCGTGCGATTGTTGTTGTGAACTTTTGTCTATTCCAGTAGATATTACTGTACTTTCAACAGTAACATGTTCACTTTCAGAAGTAATAACAGGTTTAGGGTCTGAAACCATCTTACTTTGGTGATTTTCATTGACCGTTTCCTTGGTAACAGGATCCTGACGAATATTTTCGATGCCAGAAGTTTTTGTTGGAACTTTGTCGGTAGATTTTATAATCTTTTGTGGGTCAGTCACTTGTGGAGTTTTAACAACTGATCTAGAATCGACTGTTTCTTGTCTAGTCGCATCTTGTTTGGGTGGCATGATTTTGCTACCAACTGCCTTCGCTCCCTGAACTACAGCCATGCCAGCTAGCACAGGTGCCGCCACTACAGCAATCAAGCCCATTTTGGCAGCATTTTTGATATCAATCGACTTGCCTGTTTTAGGTTCTTTCAGTTTACCAGTTTTCTTGTCAATCAAGCCAGTGTTAAGTGCATCTTTCAATGTAACTGGCTTACCTTCTGCTATATTATAGATAACAGCATCGGGATTAATTATTTTCTTCTCCAGAGCTTCTTTAAATGTCAGTTTCTTGTTAGGTGATTTAGGGTCTTTAAACTTTTGTGTCTTCTCATCAAACAAAAGCTCAAACGCCTCATTAAGGTCTAACATTTCAAGCTCTTTCTTTGTCGAAGTTGTAGATTTCATAGACTCCGCTGGAACTTCGGTATTTAATACACCAGTGCTGACAGCCTCTGTTATACTTACAATTTCTCCTGTTTTGGGATGGGTAAATGTACCATTTTCTATGTTTATATACCCGAGGTTTAGGGCATCTTCAAAACTAAAGTTGGTATCATTGGTTAAGAACTGCTCCTTGCAAGTTTGTTCGTCTCTTACTATGCCTTTAGCTCGAGCGTCTTCAATTGAAATTATTTCACCAGTTACTGTGTTCTGAACTTCGGTTGAACTGATTAGTACGTAATCAGCCAACAATTCAATCATCTTTGTGGTAATTGTGTGCTGTGACGAGAAAGTTTCAGTGATTGTTGTTACAACGCCGCTAGCCTGCATATCATCAGTGACAGGCTTAACAGCCAACAAACCTTTTTCTAAAGCTTGCTCGATGGTAATTACTTCTTTGGATTTGGGGTCGGTGTATGTGGCATGTTTTAGATTAACGATGCCCTTGTCTAGAGCTTCTACCAATGTTACTGTTTCTTGAGATTGAGGGTAAGGAATAGCCATAATTCTATCTTTTTCTATGGCCTCACCTATGGGTACAATTTCTCCTGTGAGTAAGTGTTTAATTTCTCCAGTATGGGGATTTATGAGATTCTTTTTCAAAGCAACATTAAGTGTCATTGCTGCTGGTGGTATATCCTCAACTGGCTTTCTTTGTTCCGTATCAGGGAACACGTGTACGTTCACAGCTGAAATAAGCGAAAGAGCGCCTTCACTAGATTTAATTGTGTTCTTTTCACTATCAATAATGTTTTTCTCTATGGCCTCAGCAATGGTGATCTTGTTACCAGGTCCAATGTTAATGGACGACAGTGGATCAACAATATCGCAAATAATTGCTTCCCTCAATGAAAGGAGGTTGCCGGTCTCAGGATGAATAATTTTTCCAGTTGCTGGGTCTAGCAATCCCTGCTCAAGAACTTCAGGAATAGTTAGGCTCCTAGCCAAAGGAATCAATACTTCATCTTGTCCTTCGCCATCTAAGATGCCTCTCTTGAGAGCTTCTTTGATGGTAACAATATCACCGTGTACTGGGTCAACAATTTTACCGGTATTTTCTTTGACTAATTCGATTTCTATAGCCTTGTCAAGTGTGATAGGACGTCCATTGTCGTCTTTATAGACCCTAACTGCTTCAAGTATATTAGCTGTTTGTTTATCAATGAGACCGTTTTCAACAGCTTCAAGGGGAGTTACTACACGCTTCCTTAGCTTTTGAAGGACGATTGGTTTCGTTTCTAACACTTGTGTATCGGGAGTGCTTTCTCTAGCAATGTTAATTTTGTATTTAGGTTTTTCTGAAGGAGAAGTTTTATTTATTTGTACCACGTCAGTAGGAACCTTAGATTTGTGTGAAGTTAGTTCAAGTACTTTCCTGTTATCAACAGAGAGACTGTTTTGAATAGACTCTACAGTAATGAAACCTTCAGAAACGGCTGCACCAACTGAAGTTGGCTTAGCTGTCGCTTGAGAAATATGTACCGTAGAAGTGCTTGATTTACTAACTCCCGAAAGAGCTTCGTTGGTTTTCGATAGTTTATAAATGTTGTATGTCTCAGTATCGACTAGTCCTCTCTTAAAAGCCTCATCTATCGTTACTTGTTCACCAGTTTTTGGGTCAACTACCATTGTGATTGTTTCAGTAGATCTTTCAGGCGTATTCTCTCTGACAGAAAGTTCATACTTTTTGTACGAAACAGGGTCAATAAGACCTCTTTCGTATGCTACTTCGATTGGTAGTTTCTCACCAGTATTAGGGTCAACTACTACAGTAACTGTTTTAGATGACGGTGCTGCTGTTGTTGTAACTTTAGATAAAGTAACTGTTTCAGGCCTTTGGGGGGCTTCTTTAATTTGATTAAATGTGTAAGAGTCAACCAAACCCTTACTGTAAGCTTCTTCAATAGGGATCTCTTTTCCGCTTTTCGGATCTGTGATATAAGTGATAGTCGTTGTGCTAGTTGGGAAGGACTTAGTTATAACTTGAGAGAAAGTTACAGTGTCACTAGAAATTTGACTTTCCCTATAGATTTCACTCTCTGGCGTCTTATCCCTAATGGAATCTTCGTATTTTTTGTACGTTGCCTGATCAACCAAACCTCGTTCGTAAGCAACTTCCATTGGCAGTTTCTCCCCGGTTTGGGGGTCAACTACCATTGTGCTCTTCACAAGCTGAATTACTTTGGAAGCTGCTACTAAAGGTGCACCTACTACAGCAACTAAACCAATTTTGGCAGCATCAACAAGAGTCACTTTCTTACCCGACTTGTCGTTGTACTCTCCTGTTCGTTTGTCGATAATACCTTTGTCTAAGGCTTGTTTTAACGTTATAGGCTTACCAGTTTTGGGGTCTGTAACAGAGACCGTGTTAGATGGTACTACACCTCGGTCAACAGCTTCTAAAATGTTTTCAGATACACCAGTGGTGGTAGAAATGATCAACGCAGTGGCCGGGTCAAAGATAACTCCTGGCAATACTTGCACAGGTTCTAATGCTGATTGTTCATCAGTGGCAGTTTCCACAGGTGTGTCAAATAATTCAGACACTTCCATCTTATCCGGCATTCCTGCTACAGAAGTAATAGTGATGACCTTCTGAGATGACGTGGTAGTCGACATTGTTATCAGAATAATGTACTCGCGTTCGATAGCTTCAGTCATTGTAAACAAAACTTTTCCGTGCTTGTAACGTCCTTGATTATCAATCACACGCAATTGTAGAGCCCTTTCTAACGACACTTCTTTCTTTGTTTTAGAATCTTTAACTTTAGCTGAATCTGGGTTGATGATGTTAAGTTTTACCGCCTCATCGAGATCCATTACTCTGTCGGTACCTGGGATGGTGAATAAACCAACAGAAGGATCGAAAAGATTCTGATGTATAGCGTCTTTGAGTGTCCAGCCACCGCGCGGTAGCTCTATTGTGTTCTTTTTAATCGTTAGCGAAGTTACAGATGCTTCGGTCCCAACGGATTGTTTTGTAACTGTCCTAGTCTCTTGAACAGATCCTTCACGAGAAGGTATTGTTTCACGCAATGTGTAGTCAGGGCTTTTTACCGTTTCTGGGCGGCTATCGCGTTGAACTTTACCCTCTGGACTTGGCGGCAAGTCCTTAAAGAAAGATTTCTTCGTAATTTTTAATTCAACTATTTGCCCGGGTATTAAATCTTTTTTGGTGACGCGATCTGAAATATGAACTACCCGAGGTTCATTTTGTTCAACTCCTAGCATTCCTTGATCTAAAGCCTGCTGTATCGGCATGATAGTGCCAGTTGAGGGGTCCATGAACGTTTGTTTATTTTCATCGATTAAACCACGCTTTATAGCTTCTGCGAATGTGACAGTAGTCTCAGATCTTTGTTGAGAACTGGTGTTGGTAACAGTGACGTAACGCTTGACAGTTTTCGTCACAGTTTGCAATGTCAGCGTTATATTCAAGAGGGAGTTCAGCAAAGCCGCCCCTTCCGGTGTAATCATGTTTATCTCTACAGCTTTGTTGAATGGTATTGGCTTTTTAGTAGTTTCGTCTATTAAATGACCAGTTTTCGGGTCAAGAATATTTTTGAACACCGCGTCTAAAACAGAAAGCTCTTGACCATTTTCGTATATACCTATTTTGCGATTAAACATTTCTAAAACTTCAGGCCTAACAATTGACACTTTTGTGCAGTCTTCTAAGAATACAAAGTCTCCACTTTCTGATTTTAGGAACGTTTCCCCATTGGCATATTTCAGATAACCTTTACTAAGTGCAATATTGAACGAAACGAATTCGCCGGTTTTAGGATCTCTGAAACCGTCAATATCGAAAATAGACCTCTGTGAAACTGATGTAATAAGACCTCTATCTACTGCTTCGGGAATTGTACAAATCTCTCCCGTTAAGTTGTCGCGGAATTTATTGTCCAATAGAATTATTTTAGCACCAATAGCTTCTGTCAGTGAGAGAAGCTGTCCTGTTGTTGTATCTGTAATACATTTAACGTTATCGCTATCGAGAACACCTGCAGATATAGATTCTAGAAGGTTTAAAGGCGCACTATTTGCTGGAGACAATATTTTACTATCATTAGTCATAAGATTATGATCACAAACGTCTTTGAGAGTCATGGGTTTACGAATGTATCCCTTGGCAGCTGCCTCTTTGAAAGATAACTTTTCTTTAGTTACGTTATGAACGTATTTTGAAAGTTTTGTATTTATAATGTTCTTCTCTATAGCTTCAGCAAGCGTGACCTTGGTGTCTTTTTTATGATCAACGATCTCTCGAACGTTGGGGTTTATTAATTCATTGTTTATAGCTACATCTAATTGAAATCTATCACCCGAATTCCTGTCCAAGCTCCAACCGCTGTTGTCAACTAGATCCTGACTGATTGCGTCCGATAGAGACAGAGCGCTCGATTTGATTTTGATAATCTCTTTGTAAATGAGGTAGCCCCGCTCGTAAGCTTCAGCGATAGTAATATAGCATCCGCTGGGTAGCCTGTACAGACCCCTTTGCAAATCAACTTGACCGCGAGTTAAGGCATCTGATATACTCATTCCTTGGCTCGGTCTCTCGCCCTCAACAGTTACCTTGATCCTCTTCTCGGCGGGATCTGAAACTCCTTGTTCAGCGTCATAAAGTTCACTTTGGATTGCTTCCAGTAACGTGACTTCGTTTCCATCTTCTGTCATTCCACATGGTCCTGTAAGTCTTGCAGCTAGTTTGGGATCGATGAGACCTTCTTTCGCTGCTTGTTCGATCGTCATGGTCTGTCTCGTTTCTGGGGATGACAGCAACCTCCCCGTTCGTACATCGAGTATTCTCATGCTGATAGCTTGACCTACAGTGAGAATCTCTCTGGTCTCAGGGTGGACTATACCTCTTGATTCTATGATATTCGGTCCTTCGTACATTCTGTGGACCCGTTTGAGTCTTCTTACGTCTGGTCTGTCATCTTCAGAGATTATTGTTTTCGTTGTATAGTTAATCGGTTTGCCATTGGCTATGGATTTTGTCGGTGCTTGTCCGTCAAGCTCTGTGGTTTGTGACGACCTGACGTATCTGTATGGGGTGAAATATACATTTAAAAAAACATGAACTGCAAAGAAAGTAGCACTCGTCTTCGCAACATTATGAATGAATGAATATAAGTAATTGATGGGTGAAGAAAATAAATACTCACTTTTCAGAGGTATAGTGCGAAGTGTAGGTCGTCTCTGTGGTCAAATCTTGCATGTTGAACTCTTGCCGGAAGGAACGCGCGGACCGAGGAGCCATTGCCTCGACGAGACGCTGGAAACATTTTGTATTTGAAATAGTTTGTTTGGGGAATAGACTAGTTATATCTATGGACCAGAACTACGGCAGGAATATTGAAATAAATAATTATTTTATTTTCCGAGCACGGTTATGCAAGATTACTGGTGATGTTTCATTTATTATTATTTATTTTAACACTACCGTTTAAATTTTTAATCTTATGACATGTTACTACAGCGGAGACGAGTAAAATCAACCCGAACTTTGAATTCAGAAATCAATAACTTTCTATACTAAACTTATTAACTAAGCACGTTACAAAAACTCCAATTTTAAACTGTAATCGGTAGACGGTAAATTGGTATGGTGTCATTATTTATATTTAGTACACGACCATTATTCTAATTCTACAAAATTCTACAAATTCTCTCTCTCTGCGATTGTTTCCATCCATTTTGTTTGTGCAAATAGGTGCTCTATTTCGTTGTTATAAAGTCTCACTCATAAAGTGCATCAATTGGCCGATACGAACACTAAATTTCGTGTTGGAGAATTAAAATAGGCCCCCAAAATGTTGGACATGTTTTTCCGCTAAGGGTACCTAGCTACATTTTAGGCACCGCTTTGCAAAACCGGCCAATAATTCATCAAATCTTATTAAATTTTGTCTACTCTACATCGTATCGTGCATCGAAAACCCAATAAACACTTTTATCGATTAAGATTTTCGTTTCTATTTATAACAATTTACCAAAGGGGTGACGACCGTAAAGACAGGGGTTGCGCCTTGCACAGAGATCCCCCTAATATATCTAAGCTGAATTTACTGCGATCACGTGCTCTAAACATTGAACAAGCGAAATGCAAGATAAAAGCCGGTTTCAGTGGCTCATTTTAAAATGCTAATTTGAAAACGTATACATAATAACGAGATAAGAATTTATCGTAGGAACAATTAGCAATTGAAAAAAACTGCGTCATACTGCAGACAATGCATTGGTACGAATAACAGGAAAAGTTTTACTTCAATACCTATATTTTTGTATATTTAAAAAATAATACCAACCCGGCACTCGTACGCGAAGTTATACTCATACTCCTCCATTTTAACACAATTTTTCAACACATTTACTTAAAAACTAATATTATTACGCACACTTAGCACTAACATGGTTCACACAATGTCCACATTTTGTCTATTATCACTTATCTTCTAAAATGTAACCTATTGTAAAAACACAAATTAAAATAAATTAACTCTTTGGTACAAAGAAAAAAGAAACAATCTTAAGAATTTTCAGAAAAAGAACACATCTACAAGTAAACGTGGCTGGCTGAAAACTGAATGAACGCCAAAAAACCGTAAACCGAAAAAAACACTAGACTATTCTAAATTTAAATCATTTCGTAATGGCGCTTCCTACTGGGTTGCCATTGCCAAAGTCTAGACTCCCGATGATTACGGAGTATTACAATGATTTTACGAACAGCTGTTTCGAGGTAGGTTGCTTTGAGGTTATAAAGGCAGAGTTGGCTGGCGTATTCGATACTGAGAGGAGAGGAGGGTTAGGGGCGGTTGCGCGCGCACCCTGCGAGAGCGTTGGCCGTTTAATCTTGACACTATGACACGATTCACGTAACAATACTTTGGTTTGGGGAGTATATTGCGGTAGGAGGGTACAGTTTGTCCATGGGTACTGCATTCTCTTTATCGTAGAACTACTAAGGGTTGATACGAGGTGGTTTCTACCGAGTAAACTTGAGGGTACAAAAATGTGGACGTAAAATGCTATTAGTATGGAATCAACCTAGAGCCTTATCAATGAATCCCATTGAATTACTTTAAAATATGTAAGTACTCGTATGTATGTAAGGTACCTACTGTAAGTTGTAGCCGCTTTAATTAGTTACAGTTATATGAAATGTACATAAATATGAATGATTTGTGTATGCATACTCCTCCATTTTAACACAATTTTTCAACACATTTACTTAAAAACTAATATTATTACGCACACTTAGCACTAACATGGTTCACACAATGTCCACATTTTGTCTATTATCACTTATCTTCTAAAATGTAACCTATTGTAAAAACACAAATTAAAATAAATTAACTCTTTGGTACAAAGAAAAAAGAAACAATCTTAAGAATTTTCAGAAAAAGAACACATCTACAAGTAAACGTGGCTGGCTGAAAACTGAATGAACGCCAAAAAACCGTAAACCGAAAAAAACACTAGACTATTCTAAATTTAAATCATTTCGTAATGGCGCTTCCTACTGGGTTGCCATTGCCAAAGTCTAGACTCCCGATGATTACGGAGTATTACAATGATTTTACGAACAGCTGTTTCGAGGTAGGTTGCTTTGAGGTTATAAAGGCAGAGTTGGCTGGCGTATTCGATACTGAGAGGAGAGGAGGGTTAGGGGCGGTTGCGCGCGCACCCTGCGAGAGCGTTGGCCGTTTAATCTTGACACTATGACACGATTCACGTAACAATACTTTGGTTTGGGGAGTATATTGCGGTAGGAGGGTACAGTTTGTCCATGGGTACTGCATTCTCTTTATCGTAGAACTACTAAGGGTTGATACGAGGTGGTTTCTACCGAGTAAACTTGAGGGTACAAAAATGTGGACGTAAAATGCTATTAGTATGGAATCAACCTAGAGCCTTATCAATGAATCCCATTGAATTACTTTAAAATATGTAAGTACTCGTATGTATGTAAGGTACCTACTGTAAGTTGTAGCCGCTTTAATTAGTTACAGTTATATGAAATGTACATAAATATGAATGATTTGTGTGAAAATGAACAGAAACTAGATACAAAAATATTAGGCTGATACACGGATGCGGAAAATACATTTCCGTTCACTAACTGAATATTTACTAACGTTTCCGTTTTGTAATTCGTAATGTTACTTGAAATATTAATATTAGGTCAGAAACTAATCCGTTTGTAAAAGTATACTTTTGTTCCATTTGGCAAGCATTAAATCATTGATGTAACTACTCGTATTTACTGTGTATTTAAATTGCTTGATGAAATGAATCATTTTTTTGAGTTTTCTTTTGTTTTGTAATTTTATTTATGTAAGACTGTCGGTATTTCGTTTCTTTTATAAACTGTAAATCTAATATTGGGCGTAAGTTAGATTATTAAGGTTTTAACAGTTTAGGTTGAGGGCTGATTTTGTTTTTCTTACATTAGTTTATTCAACATAGATATATGTATTAGTAAACTCGGAAAAGTAAATTTTTATACATTATGTAAATAAAACATTAATTAATACAAAAATAACACATTCATCTAAGATGAGGATGAGTAGGTTGAGAATAAAACAATAAATGAATAATTATAAAGAAGATTTTTCACACTATTATTAATTATAAACTTCTTACAGTTGGTATGTATATTGCCTACACTTCACCTATCGTAAAACTGATAGCCAACAATGCGTTAAATAGGAGAAAAGAGA
Source organism: Eupithecia pulchellata (assembly GCA_963931895.1). Lineage (NCBI taxonomy): Eukaryota > Metazoa > Arthropoda > Insecta > Lepidoptera > Geometridae > Eupithecia > Eupithecia pulchellata. Next base: position 7,253,066 of record OZ007542.1, on the reverse strand, counting down.
AATGTTGGAAATTCTTTAGAGATTTATGAGGGAAAGTTGATATAAATACTTTTACGCTTCAATTGAAATGTAAAATGAGGACCAAGGCATTAAAACGCATGGTATAGGTACCCCTTTAGTAAATATCTACAGAAAAATTATATTAAGAAAACATATTATGTCAACAAGACATAATCTAATTGAATCATAGAGTAGGATAGATTTTTAAAAACAACTTAATCATAATATTGGCATACATAATTCCAAGATAAACAGAGACAAACGCCTAGGTACGCGATTTCCATAAACTCTACGACTACAGTACCTACTATTTGAACGGATATATTTAACGCGTTTTTACCCATTTTTCTCGACGTTTCAACAGGTTTACACACTGTCGTGGTCATCGAATGACTGACCGGTTAAAATATAACTAATAACAAAATTTATTCAGCATCATCTAACCAAAAGCTAAGCAGAGCTTGTGTTATATGTGTGTGATACTAGATGACTGATATGTTTATTAAATGTATAACATAGATAGATAGTTATTATTATACACAGAAAACGACCAGAAAACCCTTAACAAATATCTGCAGATCCTACATAATTTTTTCCCGAGGCGGGAATCGACGCAAACCCACTGCAACTATGTGTTCAGATCGCATAAGTTTCAAAATAATAACTCTACGTCTATTTATTATTACTTTTTTATTTATTTCTTCAATTAAATTTGACTTACAGAGCTAAGAGAGAAAAACTAAACATTAAAAGTAGGGACACAATAATTGTTATAAAAAGTCACTCTAATAAAACTTTTTGAACTTTCACGATTTGTTGACATTTTAAAGAATTGATTGACCCGTGACCACGATCGCTGCAACGCGATGGAAACGTAGGTGAAAATAAAACAAAAGGTACGCGATAAATACCCGATAAATATTCTTTAATCATCATCATCAATAGTCCACTGCTGGACATAGGCCTCCCCTAATGAGCGCCATAGATGGCATTATCATTATAATATTATAATAAGTCACTCTAATGCTTTACTAACAATAACAAGGTCTAGAAGTTGGCTCTAGACCTCTTTTAGCGGCCAGTGTTAGTCATAAACTCGCGTCATAGTTACATCATTCAGAATTTTAGTCCATTGATCACGTACAAGGCCTCGTTGATCTCAAATGTAACATTATCCTTATTTTTGTTTCTTTTATTATTTAGTAGCGGTCTGCCACGGCTTCGGTATCTAACCAAAAATAAAAAAAATATGAATTTCAACACACGTTGGGTTAAATTATTGAAGTTTTCATACGGAACATTATATACGATTCTATTTTGTGAAACAATTTTTCATATCGGTCAAAAAGGGGTTATTGATCAAGTAGTGATATCTATTCGATAAAATTCACGCTGCGATTAATATAAGAATTAAATACATATACATACATACATATGTAGTTGATTCGTATGTCCACGGATGTCTGGTAGAGATCGCTCTCAAGAGATAAGACCGCGAATTGACACATTATTTTATTTTTGGAGTGTTTTAGTGTTTTGTTAAGTGTATATAAATGTTCAATAAAGAATGCTTTATCTATGTATGTAGTACTAGTAATATTAAAACAAAAAGAGCTAACCAGTAAAAGAACAAATTTATAAGTCCGTTGACCTGGATCGCATAATCCCGGCCACTATTACTTCTAAAAATACGATTTTTCAGCGATACTACAAATCTTTTTACGCAACCACTTCGCCTGTCAAACTCGTTTGAGAATGAGAACCAATAAAATGTAAATTATAATCGCAATACGATATAATAAACTTTATCGAAGTTTGACGAATTCATTATGAATTTAGTTGGCATTATACTGAGCCTGGACCCACGCGTACAAATTGGTCACCTACCTAATTTTTATATGCCTAATGTATCTGTGTTCTATAATCTGTAAATAATAAATAAAAATAAATAAATAAATAATGCTAGACAATCCACACAGCATCATCTAGCCCCAAGCTAAGCAGAGCTTGTGTTATGGGTACTAGATGACTGATATACATAATACAATATTACTAAATAAATACATATTTTTATTATAAGTACATAGAAAAAAAATATTTATTAGGTGTTGCGTATGTAGTGGACAATAAATGATTATGTCTATGTTAACGAGTTGTGAGCCGCACTCACCCTGATGAAGTCTCTCGTTAAAGAATGAAACGTCGTCGGGGGTTCTTCGAACATAAACTTGGCTCGTAGTTAGCCCGCATGAAACTTATCGAATAACAAAATAATGTTTGGTTGATATATTATACAAGATCGGGATTGATTTGAAGAAATATAATGTGTGATTGATACTTTTCACTGAACCAAGTTGAAGGTTATTATAAAGTTATTGGCCACAATAAATGATTACCAAAATTATAAATGAGCTATTTGAATGATAGTTATCATATTTTATTAGCAATATAAGAGACCGATGTCTAGATAATCCTAATTTGGGATTTAAGACTCTACTTTCTATAAAAAATACTTTTTTAACAATAAACGTAAAATCTATATAATTTAAGCGATGGTAAATTCAACATTCTATTTATCATTCAATTTCATCATTTGATTCAAACGATGCTAAAATTGATTTAAGAACAAGATCAGTAATTATTTAAATATGAATATTACAGTAAAACAACTTACACCGTAGAGAAAACAAAAGTAATCCATTATCCCTGACGTTAACGAAGAAAGTAGCTTGCACACTGCATTTTATTTTACTAGTCGAATGCGATAAACACACGTGAAGTTATCGGCATAGCGGATTGCATTCACACGAAGTTCACATTTGATGTAGCAATACATAATAGACTAGTTTTCAAATCTATAGAGCACGAAAGGAGAGTATGTTTGATTGGGACAAATTTTATAGATAGTATTTTTAACCCAGGTCACATCCTCCGTAATAATAAACTTACGAACTTTAGGTGAACTAGGTTCTAATATGATAAGTAAAATTTATTATCTATTGTAACAAAAGACCTTAACATGAACTCAAAAAAACTTCATGATATTTGTTTTATAGAATCAAAATTAATAACGAAAATTTGAATCTTGATACCTACCTACTAGGTTTGAAAGAAATACAAATTATTATAATAAATGCGAAACTACATACTCTCGTTTGTTATAATTTTTGAAACCTAATGCGGATGAACAGGTATTCATGAAACTTGGCAAGGAAATAGAAAGTATCCCAGGGTTGGACATATTTGACTTTTAACAAGAGTAAATACCGCAGAAGCTAGTTATGTATATAGAACAAGTAAAGACGATGACAATAGCCAGCGTGGTACAAAAATAGGGAGCTGTGACGTATCCTGGCAACACGTGGGGATCCGTTCCACCTGCTGCCAAAAACCGTGAATTCAGTTCTATCGGCACTTACGATTTTATTCAACAGAATATTTCACGAAACGAGGTTGGATGTGCCTTCGATAATGAAATCAGACTTTTTCTGCAAACTTTTCTGTTAAACAAATACATTTGTTTATAGTTTTCGTATTCTATGTACCTAGGTATAATAAAAAATATTTATAAATGTAGGTAATAATATTGTATTATGTATATCAGTCATCTAGTACCCATAACATAACACAAGCTCTGCTTAGCTTGGGCCTAGATGATGCTGTGTGGATTGTCTGGCATTATTTATTTATTAATTATTATTATATATTGAAAACACTATCTCTTGCGTTACATATACAGCTAAATTTGTACTACATAGTTATTCTGTGGCTTTACTTACTCAAAATTGACCAAAACAAAACACTAGTAAGGTTGTTCCTTAATCGTCAACACTTCAATAATGTGGGTGGGGTGTTCGATAAATGCTATACGTTACATGAAGTTTCGAAGATAAAGATAATAAATTTAAAACTGGAATTATTTACCAAACGGTCGGACTAGTTTATGTAGGTAAGTACGAGTAGATACATAGTAAATTGACTGAACGAATAACATCAAATAATTTAGATTTCTATCCATAACGCGCTTGTAGTTAGTAGGACCTTAGGTCAAAATATGTATAAATTGAGATTTATCACTCTCTTCTTAAGGTGCTTGTCAGTTTATCTGTAGCTAGTATGTAGGTACAGTCACCTTTATTAATTCAATGACCCAGTAAGGTGGCGCGGCACTTGGCACGAGGATAAGAATAATGCTTATGTTACAGGGTTTTCTAGTTGTTTTATGTTACTGTACCGTTTAGCATATCTTAATTTCTGAATTTGATACAGTTTTGTCATTAGTACAGTTACATTTTATTTTTATTTTAGTATACAACACGTCAGACAGTGGACAGTGGACTATTATAGGCTGGTGATGATGATGATGATACAACACGTCAGCCCTAAGTAAGTCATTATATAATATAGCATAGTTATTCATTCTTGCCATCCTAAAAATAGTAGGTACAATGTCAAATTTCAGAAATTTTAAAGAAAATGGCGTCTGACCTATCGTGAAATATGTATGGGAAATATTTGGGGAAAGCCTTGGCTCGATGTTTTATATTAGAAATGGGATCGAAGCAGAGCAAACAATTGAAAATCAGATTTCAACACGTCACTGTATCATTTTATTCACAGGTCTACGAGAAAGTATGAACGAAGGGTGATTGATTTGCTTGTTTGCATTTATTGGGCATAGAGGCTGGCCACAGGGGGATTTGATAGGTCCTCGAAGCTTCTTTCTACACCCCCCACTTAACCATACTATACCCTACATGAAGTATGGTGTCTGTTTCCAGATATTTCCCCTCAAAACAAAAAATGGCTGCTTGAAGCTCTAGGTTCATTCAGAAGCATCCTTCGTGAATTCGTGTTTACCCATCAAAAACGAAAAAGAAAAAATAGCTGCTTGATTCTTTAGGTAAATTCAGAAGCATTGATCGTGAATTTGTGTCGTGTCGTGACTAAAGTCCCCTTAGAACTAACAAGTAAACCTTAGATCACAGCGTTAGAAACTTTATAAATATTTAAGGAAACAGTTATCGAGATGACATCATTCGAAAACACGACGCGGAAAGTGTCTACAATTGTAATCGACGTTGGGATGTCGGCGAGCCAGATTATGGTACAATCCAACGTTTCTATCCACTCAAGGTTGTCTGGGAGAGATCACTCTTGAGAGAGAGATCGATAAGACCGCCAATTGTCACTTATTCTTAGTTTATCGCTTTTATTTAATTACTGTTAAGTGTGCAACAAAGTATTTTATTATTATGTATGAAATCACGCCTTGACCTTAGTATAATCAAATCAGTTAGGTAATTAACCTACCTGTGATAAAGTTGGCAATGTTTCTCTGGATAGGTAGATAATAAATAGAATATGTACCTATGTAATATTGATTCAGATATCTCTGCAATAAAAATAATCTAACAGCTGATAAAGTACGTGTACCTGTCGATGCGTGCCTATTTTCCTTTTGGCCTACGAAATCGCCAAAAAAAGTACCAAGTAAAAGTAATATCTATGAAAGTACTCGAGGTTAATTTTTTTGGCATTTATCAGAAACACGTCCAAGCAAATTACTGAATAATGTTTTTGGTACAAGAGTAATTAATTTCGCAATACATGGTTAAGGTCAAATTTAAATTGACTTGTCCAATTTTAAAGAAATGAAAAATCGTTTCTGAATGACGATTTCGCGAGCAGTTTCGTTATCTTTTGTATACAAAACTTTAGATTAAACCATTGTAAGTCGTAAAGATAGCCGATTATACGTCGGCGAATGAACAAAAACAGAAAACAACATCCACTATGAGAACTTTTTGCATAATCACAAACAACCTTATTTTCACACAGAATAAAAACAACACTGGCACACAATATTCAAATTTTGAATTTCGTATTCGCGTTCGTTCGGTAGCGCGGAAAACGTCAACCGGCCGCGGGAGTAAGCGCGCAACTGAAAACGGACGTGTTTCGCCATCGGACCAAATTGCTATGTAGGTGATACGATGCAATTGCGTTCAAAACGGAACTGAACCATTAGCTTTTAGCATTTTCATGAAAATATTTTCTTTTACTCGTTGTCTGGTTTAAGTTTTTCAAGGTTGTCTGGTAGAGTAAAGGTTGATTGGTAGAGTTCGCTTTTGTACACGTAAAGGTTGTAAAATTAAATGCATTTACCTATTTAGATCAAAGTCTAAGAACAAAATGAACGATAAAATTTCTACAAATAAATGTTTTTTTATTAGGTATTTCAAGATTTGCGTGCACTTAATTATATTATGTACTTATTCAGTTTTGTTTTATATTAACTTATTTAATTGCCTTAACCTACTTATGAAGGAGCATAAATGTTCATTGTAATCCTTATGTAGTAAGGGACATAATTACGGGACCTGTTATGTTATGAATAAAGTCTATGAAGTATACAATACTTATCTATATGCGGCTCCTAAGATCTAATTTTTATTTACATAGAATTCAATTGGAATTATAAATAAATAGGTATTTCAAAAGTTAAGTGCTACGTTGTTTATCTTAGTGTTTTTTCAAGGGCGCTAACATACTTCAAGCATGACACAATTTTATCAATAAACAAGTTACTATGTAAGTGTATAGTTTACATATTATTGATACTTATAAAAAAAACATTTGTGTTTTAAAGATAACTGGCTATATATGTACATGTATTATTATTATTTGATTGTATACCGACCTATTTAGTTTTTGTAAGCATTACAAGTGACCTGAAACAGTTTTATGGCTTCATAGGATTACTTTCGACTTTGTTATTTATGGCTATAATTACCTCAGTTTTAACTTTTAAACGTAACATATAAGGTTTAAACGTAAAATGTCAGATATGTATTTGACATTGACCTTCTAGTGGCCTCGGTTGAGCCTAACCCTAGCGATTTAGAAGCTCGCGTGACCTATTCCTAATTTATAAACCATTTGACATGTCTGGCTATACTTAAACCGTTTTAAGCGTATTTTTTGGAGTAACGATAACATTTTACTATCTGAGCTCATTTTAACTTTGTAAGTAAAATATGTCCTACGATTTACGTAAACGATACATGACACGGGTTATAAATTCAGAAAAATATTGAGAACAAACTCTCTAAATAATTAATGAATAGTAATTTATTCTATTTGATGTTACGTTAAAATAATTTTGAAGTCTGTTTTGCAGTGCCCTTCGATAGTGTCCAAGAGTCCTGAAAGGTATAAAGGAAACAAAGCACTTTGATATTTGTGCCTTACCATTCACTTTGACCAAAACTGAGCAAAAATAAAGCAAATATGAAATTGAAGTTCCATTTTATAACTGTTTTTAACCTGTATTACACTGACACAGATTCTCACGGATGGCTGATCATATGCATCGATTTATGAACGATTTCCGTTATTAGATCAACTTGACAGCTTTGCTTTGTGTTATTGACACCTGCTTATATCACATAGCAATATAAAAAGATGACCTAACTCAGAGTGATCGTGTTATTGACACCTGCTTATAATATTAAAAGCATAGTCATATTAAAAGATTACCTAAGAGTGATCGCTTCGTATTGCCATTTGATTATACTTGTGATTTTTTATATTTCCTGCTTCCTTTTGTTCCGGCATAAAACTGACGGGAAAGCGTTTTGTCGCGAATCGTTTACTATTTTCTATGAATTCATGGCAAAACCTACTTCAATTCAGGATCATTTTCAGAGCATTTGGGAATATGTTGATTTCTGGCCCAAAATAACTTGCTTTTATTATTTCCAAATGATCCGAAAATAATAATGAATCAGTTATTTTAGACAAACAACGTAAATGACGTGCAGGTATTTTTGATTAAAAAAAAGCATACCGAAATAAGCACTTGAGTGCCGAAACCAGTTTTGTTGATTTTTAAATGTTTTATAATCGATTAAAATATTCATCGAGTTCGTATTTTTCTTGGTATTTTAAGACGTGGCGAGCGTAGAGTAAAAATTATATCATTTAGATCAGTTGTCAGAATTTTTTTTATTGCAGCGGGCAACATAGGCTAATAGTTATCGTCTTTGAGCTTCCTTTTATAAATTATAATAAGACGAAAATGATCCAATGCTTGCAGCCTTGACACTATGACCATGTGCTTGATGTCGCAAATGACGTAATCAGGCACAAGTAACATCCTCACGCAACTATGCGGGCCTGAATTTTAAGTAGAATTTTATGGGCGGTCTACTTCTGGGTCTCAAGAACCAATAATAGCACACAACTATCGACTGAAAACCTTACTTTAGGCCAGAGAACATTCTAGTGTTGGGAAATGTAAAGAGGATCGCTTGCGGTGCAGGGGGTTAGGTGGTAGAGTTCGATTCCCGCCGTGGGACAATTGTGATGTGTCGGGAAATATAGATCCTAGAATATACCCATAACACTAGCTCTGCATAGCTTGGGGCTAAATGGTGCTGTGTGGATTGTATTCATTATTTATTTTATGAGTTAAACGTCTGTGTAAAGATATGCAACATAATTGATTTTTGAAAACAGGACACTTGGGTACCTTCTAATGGCATTTTTACTAAAGGTATTATGTAGATGATTATCATTAACAGTGATCTTACCAAGAACTAAAGCTGTTTTTCTTGAAATCGTAAAGTTAAAGCGATGATGTCATAGTGATGAGCAATTAAAGAGAATATTTGTAGGTACGTAAGTTGAAACGTTTTTTGCGACCAAAGAATTCCTAATCTTCGAATTTCAAAAAACATGGCTAGAATGATAAATGACTCTAGCATTCCTAATGTAAAGTCAATAACATTAATTTAAAACCGCTGAATACTTATTAAAGGCAAAGTTAAATAAGAGGGTAAGGTAATGGTAAAATAATATTAGTAATATGAAAATAATATAAGTAATACTGAGACCGGAACCGGAACTGTCAACATGCCGGGGACCGAATCACAAGACGCCTCGCTTCTGTCAACGTCAATGTCAAGTTTAATCTTCGATAACTTTTAATGTTTCAAGAATTGTTTGCTCTTGTGCTCTACTTACTCGATTTCTTGTGATGTTTATTTGGCATTGTCATTAAACAACAATTTAACGAAGTAAATAAGTGTCTGAAGTATGACCCAACTGTGGCGCATCAATGATTCTACTAATTAGCCTACGAGTTCGGAGTAAAAACTCCTCTGAAAGGACTAAAATCCATTGAAGACTAGATAGAATATTGTTGCTATTGATGGAGACTCCTCACTCAATCAGACAACGCATTTGGTTTATTTAATTTTATATTTTATAACAAACAATAAAAAGCCTAACATCGACATTATACAAGTTTTATTTCTCTTCGGCCAAGCCAATTTTGTTCTATTACCGACGCCTAGCAAACGAGGCCATTAACTTTACAAAGTGGTACCTACACCTCATTTTATTTTGAGATTCCTACCAAACGTAAGAAAAGAATGGTTAGCCATGCATTAAGAGTTTTTGTGGGTAAGTAACCGAATCTAAGTGTCAATGACTGAGCACAATGCCTTTTTGCACATGTTTTGATTTTTGATGCAACAATTGGCGCTCTTTTTATACCTAGTAGGCATGTCATTAGTTAGAATATTAATGTCAGAAATCGTAATTTATATTTTTTATGCAGGTTAAACTTTTTAAACTCTTTAAACCACCGTATATTTACATAATATAATGTATATATGATGGGTTAAGATTTAATAGAAGTAATGTCGACAGTAATTAAATTTTGTGAACCAATTCCATTTTTCGGAAGGTCGAGTAATGTCGAAGCTATGTTTTATTTGTAACACAAACTATTTGGTCGATTTTTGACAGGAGTCCTTTACCTAAAATTAATTCAAAATAAAAGAAGGTAACTAAATCGTCGAGCGATGAATTGGGACAAATAAAACAAAGGAGAGGCACCAAGTGAAACTAGGTAGGTACATAATTGTTTCTACGTATCTCAGATCAAGTTATAAAACAAATCGTTTACCAAATAAAGACAATCCACTACCTACACGGTCCTTGCCCGAGACACCGTGGGTGTATAATGTTTACAATTCTCTTGCAATTTGAGGTTTTATTTCAATGATCATAGGATAATAATTAGAGTGGGTGGGATGTTATTTACCGTGGACATTATTGTGACTATTTTGGTATTCTGCTGTCAGGAAACATTTAAATGTTGCCAGATAAATTGAAGTTACAGTTTCCAATAAAGTTTTTGAAAATTACGCGATTTTTTCACATTTGTTTCACGAGTGAAAAAAAAGTCATTAAGAATCTTCTAGGCCAACCTATACGTGCATGTAAGAGTCGAACGAGAGTTCTTTAGAAATTCCATAAACTACATTGGCACATATTATTTGACATTGACATTTGTACCTAGCTCCTACTCGAATAATATATTTCCCACTTCGTATACCAGATATTAGTACGTAGTTATACTACAGACGATTCGACAAGCTACTAGAAGTTGTTGCAAATTGCTCTCATAAATTTTAATTGCTATAAATAAATCAAAACTTTACAAAGTTTCATGGTCTTCTTGATACATTTATGTTTTGTTAGGCAACAAACTGCCGTAGACTAATGGAAGTAAATCCATTGAAAGCGACAGTCCGACCTTCAGCAAGGTCTAGTCCGATGACATCACTAGCCTAGTGTGGGCTAAAGTGAGATAAAATGACATAAATATACCTCAACTTTAAGGAAAATAATATTTTAATAAGTAATACGCAGATAAAATCGTTTTAAATGATAGGTAAAGCACACGTCATCATAAAAATGACGTAGGTATAACTACAGAATGCAATAATCATAATAACAACCTATCAAATCTAATAGAACTATTATGTGGACTTGCGAATAAAGCCATTATGCTCATGAATCAAGATACAAATTCACTTGCCAATGCCAAGGATCAATATGTGTGCCGATTTTATCAAACACTCATCATCATCATCATCATCATCATCATCATCATCAACAGCCTATGATAGTCAAACACTCATACATACGTTTAAAGCTTTATTATTTTAGTTGCCGTGACGATTAAAAAGCCTAATTAAACCAATTTCAGACATATCGTTAGCTCCAATTAGCAATCTCGCAGAGGGTATTTCGATTGACCAGCATTTTCACAGCAAGGTCAAAATTGTAACTAAATTATGGACACTGTGTGAATCATTGTCATGTGAAATTGTAGGTAATCAACGGTAATAATCATTTGCGACGAACATAAATCTAGTACCTAGGTAATTATAATGCCGTAAACAGCTAGGACTAATGAGAGTTGCTTGGTGTTACCATATAGGTAAGAAAAATAATGCTGGATATTTCAAAACGCATCATATTACTCACAAAGAAAGCAGAACATGACTTTCGGGAGCCAGATGATGATAAAACACAATCTAAAATAATACGATCATCGATTCTTAATAAACATGACAGCGTTCAATTTGACAGTTCAAGCAACTGTCATAAGCGCAAAAATAAAAAAGAAAACACTCACCAACGTCACAATATCCCCAGGATTGGCCGCGGCGATGCGTCTCAGCCTCTCATACAGCATATCCATCAGTCTTTGGTACTTCGCGTTCAGCTCATCAAGCTCTCTCGCCACTGACTCGGAGCCGACGGGAATCCTCTCAGGATCGACGGGCTTGTTCTGTTTGCGCAGCCATTCGGCCATTTCGACGTCGGCTTGACGCTTTAGTTGACGCATGTCGAGGGATGGGTGGACCTCCTCGCAAAGCCATTCGGCGTAGCGTTGACATCTCGACGAGTGGATCTAATTGGTTAGGATCGAAGCGGGTTAGGTTTTGTAGGTTAGTTTTCTTGGCAGAATGTTCTTACCGAACAACAGAATTTAATTGCAATGGAATATACGAAAATGGACTTTAAACGATGACCATTACTGGTAACTTTACGGTTTTTAACAAACATGCTGCCAATAAAAAAGCTATAATTAGAAATTATTTTTATTAAAATTCCTTTCGCAATATTTCTTACACACATTTTCGTATCAAGTGACATCCATATATCTTCAACAATCATCATTTCAATATAAAACATATTATTAAAACAATATCAGTCAAAACTAGTTTTAAAACTCTATTTAGACAAAAAATCCTCCTTTCACTCAAGCATCTTTTTTATCTCACGGCAACACTGTCCAGCTTTTAAGGCATCCCAGATAGAATCATGCTGGAGAAAAAGCCCGTACACGAAATAGGACTAAGCGTGCAACACCACGACACTGTGCATTTTACACCCTTTTTCGTGCATTTTATTTACAAAGCTTTCTATTTTTTATCTTTTTTAACTCTTATGTATGGTAATATTTCTTCTTGATAAAATTTCTAGAAACTTTCTACTAAGTCGTAGAATTCCACATTTATTGGCAACACTGAAACACCAAGTGCATGCAAAGCTTGCCCTATACTTTTTTATCGATACAACATTGCTTAGTCACAGTGCAAAAAAGAACAGCATCACATTGCTGTATAAAACATATTTTCAATCAAACACACGTCACTCATTCAAAGAGTTAGTGTTAGTTCGCAAAACTAAATACATTAGTGTTATTATCAAGCTGGCAACACAAGCGTCAAAGATTAGCGTAGTAGAAAAAGTCACCAAATCATCTGTTCAGAAATATAGGGTACTACATAAAAATCTCTGTAAATATTAGCACCGCTATCAAAACATGCTGCAGCCGATGCTATTGCACTCACTTTCAACATGAAACTTCATAAGTTAATTTGCAATAACATGATGAAAATGACTGCGTCAAGATAGTTGACCTGAACAGAAAATTTGATGGCAGAGTAAGTGAGCAGTAGCTTGTAAGTGAGCAGTAGCGAAACTCCATGCATGATAGACAGAGACAACACAATTGAGCCAACTCCGCTATAAAAGAGACTTGGAGACCCAGACACGACTAGAAGCACAAAGACGGAAGAACGAAACGCTGGACTCAGACATTTAGAACCATTCAAAACTTCACAGTACAAAATATAACAAATTCAATCGTAATATCTAAGTGATATTCTGAGAAATTGTCGTTGGTTAAAAGGAGTAAAAATATGTAAAAAATCATAGTAGTTACTGCTTACACTACACAATAGTTTAGGCAGTATTCTATTACATTTAACGTACAAGTCGAAGCCATTATTCGGCCATTTTGTTTTTATGGCGTCACTAAAATGGCCGCCGACGATTCCTCAAAGTGTCACAGTTAAATTATATGCAGTTAGTGATCATACCTTTGCCTCGCGAATGAATCTGCCACCGTCAACGTTAACCTTCTCAATCTTCGGCGTCCTTTCCACCACACTGGTGAGTAGAGTCTGTGGAACCACGAGACACCCAAGTATTAAGTTGTGCGATTTTAAACTTTATTTATATGGAGTTTGTGCTGTAATACTGTAAAATTATGGATTATTAGATGGATTATCCAGAACATGGATTTTTGTATCATGCTATGACAATATGACCTTTATTTTGGGGAGCTTAAATGTTAAGTTTACTATGTTTCTAGATGGTATTAGAATGGTACTCCTAATATGAGAGTAACATGCCTTATTTTCATCTTTTTATCTATACCAGTAACCTATGTCACCATTTTGTTATTATGTCAATTTACTTCACCAAGTGTAAGAGATGGCGCCACTTTCTTTGTAAACGCATAAAAATTTCCCAGTATCTATTAATCTTCATGCTTAGTCAATAAGTTAGTTAATTACTATAAATACCATTGTACGAAACAGACGCGTTCAAAAGAAAGAATAAACCAAATTGAAACAGTCGCAAGATTCCTTTTGCACTGAAAAAAACACACCAGAATAACAAGAAAATAGCTTACATCATAAGGTTCCAAAACCTTACCACTGCAACATCCCAATCTTGCTATTGCCGCTCGGGTCAACTATTAACACCTGTATCGATTATAAAATCCAAAATCGCTCACCAACTTACTTGCCAAGGCAAATACGACTCTACGACTCACCCTAGTAGGCTCAAACTGCTCCTTAGGCCTCACTTCGATAGGTGGCGCTGCCTGCAGCTTATTGTACGCGTCGTCGATCCATTCCGCTTCCTTCTCGAGACCTGCGTTGTAGTTGCGCAGGAGTTGGTACGCGGCTTCGCAGCTGCGTAGTCTACGAAATAAAAAGAGTGGTTTTGGGTAATTATCTAACATTACAATAAAACATTATAATAAAAGATGAGTATTATAAATCAACCCATATCAATGTCCCAAAAATCCCTTCAACATTGAAATGCGCAAATGTCGGGAGAAACGGGTAGATTCGATAAAGCGCCATTTAAGGCTTTATTTACTAGTAAGCCACTGGACCGCTAGAGCCCCGACAAATATACACCATTAAATTCGGTCCCACTTGTAAACTTCTTGCCCTTTTTAGATATATTCAGATATTCAAATAAAAGTAGCTTCCCGCAGTTTTCTGTTTGTCCTTATGTATGTTTAAATCTTTAACACTATGCAACTGATTTTGATGCGGTTTTTCTTAATAGATAGTGATTTAAGATTAAGGATTTTGTATCAGCATTGCACCCGTGCGAAGACGGAACGGGTCGCTACAAGTTATAATAAAATAAGATGTTATTGATTTTCTCTTCACTTTTTGCCCACACACCACGGAAATTTAAAAAGAAACCACCAGTACCTAGGAGTGCCACTAGAAATTAAACTCACCTCTCAGATAGCTGAGTACAAACGCTGTTCCACCTGTTATTCAGCTGCGAAACCTCCTTATCCAGCCTCTCGAGGTCGATATGTTTCCCGGCCCTGGGTAGGGACGAGTGGGGGAGGGAAGCTCTAGAAGATTCCACCAATCGGCGGCAGTTTTCCGCGTCATCGTTCATTTGGTCCACAGCGATTTGCTGTTTGGATACAGCTACTTGCATTCGGAGTAGATCTTCGTGCATCTGTGGGAATGTTATATGTTAATAAGTTTAGTATTATGACAACCATAACTTAAGGGCGCATACAACCTCAACTCTGTGCGAAAAGGCTAGACATATGATTTTGCGTTCCTAGAAGCGGGACAGGGCATTGCAACGCAAGTCCAAAAATCAACAAAAATCAAGTTTTAGCTTATTATCTATTAATTAGGACATTATTTAAAAAAACCGAAACATATAACATTTTTATTATACTTAATTCTATTACCACGCTTATTGTCAAGATCTGAACTTCTGTATTTATTGAGAAATTTAGGTTTTAGTAAAAATTTAGAGGTAACTTTGCGATTTTTTTCTACCGAGAAAATTTTATGGAATCGTGTTTTCGAAACATATGATCGGTAGATTAAGTCCTGAACTTTACCATAATATGGTAAATATTATGAAATTGATATATTATATCAATTTCAAAGTTTAATATTCAGTAGTTTAGACGATTATGGACATCCGGCGGAGTTGAAAATTAGCAGTTTGAGGTACTATACACTCTTAATAAGTCTAAGAAGAAGACACTATCAAAGTACAAATAGTAAGTGATATTGACTGCGATGAAAAAAATCTCTTGTTTTTGTGTTATGCTACTCGCCGATAGATGGCGTAAATCGAGAGACAGCGCAACTGGCTAGCAAAATGTTTAGCGCATTTTGCATTTTAAACTTAAGATTTCCGGTAAGTTAACATATTGTTATATTTATTGCGTTTACACCATAATGGGTCATTAAAGTCTTTGTACCAACCAAACAAACAAACCCGCTCTGCTTTAAATCAGGGCTAGAATCAAAATTTATAAAAAAGTTTGGTCTGTTTTCAGATAATAAATAACTCCGCGTCAAACAAGTCGTCAAACTTTATTATTTCATTCTTTATCAATTGCATTTATTTGCAATTGATAAAGAATGAAAAATGCTTTTGACTTCGCTACTTACCAATAGATGGCAGGAGTATGGAACGTTACAACGTAATAATATTAAATTACACTAATTTCACTTTTTTAGGCATACATCGCCAATTATTGTCATCAAAATTAAGCAAAGCATCTATTTGGTGATTACTTGCG
The DNA here is from genome assembly GCA_963931895.1 of Eupithecia pulchellata. Taxonomy (NCBI): domain Eukaryota; kingdom Metazoa; phylum Arthropoda; class Insecta; order Lepidoptera; family Geometridae; genus Eupithecia; species Eupithecia pulchellata. The sequence continues at coordinate 7,237,033 of OZ007542.1, read as the reverse complement.
TAATACTCGAAAAACTTAGAGAGGTATTAAATGTAATGTTGCAATATTATATTCTGTAATACGAAAAATAAAAAAAATACTTACGTCTTTGAGTAGTTCAACATCATTCGGCAGGTCATTGAACTGTGCGAGTTTGATCTCGAACTCTGAAATGGTCTGGTGATTCTCTTCCATGCTGTTCACGACAATCTCCACGAATTTCAACCTAAAATACAGAGAAATATTTTAAAATTTAAGTTATAATACCATTAGGATTTTTTAAGTTAAGCTAAGGTTCAAAAGTTTTACGTTACTTATCAGTGTTTATTTTAAGAAATTATGTAAATACCTCTTTAACTATGTTTCAAGGATTATGTCTAAGATGTAAGTATGCATATACCTGCGCCAGTTCTCGAAAATAGCCGTGCCACGCTCTATTGGGACCGATCTATCATTAATTACTGACAGGACTATATCAATATAGGCTTATATATCTTATAAGCCTATATTGTATTGATATATTATATTTTCAGAATTAAACTTATTTATTGTTTTCTATAAAGCTATGTCTATTGGTCTTTAGATTTTTCTCCACTTTGCACCCTGGCACCGCTGAAAACCTGCGCTGCTATACTTAGCTACAAATACTTAGTTATTAGCGAAGTCTTTCATGTTTAATTTTGTTACACAAATACATATACTCAATTAATATTAAACTATAAAACTCAATTTACTTCGACAAAATTATGTAAATACTGAAAGATAAGGATTCCCTCGATTTGAACTATAAAAAAAGCCAACATGCAAGCAGTAAATTACTTAAAACTACAAATTACATTCGTGTCCTGCGGCCAGTATCGAACCCGCAACAAAGACGTTTCGTCGACATCGACCAGTTTAATTAAATTCTTAAGGTTTCTATAAATAAATAAATAATGCCAGACAATCCACACAGCATTATCTAGCCCCAAGCTACTCAGAGCTTGTGTTATGGGTACTAGAATAGAATGACTGATATACATAATACAATGTATTACATAGATAGATACTTTTTATTATACATAGAAAACGACCAGAACACCCTAAAATATCTGGAAATCGCACAATCGAGGCGGGAATCGATCCCGCAATCTCCTGCGGCAGACCTTCACCCACCGCGCCACAAAGGTCGCCTATGTATAATAGAAATTTACATCAATGTACTCGTATATTATTATGTATATCAGTTATCTAGTACCCATGACACAAGCTCTGCTTAGCTTGGAGCTAGATGATGCTGTGTGGATAGTAAATAAATAAGTTACCTTTCAACAAACAGCTGACTCTTGGTATGCAGGTCGTTCCACTTGCCGATCACCTTGTCGAGATTCTTTTTCATGGCAGGGGTCTTGAGGGCAATGCCTGGAAAATAAATACAAATTTAGGTACATCTTTTACTTGCCATGCTGAAACGAACCGCTTTTGGGTCTAAAATTTCCAATTTCAAATATTCTTTAGTAAAACTTAAATAAACGACTGGTTTTTAATGATGGAATGATTTTTCCTAGAATGCTCAATTATATAGTAAAAGAAATGAACTGAAACAGTAACCTAATAAATTACCAGGAGTCTAGAAAAAATTCTAGACTCCTGGTAATTTATTCTATAAGCATCCAACCTCCTCGACATCCCTGGCCAGCGAAATTTGTTCTACATAGAAGCATCCAACTGATCTCTGAAGGTCTCTTGCTACTCCTCGAAGTCCCAGAACTACGTTTAAGCAGTAAGACTGTTCCAGACTCTTGGTTATTTGTTCTAGAAACATCTAACTTACCTCTGAAGGTCTCCTGCAGTTCCTCAAAGCCCCAGAACTACGCTAAAGCAGGAAGACTGTTCTTGACTCCCGTTAATTTGTTCTAGAAGCATCCAACCACCTCAACATCTCAGAAATACGCTAAAGCAGTAAGATTGTTCCTCGTAAACTCCTGGTAATATGTAATATATTCTAGAAGCATCCAATTAACCTCTGAAGGTCTCCTGCAGTTCCTCGACATCCCTGGCCAGCGCGCTGGCGTCTCCCTCCCAGTCCTTGTGCTGCAGCACCAGGTGTTCCAGTGAGTCCAGGTCCCGGGGGATGGGAGCCGCTATGCGCTCATGCAGCTGACGTTCCACCACCTCCAGCCTTTCTAGGAGGCTAGAGGACTGCTCGGTGAAGATGCGGGTGGCATTCTTGGATTCCTCTGTAAGAGAATTAGGGGGTTGATCAGACTGATAATTATTAAGGATGTCTGAGGTCTGGGTCGCACCTGAGTAAGCGAGTAGAATCCGAACGCAACTAATCACTTCTCGGAGACGACGTAGTATTATGCAAAAGTACCTGAAGATTCATAATAAACTCTCTCCACAGTCCTTTCTTTATACACCAAGATAATACACTTCAGATACATTGGACCCAGATTCAAACAAATGAAAGGAACGCCTGCTTTAGACCAACTGAAAAATTGGATCTAGACCGTAGGTGTTTGGGCGTGCATTGTTTAAGAAAATTGCAGTAGTTCATGCAGTGGGACAATTGATTGCATGTATTTATACTACGAGTACGGTAGGACTGGTCCACTAGTTTAAAGTCAGCGAGCTATGGAGTTATTCTGAAGGGTTCACAACGATTATATATATTGATAGCAACAAAGTCATCGACATACGTTCAAACAATTTGCAAACTGAAGTGTCACTGGGAAACGATAACAATACATGAAGAACCGACAATCGGTAGGGTAAGTAAATGAGTTTTTTTTCTTTCCGATGTGGATTAGTATAGGTTGATGATGTAGAGGAAACGACGTGGAAGGCCCAGGATGAGATGGTGAGACAATTTTTCGACTCCTTTCATTGAGACATATTCCTACGTTGAATGGAGTAAAGCAAAAAGTATATGTTTACCCGATTTACATAAAAACGTTTTATTTAATTTTCTTCGTGTGATTCTGATTCAGGACAGTCATACTTAATTAAGGAACGGATATGACCTAAATTGAGTTTCGTTTCGACGAATACTTTGAATTTTGGAAAACATCCATGATGTTTGTTTAGCGATATTTTTAATCAAACCTTACTTATTCATAGTAAATCTTTATGTATCTTAAAAATTAAAGGAAGAAGACTGTTTAGGGTCAAGCCTTATGTCTTTATTTAATACTAGCGGCCCGCTTCGGCTTCGCACGGGTCCAATGCTGATACAAAAACCTTCCTCCTGAATCACTCTATCTAATAAAAATACCGCATCAAAATACATTGCGTAGTTTTAAAGATTTAAGCCTACATAGGGATAAAGGGACAGGGAAAGCGGCTTTATTTTATACTATGTAGTGATCTAAATGATTCATCATATTTCGTACTCCAATAAAGAATTAAGAATTAACCAAGGTGACTTCCAAAATGTTATGACATCAGCTGGTTAATTGAGTGAAATAGGGGGGCGTGATTGCTTTAAATTAATTTACGACTTTCTTGAGGTCGGTCTGGTAACCTTGACAACAGGTGACGTGTGACGAATGGGTGCCGCGACCACCTACTCAAAGGTTACGCTACTCCTATGAAATATAGGTACTACCTACACAGTGGGTTGCATCGAAACCCTCTGGCAGTTTTCATCTATATCTATACTAATACTATAAAGAGGAAAGATTTGATTGTTTGAATTTAATTGGCTCAGAAACTACTGGACGGATTTGAAAAATTCGCCACTAGAATCCTAATTTTTCCGTGATCAACCTAAGCTATAGCAGATTTTCAAGAAAGTTAGGGTTCCGTATGAAAACTCGATTTTTTGTTAAATACCCGTGCGAAGCCGGGGCGGTCCGCTAGTGTCTGATAATTACGTTGATTGTTATTCAATATTGAGTAAGTTCGTTTTATAGAGAACAGGTTGTTGTATATTTGAAATTATATCGGCACCTTCAGAAAACTATGATATTTTTATGTCATATCTTATTGGCTTTATAAAACCAACCTAGTTGGTCATTTGGTTATACGGGGCTAAGAAATTTTTATGATTTCAAATTTCAATAACCTTGTTTCTTTAGGCTTACAAAATAATCACTTACATAGACAAGTCTTGTTGATGGTTTTGTCTAACACATTGAGTACCATAATCTGTGGACCTCGCTTGCACATACTCGTACATGGTGTGAAGTTGGCTAGCGTGAACCACGCATAGCAATTCTCTAGTTAAAAGACGAAGATTGTAAAGTAGGACATCTTTATTTGCCTGATAAACAGACAGATAATTTTACACGCCAGATCTACGCTAGCTATTCGACGACTTAACTGAGAATTGAAAAATCGGCCCATAAATATCAAGCGACCCAATCCGTAAAATGTTGTTTCCGCACAAGAATTATGTCATCCAATAACAGGGTCAGTATGACTTCGTCATAAACCAGTAACTTAGAGTGACAGCATCAATCATGTTCGTTCGTAGGTGTCGCACGCAAGGTCAATAGTATAACCGTTGGAAATAGCCTAGCATGAGTAAGGAGCGTTAACGACGGCATTAAAGTTTTGGGGCCCATTTAAGCCAACGCAGATAGATGTTCTCTTTCAAATTTACTATTAACTACCGACCCATAAAAAAAAATCCTCCTCTTTATAAATATTACCTAGTAAAGACCCGCCCGGCTTCGCATGAAACATAAGTAACAACATTCCTCTTGAATCACACTCTTAAAAATACCGCTTCCAAAATTCGTTGTAGTTTAAAAGATCTAAGCATACAAAGGGCCAGACAGACGGGAAGCGACTTTGTTTTATACTATACTATGTAGTGATGAAAATTATAATAATATAACAAAACCAAATTAGACTACAAAGGTTTTATAATCGTAACATTTGAGGTCTAGACTGTTGAAAATATTTATGTATATGACATCTAGTACCTATAACACAAGCTCTGCTTAGCTTGGGGCTAGATGATGCTGTGTGGATTGTCCAGTAATATTTATTTATTATAATAGTGAGACAAGTATTGCCTCATGTCAATCATTATCATTAGACACTTCTGGTAAAAGTGGGCGCAATGATATCGTTTATTATTTGTGCTAGGCCCACCTATCAAAAGACTATGAGTATGACATCACCGACCTTTCGGTTTCTATTGGCTTGATAACATTGTAAACAACACAATTTGTAAAGATTCTTTCTGTGATAAAATCTATTCGTACGAGGGACCATGTTCCGTATCGTATGCTAGGTTAGAATAAAATCTAACTGGTCCAAGGCTGAATTCTATTTCATGAAATGAATATAATTGTTTAATTTAATTTAAATATTTTAAAATTATACTTGACATAAATAAAGAACTCAACTCACTCTTTTGCAGTGCCCGCCAGGGTGCACGTACCTTGTGAAAAATCTACTAACCATTCACTTTAGACCTAAGAATTATTGTACATGCAAGCAAAAATAAATGAAATATGAATATAGACCTCCGCCAAACAACCTCACAAATCTCTCCATCCATCGACATCGACAATCCATCCATCCATCGGCAATTCCTTTAGTTCCTTAGTTCATAGTCTACCAACAATTCGTTTAGCATTGCATCGTGGTGCCACTCGGTTATCGGTTCTGCTAATGACGTCATTAGCAGAACCGATAACCGAGTGGGCACCTGCCCATCGCCACTTCAGCCTGCTTAGTCGAAGAGCTATGTCGGTTACTTTAGTTCATCTACGGGTTTCATATTCCATCGTAGAATCTACTACATAAGTAAAAATATTACTAATAATATTATTAATAATATTATCTAGTATACACATTTAAAATTAATGTTAGTTACATTAGAGTAGGTATAATTACAATCTAGCTGTTAATTTGGGTAATTAGTAATTTTGTGTCACATAATTTTAATAAATCATTTTAGGTACTAGGAACGTGTCCATTGGCATTTTTCTTCTTGCCTCGATACTTAAGGTGAAGATTAAGATACTTAGTCTATGTGATCTTTAAGATAGCAGTATCTATGTAGTATGTGCTACAGATTTTTGATTCCATTAAATTTAGGCTTCCATAGTAAAATCTGTAGGTAAACGAACTCTTAACGTATACAAGGACAAGAAATATAATAAAATCATAAACGATTTACCTCCTCCTCCTTTTCTAGAAAATATTCGCTTTATTGTCTTCATAGTTTCGTTCGAAAATAAACTTCATTCACAACACTTAGAACACACTTTCGTATACACTTTATTCTAAAGTAAGAAAGTTTTTCGTTCGTTTGAAGATAATATCCGGATTCGTTTGATCTAAATTTAGAAGAGAAAATATTGATTTAAAATGAGAGCAGATTTATTGGTTTTTGCTGCCAATTTCTAATGAGCTAGGCACGCAATTTTTATAGTAGTTTGTCTAAAAATTATGTTTATATAGACATCGGCCTATTACAGCTGTTTTCAGAAATTGTACGAGCAATTCAAATTTTTAAAGAAAATTTATATCTGCAGATTGTTGCAAACAATCTACAGGTAGCTCAACTGATCCATATCAATATAAATCGGCAGCGGAAACAGATTTTTGTTTTTTGCTATGTTTACGTACAATAGACTAATAATAGCACAAGATAAGTACAAAATAGCTACGTTATCTCTTAGGCACAGGGTACATTATCTTATGTGAGACGGTGGGAATAACTCATTACTTTCTGGTAACACACAATAATAAAGAACACGAAATGAAGCCCATAGTTGGTACAGTTGCCTTCGTTAGCGGACCAGGGGGTATGTTCTAAGTCTCGTAATAACACTATTTTTAATATTCAATAATTATATTTGCTGTATTTATGATTAATCCTATTTGCCACCTTCATTTTACCCAAAGATTCTACTTTAAAATAAATCTGTACTTTTTTTTAATAGTTCTGTATTCAAAGAAAATGCAAACATAACAGGGGCGACCAAAAAAACCGTAATAAACGCCACTTTAGGTATTAGAATTTTTATAGGACTGTCACTAATTTTCTGTATTGATTATTTTTTTTATTTTAAATTTCTTCAACGTAGGTATAGGTATTATTAACTTTGCCGCTCGTATTTACGCGTAAAACGGTGCGTCGGCGCACGCACGGGCGGTCGACTAATTATGTCTCCCGTAGGACCGTCAGGTCCTGTGTCAAGATGAATCACGAGATTGAGTGTTGATACTTTTGACACTTAGTATGTATTGGTGGTAATTTTTTATATTACCTATGCTTCTATACTAATGTATAGAGGAAAGGTTTGATAGTTTGTTTGGATTGAATAGACTCCGAAACCTGTGGACCGATTTGAAAAATTCTTTCACTATTAGAAACTACATTATCCTTATGAGTTTCACTCTTTCTTTCCTGCAAACTATGACTATTATATATTTTCCTATTTACCTCGTCATTTTTTCCTTTATTTATTACTATATTAATTAGTAACTTTATACTCTATTATATTTTATATTGTCCTATGTACTTAGTATAATGGTAATAAAAGATAGACTATAACTTCTACTTTTTTAAAAACCAACTGAAATAAAATAAAGTCTTATTTTTATTGTTTATAACATATAATATCCGGAAATAAGTCATTAAAAATCGAATCACCAAATTAGAATCATTTTACCCGACTTCAAAGAAGAGAATTTTAAATTTAAAGCGTTAGATGTCTTTGAAAGTATCAAAGTAGCAAATCGTCCTATACAACAATGAACAAGCAAAATAATGATTCCACCCATTACCTTATCGCGTTCAAGTATCAAAACGCATAGTCCAGTAATGGACAGTAAAGATAAAGACAGTGCCTTGGAATTTTAACGTGCCTATTCATAGTGGTCTGCTTACTTAAAAGAGAGAGAGAGAGAAATAACAATGCGTTAAGTTAACAGACTACATATTATGATGAATAAATAAATATGACTATAATGTTAATTTTATAGGTTTAGAATTTCGGTTTCGATATTTACGGTGACCTGCCATCCCAGTGCGATAGTCGATTCGAGCCGCTATCCACCTTAATCACACAGCGTCGCGAGCGAAGCAAGCCACAATCACATTTTTTTCCTTTCGACACTCGCATACCTTTGGCGCATAAGAAACAGAGACACTAATTAGCCTTTGCGCTAATACTTTTAGACTATCTCCCTCTATCACGTACCTCAGCCTAACCCGTTGTTCGAACTCGTCAAACAGTTGACGGTTACTGAAGTTACCGAAGCAGCGTATCAGCTGGATCGTCGCTCTCTGTCACACCCACCTTCACCCGTAATATCTACGTCCCTTTCCCACGTACCTTCAGCCCGAGCCCGTCGTTCAAACTCGTCAAACAGTCGGTTGACGTCGTCTATTTCTCTGCGCAGGCGCCGAAGCTGTGGGTCCGCTGGGTCGCCCTCCGCGAGCAGTTTCTCTGCGTCTTCGTTCAGGGCGCGGCGGATCGCTTGGCGTTGTTCTGCGCCCATTGCTACGAACTGGAGTTAACATTTCATTAGAAGAATATCATAAACAAACAGTTTTAGACTTACAGTAGAACGACAATAGAATATATTACCAAAATTATGCGTAGCATATACATAGAAATGAGTTGTAAAGCATTTTTATTTATTTAGAAAGTAAATACAAAAACAAAATAGAGACCAAATAGAGAATTGCCAATTGCGATAGTCATAAAAACACTACAAAATCTATGAAGATCTTTCTGTAAATACTGTATGCAAAATTATATTAAAGGACATTTGTGAATATAACGAAGAGAAAAGGACCTAATTGTGAGCCGTGCGTGACACCAAATTAAAACTAATCAGAGAGTTTCCGTAAAGGGCAAATATCGGCAAATGTCGTGTATATGTATTACACGATGACATTACACGACTAGACAAAATTTATAGATACAATAGAAAATCTATAAGAAAACACTTCTTTGATAAATGCACCATGGCAGTTGAAGAGGCCCATTTTGTTGGACGCTACATGCGCTGCACATAATTAGTTTGTAATAAGTTTAAGTACGTACCTGTGGGAAGTCCCATCCCTTCACAACCTTAATGGTAGCAAAGATCATGTTCTGTCTCATTCGCAGTTGCTTCCTCTGCCATAGTTGAATGACCTGCAGCAAAAGTTATATCATTTACAAATGGTCCACCTAATAGTACAATTTTTAAGCTTACGGCTTCACATAAATAGTATTTACATCTATCCAGTCGCCCCGTGACCACGATCGCTGCAACGCTATGGAAACGTAGGGGAAAATAAAAACAAAAGGTACGCGATAAATACTCGATAAATATTCATTAAATATATTTACATCTAAACATAAATAGTATAGTAATACTAATAGTATTATGATATTATATTATTTACATAGATGATTCAGACGTTAATTTGTTAATGTGCAGTTATTTTTACATCGAATCTTTTCAAGTATTACGGGGATTTGTTACTACATAATTTTTATCCTAAAATTTTCTAAATCCTATATATATAATTGATGGAAGATACCAATTTTTCCACTCTTCAAATTGTACTAAATCTGAGTAGAAACACGATGTCTGTATATAACAAAACAAACATGTACTACACATACCTTCCGCATAAAATAACATATCAACAACAACACTAAAATCACCACAAACAAAAATATATCAATCAACTTCATTTCACTTTAATTTAAAACACAAAATGCCCTTTAGACTACTGCTTAGGTCGACTACATACTCCCTAATGAAGATATAGGTCATGTTTATTCATATTATATATTGTATTTAAATACTATCATTCGATTAGGTCATTTGTTTACTAAACGACGTTGTAGTAACATCTTATCGAATTTCATATTATAAATTCAGTTCAAGAGACAGTGTATTTATAGAAATGAAATACCTACCTACGTTATGAAAGTTTTGTCTAATCATAAATAATATAAAAAATAATAATGCTGGACAATCCACACACAGCTAGCCCCAAGCTAAGCAGAGCTTGTGTTATGGGTACTAGATGACTGATATACATAATACAATATTATTATATAGAGGTAGATAGATATTTTTTATTATATATAGTAAACACTTCTTCCACTAGTGGACAAAAAATTTAAGTGAAGAGAAATCAATAACAACTTATTTCTTTTTGTTATAATAATTAACTGTATGAAATTTTACTTGTCTAAGTGCTTATTTTGTAAGCCTAAACAAATAAAGTTTTTGAATCTGAATCTGAAACGACCAGAACACATAATCATCATAATCACATAGTGTGTAAACCAGATGCCCGAGCGATATGGCGGGCGAAGCAAGCCGCAAATCTCACACAACGTAGCGAAACGCACTCCTGCAGAACGTGGGAATTGTGGAGTGGTACATTGGGAATAGCCATGGCCTCTCAATCCCTCAATATGATATGTACTCGCCTAGCTCGCCGCACTTTTTGCATTCAAATATCTTCTCGCTGATGCGGCAAGCACAGCGAGAAGATATACTATTTACACAAAAACGAAAAAAAAATTTTTTTTTTGTTAGTATTATAATATACACGGTGTTTCAGAGGTCAAGGGTGAGAAAACATGTGATGTGATTGTGCAGACCGTGGTCCAGCTAAAGGTCAAGGCTGGAAGCAAGGAATTCTTCGAGCCCGCGTCCGGCGTACTCACTCTGTCATACGCCTTGCGCAGCGCGTCTGCCGCGTCGATGGCTTCCTGCGCCGGCGGCGGTAGAGCCAACACGGCGGCCGGCAGCGCCGCCTCGGTGCCGGCGCCGCCGAGCCGGACGCGCCAGCGAGACCGCCCGCTGTTGTCTAGCACGGTCACTGCGGACCCTTTCTCGATGGCCACCTGTGGAAGACGACGGTATTAAAAATATCTATATGCGAAGCGAGACGTGTATATTTTATTAACATGCTATGATAATGCAGCGACCAAAGCGAGCAGCAAATTTTCATGATGCGGCGCGCTAAACCACACCTGATGAAAGTGGCGTTTAGAAAGAAAGAAAGATTAAATTTTTTGGTGTTTAATAGATTTGTTATGAAAAGAAGAAACAATTACCTATGATACTACTAAACAGGTTATACAAGATACAGATAGTGCAATTGTCGTCTGTGCTGCCCCTGTCGGCCAAAATGAGACAAACTCAGCTTTATACTGAACCGTTTGCGCGCGAAACGCAGGTTTTCAGTTTGACCCTGTTTAACATCCATTGTTATCCTGTTATCTGTTATCCTCTAAGTGAAGTGCTACTTACATTAGCATGTTTGTACTGGCACACAGTCTCGGCCCGTATCGGCCTGGTGACCGGCGCGCGGCGTTGCTTCACGGGCCGCACACTCCTGGCTTCTTCCACCAGCTTGGAGACTACTCCTCCGTGGCTGTTCAGCTCCTCGCGTAGATCCTGCATGCCTTTCAGCAGGCGCTCGCCCTGGTCTAGGGTGAATTCGGACTGGGAGAATGTTGTGTTCAGGGATTCCTCGCGTCTGGAATAGAGTTTGAAGAGAGAAAGAGGTTAGTTGCGGTATATTTTTTTTGAGGAAGCTTTTTTTTCTTTTTTAAAACAGGTGGAGAATCACCATAATTATGGTCCGTCTGGTGGGAAGCGTTTACCGCAATCTATAGATGTAATATCGGGGACATTACTCACGCCTTGCCGACTCTTTAAATGTCATATAGGACCATTTTTGAAAATGCCATGTTGTAGTCCTAAAGCTTTTTGTTTGTAATTTAAAACAAGCCTTAGCATATTCTAATTGTAGTCGAAAGCTTATTAAAAGATTTGACCTTGGATTTGATTTTATATAAATCCACATAAAAAATCCTACCGAAAAATTAATCAGAATCAAAGTGCTTTATTTTCTAAAGAAAGAAAGAAAATCGTTTATTTTAGCTCACACAAGAAAATATATACAAAAATATGCATCTGCATCCTAGACATAACAGGACTCTTGGCTTGGCTTGACTTACAAAATACAAACTTTAAACCTTACAGGATTCTTCGACACATCACAAAATACAAATTACATAAGTAATACTGGAAAATAAAGTGATCGCTTTGATTCATTGTTCACTTTGGCCTTTTTAATCTTAACTTTTTAATATAACAATTGTTCTATTGAGAATAATTCAAAGAGAAACCAACTTACTTCTGTATCCACTTCTCAGCCTCCTTCACCTCCTCGAAGAAGTGGTGGTACTGTGTGGTATGCTTCAGATGAGTCTCAAGGCACAGGGTCAGTTGTAGCACCCACGCCCATTGGCTCTGCATCACCTGTAGAGTACATACAAATACAAAATGATTTCATTTTGAATGTAAGCGGGTTAACTACGAACCTATTATATGTTGTAAGAACACCAGTTTCATCCCTTAACGAGGGACTTCATCAGGGTGACAAAATGATTTTTTTGTCAATTAACTAAAGAGATATGTACATATTCCCATATTTGTTTATATTACTATATTAACCTCTATTATGATTATTTTTTTGTTGAATTTTACTGACATTGAGTAATTATAACTGTTAAAATTGTGTAAAGTATAAAATTTTGTACACCTTATAGGTAGATTGTAATTTAGACATATTTAATATTAAGAACTAATACAATCTGAGGCAAGCCTGTATCGCGGGAAGCCTGTTTACAAAACTAGATTTAACAGTAAGGATTAGGTTGTAACTTATACAAACAAAAACAAAAATACCTTAAAATAAATCGAATCAAATATGTATAAGGTGATGCAAAAACTAAACATGTGTCCATGTGTCAATATCATGTTTTTAATTAACAGGTGCAGGGGTATTGCCATGGATCAGTATTGCCATACAGCAGGGCAATGTAGCGAGCATGTGAATGTGTTTTATAATAATTTATTTATTGAGGTAAACCACAGCGTTACCGTAAATATTAGAATATATAAAATTTTGTTAACAATAAGGCCAAAAAGGATTACAGATTAATATAAAAAAGAGCAACAAAGTTTTGAAAATAGAGAAAGAGAAAAGGATTACACAGATTAATATAAAAAGAACAACAAAATTTTGAAAATAGAGAAAGAGGTATAATACTAATTTAAGTTATAGTTGAATTTACCTGTAGATGTGCCTCAATAGTCTTCAGCGCCGGGTGATGCTGAGCGATCAGCGCCTCTCCGCGATCGATCACATTGCTGAACTGAAGCTCACGTTTCTCCAATGAAGACATCAGTTGCTGTTGGAAAATATACCGAGTTACAATGAGGTAGGGCCGGATTTTGATTATTGAAGGTTATGTACAGCTTTCTAGTTTTCAAGAAGTCGTGACTATACTGTTGACGTCTCTTTCTTTTTAACAAAGCTTTATAACTATTGTTGATTAGTGTTGTCTCTTTCTATCTCATGAGGTTTGATTTCAACCAGTCGTACTTGACTTCTTGAGAACCAAAACATATAGTACATAAAAAGCACATCTAAAATGAACAGGCAAATAATTAAAAAGAAATAAATATTGGAACGAACCTCTTTGTCGTCTCCAAAGGAATGCTTGTAAAAATAAACCAATTTAAAACAACTCACGCGACTCAAACAATCAAAAAGGTTAATTTTACATTTTTGTGCATTCCCATCCATTCCTTTGCAGTCTTTTTCGTGCACTTTGGTGTTTTTAATTGTCTATGATCGTCCATAGTGCTTGAAATGAGTGAAATGACGATGATTTATGTATATAGGAAGCTGTGCTGTCCAATCGAATTCAAACTGAGCAGAGAACTGAGAAATGACGTTATTCTCATTCCCCTTCTATACGTACGCTAGTTATACAATCACTGAGTATTTTCGCAGTTACCGCAGTTTCCCGGCATGTGTATCCAAAATTTAGATATTTCGACGGCTTATAATCAATCATTACCAACTTTTTTATAATTTTGAAAAGTTCCCTTCTGCCGTTTATTATCAAAAATAATGTTTTTTTTAACTTTTGCGTAATGTTGACATACTAATTACTTTATCGTGTATATTTATCCGTCACCCCGTGACCACAATCGCTGCAACGCGATGGAAAAGAAGGGAAAAATAAAAACAAAAGGTACGCGATAAATACCTTTGAAGTCTTTAATAATAATAACCTCAAAATGATATACGTAAGGCGTATCATGGATATATTCCCATCCACCCCATTAACCTCCCCATCAAGGGTGTGGTTAAATAAAAAGTGCCCATCCGCCCCATTATTCAAGTCAATGGGGTGGATGGGAATTTTTGCCCCATTGACTTTTTAATAATATAAATATTAAATCTCACTATTCATGGAAAGAAGGAATAAACACGCTATCTAAATTTTGAAAATTCCCTAATATTTACACTGAAACCTTTTACATTATATTAGACTAGCGACCCACTCCGGCTTCGCACGGGTCCAACGCTGATAAAAAAACCTTCCTCTCATCACTCTATCTATTTAAAAAACCGAAAGTTACCTCATAATAATGCTGTACAGCTGGCAGGTTGATGTGTGGATCAGCCCAGTCGCGGCTGAGCTCGATTTGTTCCTTCTCGTTCAGCCAGTTCAACTCCGCTGTGGCTGATTGTAGGAAATCTTGGAGCGCATCTAGGTCTGACATACTGCGGGGGGAAATAATGAACAATTTATAGCACGTAATATGAAATATTTGCTAAGAATAACATAATTCTTCATCATCGTCGGCATCTGGCAGATTCTGGTTGCGACATGCGGAAGACAGGGCGCTATGGCGCTCATTAGGGGAGGCCTATGTCTAACATGACTAATTGTATTTTTATTTGGAATTAAATTGAATTGTGTACTTATTTACACTTAATTATAATGTAACATATGTGACTATGTAATTGAAATTTCTGTACTTGTTCAATAAATAAACAAACATGGGCTGATGATGATCATCAGCCCATGTCAGTCCACGGTAGGACATTATCCTGCCCAAATAAGCGGCATAGTGCCATCTTGAGCTGGTCGCATCCAGCATCTGCCAGCAGCCTTTCGCAGATCGTCATCCGAGTTTTAAATAATTAAATAATAAACCCCGGATCGATGGATTGCTAGAGGAGACCTCCTCTAGGTTAGGTTAGGAATGGGGACTCATTCCTTGGCCTGCGAGAAATCCTAACTTGACCATTGGACTCTTTAATTCTGTTGTCATAATCAGTCTTGTTGCTGCAGGGGCGGGCAGCAGCGCCTTCTGCAAAACAACTACACCGAACTGCGATCCCCAACCCGCATGCCCAGCGTAGGGATTATGGGCAATAACCCCCAAATAATGATGCCATCTATGGCGCTCATTAGGGGGGGCTATGTCCAGCAGTGGGCTATTATAGGCTGGTGATGTTGTTGTGATGTTAAATCAGTCTTTGGTCTACGATACGATGGATCATATATGATATTACCGTTTAGTGCTAGTTGAGAGCAGTTCAGCATATAGTTTTTGCAGCTGGCTCAGATGTTGGTTGTACAGGGCTAACTCTTCGCCGGAGAAGTTGGCTCGATGGTGCACGCATTGTTCGACCTGAAACAAAATATATAATTCATTTTTACAACCGCCATATTGGATTCTTGATTAATCCATAGAGCTGCAGCAATAATAACGATACTTGTTACCAACATCCCAAAACATTGTTCAAGTTTTTCGTATGAAGCGTAACCGAGGAAAAAAATGTTGGGAAGAAGTTTTTTGCTTAATGACCACTCTTTATTTCTTACTAAAATTATTTTAATACAAGATTAAACCTTTAAAAAGAAAGAAAATAACCAAATTAGAGCAATTGAGAACGGAAGACAGGAAAGCTGTTAGGGCTACACTTGAAAGTAGTTTGCAAATACCTAAGCCTCCCAATACGACAGGCAGGGAGGCATGCGACCATGCCTTATCATCTAAAAAAACTTAATAAAATGATGTATAAATAGATTTAGAGGCGAATTATTTTAATTAGTTTATCAATTGATATTTGAAAGCTATTTTGTAAGTACAAAATGCAAGGTCTTTTTAAAATATATTTAACAGTCCAGACAAAGGAACAAATAAATCAAACGGACAGGAAACAATTACCGATATAGATTTGCTAAGCCGGATGTCGGTCGTAATTTTTCAAAAGGATATTTAAACTTTTGATAATTTCAAAAGAACTGACAAAAATAATATTTTTTCTCCTATGTTAGAACAAATTTATCTGTAAATATTTTAAGTCCTATAATAGGACCTCTTCTGGACAAAGAAATTCCCCGTATAAAAATCTTTCTTTTAAGGCGAGGTATTCCTGCAGCTGTAGGCATTTTGTCCTGTCTAAAGTTGCGCGCGAAATACTTAGCGCAGATGCAGCGCCAACGACATAGTATAGAAATAAGCAGTAGCATAATATTATTTCACTTTAGAAACGCTGTTGCTATGATCAAACTTTGTTTATAGTTTTCAGTTAGTTTCGTAAATAAATGAAGTTGTTACAACTTCATCTCTATTTATGTTTCTTAATATAGATAATGAATTAATAATAAAGAAAATAAATTAAATTATTTTTGGTTTTTTTAATTTAGTTAGATCATTGTAATTTATTTGTTAATAATAAAGTAATTGATCCCAAGATAACCAACCAAACCAAGAACGCTGAAAAACGTCTGGACCAGACCAACAAAAGGCATAGTTAATTTCCGAACTTCGTTTTTTAAGTACCTACAAAATTTGAAATAAATACTCAAATAAAGAAGACAAAGAAGCAAATAGAGAACATTCGCTTCTATGATTTAAAATTTTGTTTGAAATAAATACAAAGAATAAAGGGTATCAAATAAAACAATTATAATAAAATATTATTATTTTCTCAAAATTCTCCAATATTCAATTCTAGCGTGCTTGTACCCGGTTAGTGGCTCAGGAGATGATAAGGCTATGGACATCACATAATTATTTTTTCCATTTGTGGTAAGGCTAGGAAGTCTATAATTTACATTTTCATCTTGAAATCACAACGATATTCGGATCGATGGGTTCGATCGAACCTACAATTCTTTTTTCGACCTTTTTCAACGTATTTTACTTAGTATGAAACTTAGGCGATTTTCAAAACCTGTTTTGAATTGTCGAATTCCATACCTTTGATTTGAATTGCTCTCAATGAAAAAGTCTCATTGTATGAAAATTTGTTTTATGACCATATTTCAAAAAGTTTAATTTTTACAGACTTCTCTATATTTTTTCTGTAAATTATAAATCTATATCTACAAACGCATAGTACATTTTACATCAATCACTCTGCAATCTTCGGAGATAGGGAGTTGGTGGGGGAATGGTTAATTTTTTGACCATTTATTACATTTCACATCGATCGCTCTGCAATCTTTGGAGATAAGGGGGGGAATGGTCATTTATTCGACCTTTTTCTAAATATTTCAAAAAGTATAAAATTCATCAAAATTTCAAAATCTGTTTTGGAATGTGCAAATTGAAACCTTTCATTTGATACCCCATTCGACTCTGTAGGGTCCCATTTCAATATTCAATTTCAAAATTTGTACCTACTGAAAATCTTTATTTTGATTTTTCATTTTTTCATTTTTGCCGACCAGAGCGAGGTCGGCGCATTCTGCAGTGTTCGGGGAACTTCGGGAGGCTCGGCCGTCCGAGAAAGCCCGAACACTGCATCGATATGCTGCACACTTCGGGCTGCGTTTATTCAATAACTATTCTTACTCTTTATCTGTTTATATCAATTAGGTACCTTAGTAGTTTAAGACACAAAAATTTTGTTTTATCACTCACGTAATAAAAAACGTAAAGTATGTAACCAGAGGAATGTAACATTCGAGTCAAATCCTCAAGGGCTTAACGAATGTTAATATTTAATAACTAGAATAAGTTTTTCAAGAATAAATAAAATAAAAAAAAAAAATATATATTTTCATAATTCGCCGCCCCACCGAATAATATGGTAACCGACTATTACTATAGAAGTGTTTTTATTTGAAATAATTGTTTCTGAGGTGCGATTACACCTTGTGAATTTTTTTCAGGCAAATCGTACGAGTAGTTCTTGAGATAGGCTTTTTGTAATGGGTTTTACTTTTTTATTAAACGAAAAATAAAAACAACTCTTTGATCCGAACAACATCGCAACAGGTTAATACTCACTCCTCGATATCTCGCTTTTTATCGTTAGATGTGATTGCGGTTTTATTCGGGAAAAAAAGATAAAACTTATTTTACGTAAAGTAGAAAACACTCTTATTCATGTTTTAATTGCAGTTTTTTACTATATAATAATTTAAAAAATCTGAAAACAAGCAGCGGAGCCATAATAGAAAAAGAATATAGGTATAGCACACGGTTTAATTATTGAATTTTTCATCTGGGTCCCTAACTATGGTCATCACGGAAAATTTAGCATTTAAATGATAAAAAAAAAATTCAAATCGGTCCAGTAGTTTCGGAACAATTCAAACAAACAAACAATCAAATCTTTCCTCTTTATAATATTAGTATAGATAAAAGAAACCTATTAACATGTAATAAAATTATAGATTAAAAACTAGAGGTTAGCAGCTCGGGGGGAGTGCCTTGCCTTAGGCGGCCTTATCGCATTGGAGTTTTTACTTTTCATAACCTAAAACGTCTTTGATTTGATGGTAATCGATATCCATGTGTAAAATCTGCGATAGTAAACTTTCAGCCATCTTGGATTTGAAAATGGACATCTTTTTCGTAATCTACGTGTTTGATTTAGTCGAAAACGATACCCATATAAGTGGGTGTTAGGTCACACAGCACAGCTCGCTTCGCTCGCCGTGCTGTTCCTCTTTGTCGCATTGCAGCTCGCTTCGCTCGCCGCAGTGCTTCACCCGCTTGCTGGGAGAGGGGGGTCGTGGGGGTCACAGCACGTCTCGCTTCGCTCGCCGTGCTATTCTCCTTAGTCGCATTGCAGCTGGCTTCGCTCGCCGCAATGCTCCACACAAAAAAAAAGGTCAAAATTTGGCCAATTTTCGGTTTTTTATAAAAAAAGAGGGTCTGGGGGGTCATAGGGTTCAAACTTTTTTTGGCGTTCAAAATGATTTCTTCTCCTCTACATAACTGTGAAAAAATTTTTCTTCTAGGTCGATCCGTTTGGGAGATACAAAAAGGGGGGGCATACCTATGATGGTGGAGGGGGCTCCACCATCAAGGAGAACAATTATGTCAATGCTTTATAGATATATAAAATGTTAATGTAGTTAACTAAATATTATTGGCTTCAATAAATCATTCCAGTAAGTAGATAATATATTTTTAAACTAGAACAATAACCTTTATTAATTTTCTGCCTTACATACCGATGATTTTATACTATGGCACTACGACCGTCACATATCATGTCAAAGGTTGAAGTAAAATTGAATCTAACGCCATTGTGTCAGAGACTAAAATTGCATAACAAATGAAACATTTACGTACTTCATAAATTAGCGGAAAAATTGACATAGGTCCGTCGTCTGTAAGCGCCAGAGCGCGACTGATCGTGTCTGCCAAGCCACCACGCTTGTGAATTTTGTAGTTATTTCAAAATAGTGATTTTGAAAATCATTTTATCAGGACAAACTCTGCGAATTTGTCTAGAAATAGTTACTGTCTTTAATTGAGTACAAAAAAAAACTTAAAATATCACATAGTTTAGTCATAATATTGAAAAAACATTTCAAAAAGGGGTAACTTCGAGATTTTTTTTTCCCGAGCGAAGTTTATAAAATCTTGTATCTGAATGCGAATTTGACTAGACTAAATCCTTAACTATTACATATCTTTTTTACAGAATTTTTAATCAGTATTCCTACATCTCAGATGGTTTTGAAAACCACAAAAATGCGGCCTCTGTTGGCCTACCTGGCCTTAAGCTTTTTGTAAGCACATTTTTAGTTAGTGTAAGTATTCGTAATAGCCGACGATAAGAACGGGTTTGGATTCGCTATTGTAAACTTATATTTTTAACCGACGAAAACGAAAGAGTCGTTGATACTATGTTTGGCTGTATGCATTTTATTTTTATTTCTTCGTTTCCTCTAGCAATTATGGATTGCTATTGTATGAATCATGACCCTTTGAGGTTATCAAATATGTATATTGCGGTAATAATGTATCTTCCCGAAATATACATATTTGTCCCGAAAAACTTAAAATACAGGGTAAATGGAAACCGCTTGTTTCATTATGGTTTGCTAACAACAGTTGCTAAGTTGTCTATTATCTCACTCTGATTTATGTCAATAGAAAGAGATAGACTGAGATATAGCTTAGCTTTAATTTTACCCAAATAACAATAATAATAACATATGGACACAATACGCATTGATATTATTATTATTAATATTTGTCCCGAAAAACTTAAAATACAGGTTAAATGGAAACCGCTTGTTTCATTATGGTTTGCTAACAACAGTTGCTAAGTTGTCTATTATCTCACTCTGATTTATGTCAATAGAAAGAGATAGACTGAGATATAGGTTAGCTTTAATTTTACCTAAATAACAATAATAATAAAATACGGACACAATATAGACGGACCATAAAACGGTATCGTTTACCTTAACGTTTATCTGCATCATTCTTTCTTATTGTACCTTTTATTGTAAACCTATGTCTATATGTCTACGTCTGTGCTGCTCTTGTAGAGCTAAATAGATAATTATTAATTTGGTTCACAAACATAGACAGCATACAAACAAACATAGAAAATAAAGTAAACTTATACAAGAGATAAGGTAGGTGTCGTGAGTACAATATAACAACAGGTCACTTATTCTCAATTAATAAATAAATTATAAGAATAATGAAATAAATAAATAATAATGGTTAAATAAATTTATCTTTATCTTTACCTTAGAATGGAACTGGTCGATGGTCTTATGTTCGCGGCCATGCTTGTCCAGTTCGTGTTGTACTGTTTGCAGATCTGAGCCGTACTCGGATTCGTGCAGCTTTTTCTGTAAAAAATATGCATTTTTTCAATTTACGAACGATGGGATGAACATTTTGTGTTCAAAAATCAAAAATGTTTGTGTTACCGATCATCAGAGTAATAATATTGTCTTTGATGAATGCACACTGGATACGTATTACTCTTAAAAATTACGTTTACAAATTTATTATAGCAACTACTACATAATGCGCATTAAACCAGTTAATACAAGACTATGTTGCATGGTAAGTACAAACTTCGAAAGCCCCCAGTTGTGGGTTAAATCCGCCGGCGTATAATGTTTTCCACCTCACAGTATAAGAGACAATACGGTCTCTTAGACCGGTCACTCTAAGGTTTTATACACATTTATCAGCTACACAGCCCACTTTGCTAGCCCCACATATACTTACAAGTTTCTCCTTGCACCAATTAGTCGCTTCAGCGAGCTGTTGGAACTTAGGGTCTGTATCATGCACCCTGGTCTCCAGGACCGTTCTGGTCTCCCTACGGACGGTGGTCTGCTGGACCGGCATGCGGACGGATGACAGCCGTGGGAGGAGACGGCCGGTGAATGACTGGCGTGCGTTCAGCCAGCGGTCGTGGATTTGTTGCACTCTGAAAGGAAATATGATATTCAATTATGTATTGAAATGCAGGTTATAATTAAATGTTATTTATTTCATCCGTCTATCGATTAAAACCAACTTCTGTACGGAAAATCGTATGTTTTTAGTATAAATTATTAAGTTTTTCTGAATATTGATCTCTTCCGTTATTATTTATTATGTTCAGATTCTCAGTTTATTAATAAATAACATAAATCTGCTTGACAAATTTTAAAACCGATAATCTCTTCCTCACCTATACTTCTCACCTATATATTTCTGATTTTCTTTCTCAGCACATCAGAGGCTTGCGAGTACCGCCAATCGAATACCCTGAACAAATATCTGCAGATCGTACAAACATTTCTCAAGACATGAGCATCGGCAAACATCTCTTGTTTAGTTATGTTCCATGCAGCGTTATTCCTGTTCAATTTGATCGGCAGCCATCTTGTTCCAAAACTACAAGACCAATACCTACAGACTAGAAACCATCTATCTCTTACCGTCTCAGCAAATCAGCAGCTTGCGGGTATCTTCCCTCTCTCAAGGCATGTGCATCAGCGAACATCTCTTGTATAGTGTGTTCCATGCTACGTAATTCCTGTTCAATTTGTTCGGCGGCCATCTTGGCCTCGGCCGGGTGCACGCCGCGTTCTACGCGACGGATCTCGCTCTCGATGTGCCGTTCTACGTTGTCGAGGCCGGCTTCCGTTTGTTTTATGTCTCTGTAAGGAGAAAGGAATATTATTGAATTTGTTTTTTTTCGCTGTAAGGATTTTACAAGGTCGTGAAACCTTCAAATGTGGTCCGATTCAGGGACTACATTTAGAGTTGCACTAAACGAGCGCTGGCATTTTGTAAGCACATATACACAACCATAGGTAAAAGAAGGAAAACTTTATTGTGGAACACGAAATATGTACAACACAAACACGATGAAACAAAAATAATAATAATATAATGTGGAACGAGAACGGATGCCACTCAGGGTAACCTTATTGCTTTTTGCAATATGCCTGAGTTTGTGTACGTAGGTACATTAAAAAAATTTGCGAACACATATTACAATGTATGTGGAACAAAACAGAGCGCTAAACTATAAATTAAAAGCTGTTAAACTATAAATTTATAAAGACGCATTGCTTACAAAAAAATACAAACAAATCAAAATCGAAATCAAAGTGCTTTACTTCCTTTATACCACACAGGACTCTTGGTCACAAAGTGAGACAAAGTGATCACTTTGATTCTATATTTACTTCTATCTCTTTACGTTAATATTATAAAAACATTTAGTTCGTAATCTTTTAACAAACCTGTGCAGTTTCTCCGCCAACCGCTGCAGCCTTTCCAACCTCCTGATCTCATCGTTCAGATCCCGTTCCCTTTCCTGTTGAGCCATCATCAGCCGGCTCCAAGCCTGCTCCAGGGCGTCGGGGCGCAGCGTCGGCTCTATGTCACACTCTCCCACGGTCTCGAAGTACTTCTCCAGCTCTCGGTACTGGTGGAAGAGTTTCTGCTTCTCTCGTTGGCGGAGAGGTATCTCCTCGGCGCGGAAGCGCGTGCTTTCGCTCAGCAACTTCTTCATCTCGATTAAAGTTGATGGGAAAGCGCGGTCCTGGAATGGGATGATAATTTATTTATTGCATTCATTCTATAACAAGGTGTTACATTTTAATAGGTATAATTTACATGAACCCTAAGGGCTTGCAACATTCTGAGATCTTAGTTTGAAAATTTGATACATTTATTTATTAACACTTAAATTTGCAAGTTATGATTTATTTAAAACCTTACGTCTATTTTTACATGTGTGACCCTAACGTGTGGAAAGACACTTTGTTCATGTGTTCTTTAAAACATCTCAATAAATTCAAAAACAATCATTCATCATAATCAGCCCATGTTAGTCCATTGCTGGACATAAGCATCCCCTAATGAGCGCCATAGCGTTCTCTGCAACCAGGCACGGTTTACGCTGTTATTCCGTGCAATCTATACAGGACTTTAATCTCACCTGCATAAGAGCGTAGTTCTCGTGCAACCAGGCACGGTGTATCGCCGCGTTCTCTCGAGGCAGCCCTACGCTGTTATCCGTGCAATCTATACAGGACTTTATCTCACCTGCATAAGAGCGCAGTTCTCGTGCAACCAGGCACGGTGTATCGCCGCGTTCTCCGTGTACGAGGCAGCCCTACGCTGGGACTCCGCGTCGAACAGAGGGTGCACCGCCGGCGGCTCCGGGAAAGTCTCGTATAGAGACGAGATGTACGTGATGAGGGATTTCTCGTCGGGCTCGTGGGTGTCCACATCTGGAAGGAAGAAATGGTTAAGAAGATCCTTTTCTTAAATGGTTAGGAAGATCCTTTTCTTTTCTTAACGAAGTAATGAGGTGCCTCAAAGAAGGTTCCATAGCTACGCTTCACCTTAAAGATTACGATCCCAAAATAACGACAGGTTGATTACAGGTTCTTTACGATCCATTGTTCATTCCATTGTAATTACGCTCGTACAAGTATTACAATCGAGAATTACGTCATAAGAATCAAACGTCGTCGTGTATAATATGAGTGGATAATTATTGCATTGTATCTGAACTATATTGAGCTCATGCCTTAAATACTATATTCAGCGGTATATGGGTATATCCACTCTTAAACATGTCTCCCCTAAACTGCGGGCTTTCATAATAACCGCGAGTGGCATGCGGATAAGTGATTGAAGCTTCTCTTCTTCTGGTCAATACCCTCTATACTACCCTACCTCTATACCCTCTACCCTCTCCAATACTCAGGTCTTACAACATCCAGGGTCTATGTTGGAAGTGTATCAATAGGTCCTATAAATAAGCCCACATACACAGCAGACATAGCCCTCCCCGAATGAATGGTTATCATTTGGCGGTTACTGCCCATAATCTCCTATACGGGTTGGGGATCGCAATTCGGTGGAGTTGTTCTACAGAGGACGCTGCTGCCCTCCCCCCGGTGTATGTCCCTCGCATCCTACGACACCCACGGGAAGAATTGGGATGGAGAAATTCTATGCCGATACCACTCGGCGCTAAATCTAAATCGGCTTGAAGGATTTGCGTTCAACTTATTGTCAAAGTTCAGATCTATTCTCAGAAACTGTGTCCACTTTAAAATAGATGTGACATACATAACCCTTATGCAGAACACAATAAACTAGGCACAAGCTGACATAAGCCAAGGACCTAAAACAATCGCAGTGCATGCATTTAATTTGGCGTGAATAATGGTCCCCGCAGCCATTATCAGTAAGGTGATTGCGAAGATTGCTGTCGTTATGTTGAACTTTGATATGACCTTAGGCCACGATGCGTACCTAGTAAGGGCATATCGTAGGTGTGGTGTGGGTGTAAAGGGCTTGATCTTGGCTTAAAAACTCTTTAATAAGACGAGTATTTGATAGTAAGCTTTTTAAGACAGTTTAAGTCTGATCGCTAATATAAATTGACGTTAAATCGAAGCAAACTATACCTTTTTATACTGTTTTTTGGCCATTTGCTGAATCAAAGTTTCCTTAATGAAAGTACTTTGGTGGTAGGCTTTATGAGCGAGAAACATGAAGGTATCAGGAGCGAGGATCTTCAAAATTCGTTGTTAAATAACAATAAATATTGCTAGACAAGCCACACAGCATCATCTAGCCCCAAGCTAAGCAGAGCTTGTCAGAACTAAGAAGTGTATGTAAGAAAGAAAGAACTTTCTTTCAGAGGTACATATATGTAAACTCTTGTCAGGGGGCACGTTCAATAGTTGAATAATAATTATTGTATGCTGAGAAAGTAAGCTAAAAGATAACTAACTGATGAAAAGGTCATCATCACCCTAGATGCCCTTAGATCTTCAGTTTAATTACTATATTCATAACGTTTTGGTTACAGATCAGTTTTTCAATATAATGTTTAATGAAATTATTACATTAATTTATTTCAAAACGAAAATAATTTGACTGTCTATCTATTCTTACTATAGCCTACTAGAACTGGAATCGGCACGAAATATTTATGTCTTCCACTCTCCCCTACCAGGATAAAGATATACCAATGTCACTGAATTCATAGATATAGATATAGATATTGCAGGTGAAATGTCTTACCCTCGGGGTCCAGAAGTCGAGTAACGCCATACTCCTTCTCGACCACATGGAATGCAGTCTCCAGTCGCTCGCGGACATGCCTTGATCTGGGAAATATACAACTATCTTAGAGTTATGCTCTTACTGGAACTACCTTTTGAGAGCATATGAATGTAAGCGGGTTAACTACGAACCTATTTGTGAGCACATTGAGGCGATACGGGCGCGACGTGAGCCGCACTCATCCTGATGAAGTCCCTCGTTAAGGGATGAAATGGCCAACACAAAATAGGTTCGTAGTTAACCCGCTTACATTCATAATGAATTCGTCCAACTACGATAGTTTTTATAATAAAATACCTTTTCAGAGTATTTATTTAGTATGTTATGTTAGCTAAAGTAGTTTATGTATACTAATATTATAAAGAGGAAAGATTTGATTGTTTGTTTGTTTGAATTGAATAGACTCCGAAACTACTCAACTGATATGAAAAATTCTGCTCCTCTGCCTCCTTGTCAGATACTTTCTCTCAAGACCGTATCCAAAGTCTTTAAACGTATCTGGTGGTCTTTGGGAAATCTTTCGTCTTTGATTCAGATGAGGTTCATACCTGATATTACGCCAGTCAATCAGATCAGGCCTGTTCCTGTGTATCAGCGCGTTGAACGCCAGCCCGTCTCTCCAGGAAGACGTGAAGTCAGCGACCCTGACGCCAGGGTACTTGGCGGTGGAGCGCCTCGCCCAGCTGAGCAGAGCTTCGCGGGCTGTCATGTTGGGCTCTTGACCGACCACGATGTCTGATATCTGGAAGAAAGGGGAAGATTAGTTATGTTTCGTCCTGTGGTAGAAAAAGTATTTAAAGTTACAGCATTACTTATATCTTATGGCATGGATAACACAATATCTTGAAGGATTTCATGTTTCGAATGTCAATTCGATGTGAATGCTTTATTATGCAGGGAAGGTGACTCTCAATACAATTCATTTGACAAGGTTTTTATATTTATTAAAAACACATTTGTACCTTTATATTAAACTGGCAGGGTTGCTAAGGACACTATCATTTTTGTAGTTATATATCGAACAGATATTGATTTAGTTTAGTTACCTATTAGAGGGGAGTAGATTTTAAATGAACGCCTTTTCTTTGCATGCAGCAAAATGCTAAATCTACTCTCATTGCATGTTATTGGTTATTTATTTTTATGTATAATTAAATAAAACAATAAATATTGCTGGACAATCCACACAGCATCATCTAGCCCCAAGCTAAGCAGAGCTTGTGTTATGGGTACTCATAGAGCAACACGGGCCCCCGGCGGACCCCGTGTTGCTCTGTGTGGGTACTACATGACTGATATACATAATACAATATTATTAAATAGATAGATATTTTTTTTTTATTATACATAGGAAACAACCAGTGCCCCTGAACAAATATCTGCAGATCGTACAAATATTTGTCCCGAGGCGGGAATTGAACCCGCAACCTCCTTCGTCGCAGGCGGACCTTCGCCCAATTAATTAATTCTTGTTTTACTTAAATTTAGATGCAATAAATGATTTTGTTTTGTTTTAGTTTTGCTAAAACGTTTACGTAGGTTCGTGACGCATTATAATGATTCAAAACAAATACATATTTGTAAAGGCAACGGCAGAAATTTCTGAACATAAGTAGTGCCTGAACCAAACGTCAGTGGCATAGCTGAAGCTTTTTCAGTTTTCGCGATGCGTACCGACGTAAAGTACCCGGCGAATATTATAACTGTATTTAATTCAAATTAAAAAGAATTATCAAAAGAAACAAATCACGATTATTTTAACAGCTCCCATTGGATAACTGACTGTTATTATTTCGTTGTGCGCCGTGTATGTGTGCCGTGTGGTGACGGCATAATAAAGAATTTCACCACCCCAACTCATCCCGTGGGTGTCGTAAGAGGCGACTAAGGGAAACACACCGGGGGGCGGGCAGCAGCGCCCTCTGCAGAACTACTCCACTAAACTGCGATCCCCAACCCGCATGCCCAGCGTGGGGATTATGGGCAATACCCCCAAATGACAAGAACCGCCACAAAATGGCCCCCAGTTCCCGGCCGCCTCGCTATTCCTGGCCATGGTAGCGGCCACGGTAACGGCGGGGCAGGGGGTGCTAGGAATCACCGGGTTACATTAGGCTACCACACCCCACACACACTGACCCTGGCAACGTTTAACGGACGCACTCTGAGGCTTGATCACCATCTAGCGCAGTTGGAAGTGGAGTTAGAGAACATTAAATGGCATGTTCTAGGGTTATGTGAAGTCCGTAGAGAGGGGGAGGACACCGTAACCCTAGACTCGGGCCATCTTCTCTACTTTCGTGAGGGTGATAAAACATCCCAGGGTGGCGTAGGTTTCCTCGTCAATAAGGCCCTCTCTAACAACGTCGAAGAAATCTCCAGTGTGTCGACCAGGGTAGCGTACCTGATCCTTCGGCTGTCTAAGCGCTACAGCTTGAAGGTCATTCAGGTTTACGCACCGACCTCGACACACTCGGATGATGAAGTGGAGGATATGTACGAAGACATATCCAAAGCCTTACATCACACCACCAAGGCTCACTTCAACGTTGTTATGGGGGACTTTAACGGCAAGGTGGGAACCCAGACTGGCAACGAATCTCGAATAGGCCCGCATGGTTTTGGTGTTCGAAATCACAGGGGACAAATGCTCGTCAACTTCCTTGAGAAAGAGGGGCTGTTCTTAATGAACTCTTTCTTTAAGAAACAGCCCCAAAGGAAGTGGACATGGCGGAGTCCCGATTCTGTGACTAAAAATGAGATCGACTTCATCATGACGGATAGCAAGCATATATTCAGAGATGTCTCAGTGATCAACAGGTTCAATACCGGATCTGATCACCGACTCCTTCGAGGCTCTCTGAATATAAATTTGAAGCTTGAAAGAAACCGTCTGGTGAAGTCCACGCTCCGACCGAACCCAATCCAAATCATGGCGGGCACCGAGAAGTTTCAGCAGCTTCTCGGGGATAGATTCGCTGCCTTGGAACCCACTGATGACGCTGACGAGACCCTACACAATCTGGTAGAAACGCTGAGGGACGAGGGCATCAAGTTTTGCAAAAAGCAGCGTACTGGTAAGAAGTCCAAACTCTCGGATGAGACTCTTGGGCTGATGACAAAAAGACGGGAAACCACCCAAGCGACTTCGTCAGAGAGGTCAGACCTGAACAAGCGAATTGCGAAGATGGTACGACGCGACCTTCGGAGCTCTAATACACGCCTCATTGAAGAGGCGATAGAGCGGAACCGAGGGTCCAAAGTATTCACTCAGCAGCTTGGAAGGAGCCACCTGACGAAGCTTTCAACGCACGACGGAAGGACCGTTTTGTCGAAGCCGGAGATATCGGCCGAGATAGAGGACTTTTATGGCCGTTTATACGCTGCACATGCTCCCCGTTCCCAACGAGACGACCACGATTCTAGAGCCACCTTGATACGCCACTATACCGACGAACTGCCAGACATCAGTCAAGACGAGATCGTGTTAGCTCTGAGGCAGCTTAAAAATGGAAAAGCCCCCGGTGAGGACGGAATTACATCAGAGCTTTTGAAAGCTGGAGGATACCCTGTTATACAGGAGTTACAGAGCCTCTTCAACGCCGTCCTTCACAGTGGGAGAACTCCAAAGGCGTGGAGTGGGAGTTTGGTGGTGCTCTTTTTTAAGAAGGGAGATAAAACCCTTCTTAAAAATTATAGACCCATCTCGCTGCTAAGTCACGTCTATAAGCTTTTCTCACGAGTTATATCGAACCGTCTCGCCAGGAGACTCGACGAGTTTCAGCCACCGGAGCAGGCTGGGTTTCGCGGAGGATATGGTACCATAGACCACATTCACACAGTGAGGCAGATTATACAGAAGTCCGAAGAGTATAATCAGCCCCTGTGTCTGGCTTTTGTGGACTATGAGAAGGCCTTTGACTCCGTTGAAACCTGGGCTGTTCTACAATCCTTACAGCGATGCCAAGTAGACTATCGTTATATCGAGGTGCTGAGATGTCTCTACGAAGCCGCTACGATGAGTGTCCGAGTACAGGACCAGCAGACTAAACCGATCCAACTGCGCAGAGGAGTGAGGCAGGGGGATGTCATATCCCCGAAACTGTTCACGAGCGCGTTGGAAGATATGTTTAAGACGCTGGACTGGAAAGACAAGGGCATCAACATAAACGGCGACTACATCTCACACCTGCGATTCGCTGATGACATAGTCTTAATGGCGGAGTCGCTAGAGGAGCTGAACCGGATGCTGGACAGTCTAGCTTCAGCCTCCCGATGTATCGGTCTTGGCATGAATTTGGATAAAACCAAAGTCATGATCAATGCCCACATTGATCCAAGACCGGTGATCGTACATGGCCACCTTCTCGAAATTGTTTCTGAGTACACTTACCTCGGGCAGATTTTGCAGTTGGGTAAAAACAATTTCGAGAAGGAAGCCAAGAGGAGGATCCAGCTAGGCTGGGCAGCGTTCGGAAAACTACGTCGAGTCTTCTCGTCATCCATACCGCAATGTTTGAAAACGAAAGTTTTTAATCAGTGCGTCCTACCAGTCATGACCTACGGAGCTGAGACGTGGACACTCACGATAGGGTTGGTCCACCAGTTCAAAGTCGCTCAGCGCGCTATGGAAAGAGCTATGCTCGGAGTTTCTCTGAAGGATAGGATTCGTAACGAATACATCCGACAGAGAACTAAAGTCATCGACATAGCTCAGAGAATTAGCCAACTGAAGTGGCAGTGGGCCGGCCATATTTCGCGAAGAACCGATAACCGCTGGGGTAAACGTGTTCTTGAGTGGAGACCGCGACTCGGTAAACGTAGTGTAGGACGCCCTCCGACCAGGTGGGATGACGATCTGCGAAAGACTGCTGGCAGATGCTGGATGCGACAAGCCGAAGACAGGGCGCTATGGCGCTCATTAGGGGAGGCCTATGTCCAACAGTGGACTAACATAGGCTGATGATGATGATGATGATGATTATTTCGTTTGAGTTCTCTTCGAAGCCGAAATCAGCCGATTGTCTCTTTTTTACTACCTTATACCTTTTTTACTACCAACTTAAACTAAGTTTTTTATTACAATTGCATCAAAAGAGCTACAGAGTATTTTTTCTCCCGCTTAAAACAGCATCCAACATTCTACCCATCACGTTCCTGACCTTTCTAAAGTGATTTTGACACGATCTGACATGGGAAACGGCTAATGATGTCGACAATAGATCATAAAACAGCTGATTAGATCGGACGTGAAAGCGAGACCCCTGAGAACATAGTTTAGTAGAAATTAATGAGAATTAATTTATTTCACACATTGCTTTCAGATAACTGCTGTAAAGGACTTAAGGTTAGAGAAAAAAAGAAAAGAGGAGGCTATCAAAAACTGGAGCTGTTCAATAAGAAACCTTATTTTCGTGAGTGTTTTCGGATTAATAGAAATTTTAATCTACCAGAGTAGAAGCCGTGTGCATTAATTTATGTGCAACAGTCGGGTATTGCAGGATATAAGTCTGTTCTAGTTCCTCATTCGTCTGCTATTATTGCTGTTGGAAGATGGCCAGGACTTTCACTGAAATAGTCCATCGATTTATAACAGTACAGGCCTTTGGCCTTTACACTACCTAACATTACAACATTCTCGGGCACTAAGTCCCTCCCTAACCTAACCTACATATGGTAATAAGTCTGTAGCGAAACGTAACGAATCGAAATGCGATTTACAGAGGAAGCAAATCACTACATAAAGAAATCCAGGGTATAAATTCATTTCAAAAAAGTATTTTACAAAAATTGTGGCTGGAACCTAGATTAAAATATAAAAATATTCTCAAATATCAAATCTTTTTGGTAACTACATTTGTAAGAAATATTCACCCATCGCCGGAGCCGTAACTCTCTCGTGCAAACATTATTTTCAAAAATACTGTCACACCTTAAGATTCTAGCAGTCTACGGCACCAATATACTCGTAACACTTAACAGAGTTCTCTTAATTGAGGTTAGCCAATTATTTTCAACAACTTCTAGATCAAGCGATAGAGTAGATACCTTACTAAAGGCTTTAAAAAATGTCAGGCAAGTCTTCAAACTGAGCCATTATCTGCCAAATCCGATAGCAGTGTTCACCGTTAGATGGTTGACATTATTCGCGGGACCGTTGAACTTTACCGACAGTAATCGATTCGCAACAAGCAACCCAGAGCTAGAATTTCAACAGATTTGGTAAAAAAAACTGTTAACTATTCGAGATTTGTTTCGTACCTACACCGAAGATTGTATTTATGCATTCAGGCACAGACAAAACCAAAAAATAGTAAGATATTTGACCCTGATCGAATACGGTATACCATTGTCTATACGAAGTATTCTTTGTCTCCGCCAAATTTATCCATGCGTCTGGTCGAAGTGACGCGAGACCCAAGAGCTGGTGAGTATCTGGTGCAGCGCATCAGCAGTGCCATACTGCGAGGCAACGATCAGCGAGCGCCAGCGTCTTGGAGACGCTTTCGACTGGTTTATGAGTCAGTTGAGCTAACTGTACCTAGATTGTTTGCAACAGTTTGCAGTAGAAGGTCATTTATGAAGGGATATTTATTATGATCATTTATTTTACTATCCCGTCATAGATAACTTTATTGTGACCACGTTTGTTTCTAAAGTCGTTAGCTCAATTCTTTCAATAGGTAGTAAGTTCTTATTCTAATTTGTTTCAAAAATAAGCTACCATTAAAATAAATTTTTAACAAATCCCAGCTTCTTTTTTTTGGGGTTCGGTGTGTTTTGCCCAATCTCTTAAA
This sequence comes from Eupithecia pulchellata, assembly GCA_963931895.1. NCBI lineage: Eukaryota > Metazoa > Arthropoda > Insecta > Lepidoptera > Geometridae > Eupithecia > Eupithecia pulchellata. Next base: position 7,204,589 of record OZ007542.1, on the reverse strand, counting down.
AATCTTTAACATTGGAATATTAATACTCATGTCCGACAGAATTTAACAAAGTTCTAAATGAAACCCTGAGAAAAGTTTATGCCACCTCTACCCTAACTCAGTTTCTAAGCTCTATGGCTAGACGGGTGCATTGGCTCGTTCGCAGCACTGTTTGCACAGCTCATAAGCAAATTGGCTTTAACCATGGCATTTACTTAAATAGTATGCATGAATGAAGAACAAGCGACTGCACTGCTTATACTATGAGCACGCTGGACAGGTACTATACCTATATCTATACTACTAGCGGTCCGCCCCGGCTTCGCACGGGTATTAAACAAAAAATTCAGAAATTATACACACTAACACGTTTTCACAGTTTTCATACGGATCCCTTACTTTTTTTAAACAGCATTGGGGTTTTTGACATTGACTCGACACTTCATAAGTGACACTGGCCGTAGATAAAAAACAAGCACCGTGCGCTATATATTCAACCTCTTTTTCTATTATGGCTCCATAATAGAAAAAGAGGTTGAATATATAGCGCACGGTTTAATTATTGAATTTTCATCCTATGTTCATCACGGAAAATTTAGGATTCTAATGGTGAAAGAATTTTTCAAATCGGTCCATTAGTTTCCGAGCCTATTCAATTCAAACAAACAAACAAACAATCAAATCTTTCCTCTTTATAATATTAGTATAGAAAAGTTATATTTATTTACCTTCTTTAACCACAAGGTTGGCAGGACCTTGGGAAGGTTAAGGGATTGAAGGTACCTTCAATAAATTACGCACTAAGTTTCGCAGTGAAAATGACTCGCAATTATGTTTTGACGACCTCTGCGGCGCGGTGGGCAAAGGTTCGCCTGCGACGCAGGAAATTGTGGATTCGTTTCCCGCCACGGAACAGATGTTTGTACGATCTGCAGATATTTATTCTAGTTGGTCTAGTCGTATTATATGATAAAAGATGTAATATAATATATTATGTATATAAGTCATATCTAACCTATGAAACAAGCTCTGCTTAGCTTGGGGCTAGATGTTTTTGTGTGTATTGTCCAGAATTATTGATATTTAGGTATTTATGTCATCAATAAATTAGCAGCCTTAAAACCACCACATGCTATTTGATGATCGCATTTGAGAGTGAGTGAGGAGTAGAGGGGGAGAGATAGTGTCTATTTGTGCACACACTTGTGCACCAATATAATGTTCGCGACCATGGCTTTATTCCGTTGACACTGACCACCCCCGAAAATGGGCCAAAATGGGAAGATATTAACATTTATATGTTGCTTTTCATACATTAAAAACAGTTTAGACTATCTCCTAGACTATAAGTCCAATAGAAAAATGACTATCGTATAATTTGTTGCTATAATGATAGACAAATGCGGCGCCATATTTCGGTTTTTGAAATAACGTCTTTGGTTTTTTACTTTCTATGTCCAACCTATTGTATGGAGATAAACCACTGTGCGCCGTGGGCAAAATTTGGCTTGGATTATCATTCTAAGATAATCCAAGCCATATTCATAGAAAGCGTGATTTCTTCATTCATCATCAGACGACCGTCTGATGACTTACCCAATATATGGACAAAATCAATAGGACCATACTCTAATCTTGTCCATATAAGAGAACCTATACATCAAACTATTGCAATACTAGATAACTTAAAAGGTATTCAAATTATTTATTGTAGTTGGATTAATGTCAGCCGCTAGACCCTGACACGGCATGACATCATGGTTTGGATGCGTAGGCGCAGAGCGGCTGTTTTCCCGTAAAACTATGCCAATTGCTTGCGTAAACTTTACTGGAGCCGAACCAGCTTAAAGAATATCAATTTATACACAAAACCTTAAGCAAGCAAATATAGGTATAAAAAACTATTATTTCAGAAGGTCTTAGCAATAACAGTAGCCACATGTTGTTTCTCAGAATTAGGTAAAAAATACTAAACAATAACTTACTTACGGAAAATCCTTTCACCTCATTGGTTCTGTTAATCCCTTTACTTAAAAAAACTCTCTAGTAAGTACTACCATTGTGGACTCCTCAGTATTTAATAAGTATAGGTAGTTAAAATGTTTATTTAAAACCGAAAGAACCATATAGGTCCGACTTATTCTGTGAGTTGATATCTACTTGGTATTTACTAATTCCACGGGATCGGGGGTTACGCAGTCGAAACCGCGGGACCCAGCTAGTTTATAGTAACTGCTGTCTGATCCACACAGCATCAATTAACACAAAGAAGAAAGAAAACTCTCTTCAGGGTAAAGCTCGCCTATGTACAAAGTACATACCCTTTTAGTTCAAGTTCATTCTGTTTTGATGCGTGTAAAATAAAGAATAGGTCTCGGCAGAGCCTATGCATTGCTTGCTCCCGCGCGTCTCGTCAACGCGTGACGTGACCCGAGAGCTGGTCAGTATCTGGCACATCAGCACTGCCATCTTGGCTCCTATACTTAAAACCTGACAGGACTTTTTATATGATTTAAGCTTGAGACCTACTCAAAATAGATTAAGAAAATATATATAACAGATGACTAATATAAACGAACCGTCCATTTAATAGAGTTAGAATTATCTCAAACAATCATCTTCTCAGTCGGAAACATCATTCCAATAAGTCATCAAATCTAATAAAAGGTAAAGTCATGTCATCATTGTATACAACTTGCAAATTGAATCTTAAAACTGTTACCAATAAAGCTTAATTTTCAATTTAATCTTCACTTGGTCATTGTTGTGTCTGCGGTTTAACATAACAACTGTTAGCTATTCTGTGGATAGGTACTCTATCTATTGTACATATCGTTTTATTTTAAACTCTATGGCTTTGTAATAAGCATGAGAAAAAACAGGTTATTTTCGTGTCTTAAAATTGGTACATATGATACCGGTAAGTAGAGCTTTTTAGCAAAAACTAGACAAAACAATTCTATTCTAAAAGAAACAAAACATTTTTTGTGCTAATCTACATAATCTAAGATCTTAACATTTGTATACCTAGGTAAGGTACGTACTACTGAATAAAGAGCATCAAACGGGTGCGCTATGTGGAAATTATTTGGTGCGCTTCATTATGTGTGCGTTACGAAATGTCTTCATATTTTTGTCAGATTTTTGGTCCATCTCCTCTCATCATCATCATCACCAACCAGCCTATAACAGTCCACTGCTGGACATAGGCCTCCCCTAATGAGCGCCATAGATGGCATCATTATTTGGGGGTTATTGCCCATAATCCCCACGCTGGGCATGCGGGTTGGGGATCGCAGTTCAGTTTAGTTGTTCTGCAGAAGGCGCTGCTCCCGCCCCCCGCTGTGTTTCCCTTAGTCGCCTCTTACGACACCCACGGGAAGAGTTGGGGTGGTGAAATTCTATGCCGGCACCACACGGCAATCCATCTCCTCTAAATTAGGTCAACTTACACCCAGTTTTATGTGCGCTGAAAATTTATGTGAACCTAGCAGTCTGCCCTGGCTTCGTACGGATATTTAATAAAATCCAAGTATTAGAATGTTTTACACACACATATGTACACACATGATGGGTTACATTATGAAGTTTCTTACGGATCCCAAATTTTTTATATAGCCTTTCTTTATCAGGGATAATGTAGGATTGTTATGCATTTTTTTTAATCGGTCCAGTAGTTTCCTGTCCTCTTTAATTCAAACAAACAATCAAATCATTATTCCTCTTAATAATATTAGTATAGATATTTCGGATTCGAGATTTTAGTATTTATTTACCGTTTTATTATGATGGGAGAGTAACTACTAATAAGGGATAATGTAACCCAACGAGTTTAAATTTTTGTTAAATACCCGTGCGAAGCCGGGGCAGACCGCTAGTAATAAGTTTCAACCATAACAATAAAATAAAACAGTTCAACCACCTCTAAATACTCGAAGATCAATGCTGAACCGAAATAGATCGAATGAATCAAGTATAAGATACCGCATCGAAATCTGTTCAATTTGTTGTACATTCAATATTGAGGGTACTTGTAAACACTTGACTTTGAAAGATATAAGGGCCTTCCCACACTATCATTCCAATCCAATTCGCTATGCCACATGAGATACTTTTAAATAATTTATACCGGTATAATAACAGATGGCTAAAACCAACTTAATTTTAAGCATGATTTTAGCGAATGGATTCCTATGATTATTTGAGCCAAGAGTTTTATTTGTAGATTGTTTGCAACAGTCTACAGTTAGCAATTGACTAGTTCTTATTTGATTCTCTTTTTTGAATATTCTTTGTTAATAAAGGTATTTTTTACCGAGTTGGAGAAAGAGTTTTAAACCAAAGAGAATCAACTTCTCCTTACTTAAACCGTTTATTCATCGGAAAGAATGAGATTTTTGTTAGTAAAGTGCACAAACCATCGCAATCAGATTTTAGAGACAAAGGTCTCCGATATTTAACTACTTTTTAACTTTTTTATTCATATTTAAAGTTACAAACTTTAAATTAGGTTTTTTTTCCATTCGTGGTAAGTTGTTCTGCCTGGAAGAGTCATAAAATTAATTCCGAAGTCACTCAATAAAATCCATCTCGTGAAGTGTTAGCAATTGAAATTGCTGAGCGATGAAGCATCGACGCTGTTTTTGCGATGATCTCAATACTTCAACTTATTGTTATTTAGGTAACAACTTTATTATTTACTAGCTTTTGCTTGCGACTTCGTCCGCGGAGAAGTCAAAATAATACACGTATTAGAATACTATACATCTATGGCGCTCATTAGGGGAGGCCTATGTCCAGCAGTGGACTATTATAGGCTGGTGATGATGATGATGATGATGATTGGAATACTATAATTTACTTATGTATTTATGTAATTTTGTACAAAAAATACGCTGGAGGTTAAAATTTATTAGAAAGTCATTTCTGGTCGTGGCTTTCCATTGATAGAAAAGTAAAAGCCAATAAGCCCTTTATATAATTCCAGAATTAGTAACATGCAAAATTTGGCTTATTCCCATAGGTCCATGATTCTATTGGCTTATTTTCAGTAGATTGACGAATCTACTTTGATAGTCGCGCATAGATTATAAGCACACAATCTTTATTTTACCTATACATTTATAAGAGATTTTCTCTCATCTGTTTTTGTGTAAATCTTATTTAGTTTGTGTCTATATTTTTTTATGAGTAAGTAAATATAAATGTATAAAGATAGATCTTTTCTTTATAACTAGAACTAGTCTAAGTGCTTATTATGTAAGCCTAATGAAATAAAGTTATTGAATCTGAATCTGAAAACTGAATCTGACATTTCGCCGAAATAAGTAGTGCACGTAGGATCTAGCTAGCTCAAACTATCATCTCAAAGTTGCTCCACTTCACAATGCAAACTCGGAATAGCAAAGTCGTGAAGCGCGTGACCACCTGATAAGACCCCCACGATCCAGCCGTCAGAGGAGCCCTAACGGTACAGACAGACAGACAGACGGATATTCTTTACAGACAAATTAGTTTTAATATTCAAGAATGATAGCTTCTGAGCACGACTTAGTTCCTGTGTTACCTGGATAATTCGTAAGCATGCAGGGACAATGATGCCATAAGGTGAAATGTTCTAATTTGCAGTATTTAAAGTTTTGATAGGAAACCCGGGAAACCCTCGAGGGTTTCTTTCTTATTTACGCTATTAATTGTCGCTTATGTGTAGCGTCGACCAACAAAAGCCCAGCTGAAGGCGACGTGATTGATCGAATCTTGTCATAATACAAATCTGTCCTAAACCGAACAATTGATCAAACCAAAATGTCCGTTCCACGTCAGTGTATGCACCCTAAAGGCGTTTTCCCATCCCAAAATAATATCTATACGAGGACAGGCGATAAGTACATTTTAACCAAAATAATTGACCGAATCTTGTCAAAACACGAATCTGTCCCAAACGATTAAATCAACATGTCCGTTCCACGTCAGTGTATGCACCCTAAAGGCGTTTTCCCAACCCAAAATAATATAAATACGAGGGACAAAGGGTTAGAATAAGATCCGTGTGAATAAGGTTAATGAACGCCTTATCACAGCAGACGTCTCAATTGCTGCGAACTGCGAATCTTGAAAAGCGTGATAGATCTACAATCGAAGGAAACAATGATTTTCCCAGGGCGCCATATCTACATCTTTAAAGCTCTATGTTAATTGACCGATTGTTTGGAGGAATCTGCGAGCTGATGCGAGGGATTCTGGAGGAAAGAGGATGGATAAGCTATGTGTTATCCAGGTAAGGTTAGGCAGCTGAAGCCGTAAGCTATGTAGTTATTGAGAAGCAATCAAAACCTCATGGGTGATGTTCGTCAACACAAAAAAGTTTCGTAGTTAACCCGCTCAAACATAAATGTAGTTAATTATTAGAAGCTATTAAAGGTTAACGAAATTCTTAGATAATTTAGTAGTTAATAGCAGTAGTTAATATTTATACAGGGCGTCCGGTAATTGTTGATTAACCCCGCAGGTACTTTGGGCACCGCGAAAGTTTTTACACCCAAATGTGTAAATATTTTATTTTATTTCTTATTTTTGCTTTTAACTGTAGTCATACAGGGTGTCCAGTTATTTATGGTAGGTACTAGTGGGGAGCACCGTGACAAGTCAGGAAATATTTCATAAAATCTAACTAGATAAGTTTAAGTTTTTTTAACTTGCTTTAAAAAATAATTACAAACATATAATTTGCCGATGAGCTCATAATCCATGAGAAACAAAATATATACCACCATAAAGTGCCATATATAGTCGAGAATACAGACACAACGGCTCAGAATATATATAAAAACAATCAATTTAGAACGTGGGAAGTTCTAATTAATAGTTCAATATATTCTCAAGTTTAGATTGTTCAAACGGAAGTAACCATAAATGTTTTTAATTTAGTAGCGTTAGATCGGCTATTTATTGTTATCACCACTTTAATGTATTGTGATCATAAATTAAAGTGCTCTTGTCAGTGATGCAATCTCCTTAACTTTTATCTCTTCAGCAATGTCTTACTTTTTACTTTATACACGACATGACTGCAACTTTCTTTTTGCTCTGACTCATATTATGTAGTTTATTCTTGGTCATTCCCTTCCTTTAATAATAATTTCATTTTAATGTAATAATAACTGACGACCACTGTGGCGCGGTGGGCGAAGGTCCGCCTGCGGCGCAGGAGGTTGCGGGTTCGATTCCCGCCTCGGGACAAATATTTGCACGATCAAACTTTTAAAACTATCATGGTCATTAACACTAAAGTCATTTATAACGGGATATTTACCATGATTAGAGTTTTGAGTTTTCCAATATTTCGGCACAGTTACATGCGCCATGATCACGGAACAACTGAAGGTCACTGCGAGTTAGATTTTATTGGCAGATATACCGATCTACCCTCTTTCTTTGTCTTTTGCTACGAACGTTGCCACTACCACCGGTTTCACTATAGAACGCAACTCGATTTGCACGATCTGCAGTTATTTGTTCAGGGGTTCTGGTCGTTTTCTATGTATAATAAAAAATATCTATCTATTTAATAATATTGTATTACGTATATCAGTCATCTAGTACCTACCCATAACACAAGCTCTGCTTAGCTTGGGGCTAAATGATGTTGTGTGGATTGTCCAGCATTATTTGATGACTCTCACTTGTATTTGTTTGCTGCAGCCATTGTAAGCTATTCCAAAGCTATGTATTTACATCTTATATTTATCTAATGCAACCAATCATAGTTTCCCCTCAATTTAAACTCGATTTAATACACTATATTGACAGATTGTAATGATAATGCCATCTTTGGCGCTCACTAGGGGAGGCCTATGTCCAGCAGTGGACTATTATAGGCTGGTGATGATGATGATGATGATTGACAGATTGTACAAGAAGAGCCGATCGTTATCGATCAATCGCTATTTAGATATGATATAAAAAAATGCAGGCTGATATAACCACTTCCGGCCCAAACGTGCTCTCTAAACGTCAGAATTAGCTCGAAATAGAAATGTATGAGAATTCGGCGTATCATCGCATGTTCTACGATCGGAATTACACAGATTTTGCAATAATTGCAAAATCTGTGTAATATAATAATTATTATTATATTGTATAGTTTTTTGCTTATTTTAAGACCGTCAATTGTCACACATTTTGTAATTTATTTTGTTTGTTAATTGGTTTCTTGAGTGCAATAAAAAAAATCTATCAATGAATTTTGTATGCCTAAAGAAGTACAGTATTTAACTTCTGACTTTTGGAAAACCCAACAACCAGATTTCTATAACTGGAGCTTTTGGTAAAAGAGCAACGCTCTCGTGTCTAGAAAACTAGGTGGAATTATCAACTATAACCATTAAAATTTAGAACAGGTAAACCTATAAATGTACAGTTTCTATGATGTCATAGTTTACAATCGAATTCGTAAGACATGCAAATTTTCTACATAAGGTGGTTAGCGGTTAAAAGAGCTTCCTGTGAGTTCTCTTTGAGATATAAAGATAAATAAATAAATAAGATATATGTAAGAGTTTAAGAAAAAATCAATAATACCTCATTATTATTTTATAAAAATTTATTTTAAAAAGAATTAGACATAGACATTGCTTACTTTGTAAGACTAAAGAAATAAAGTTATTTAAATTTGAAATCTGCTTTCGGATATCTTTAAGTAACTAATTAGTTACTTAATAACTAATTAGTAAGTAATCTCCTGAACTATACAAAAAATACATTCTATGATAATTAATTCAATATTCTGTTAAGTGTCAAAAATCAAGCTATTAAACTCGAAAAGTGTTTAGGACATAAATAGAGCTGTAAAAACCATAGAAGTGACAAAACGATGACATCTACAGAAACCGTACTAACATAACTTGAAAATTAAGTAGTTCTTGTCCAAACCCGTTTTATCATAAAATTGCAAGTCCGAGAATATGGGGACAATAAAAGAAACGGTGGTGAATGCGGAGACAAAACTGCAGTCGTTTAGCCGTAAAAATTAATACTGTGCTACTTTTCTGCTCCAAAACTGCAATATAAAGATATACGTTTGAAAACCGTTGTAGAAGGTTATTAAGTATTAAAGTAAGAAGTGATAATAGAATTTTTGGTATAGGTAAGGTAAATTTTAGCAAAAATGTTTTAGACAAGAAAGATCGACAACAAGTATACCTACTGCTGAAAACATGACTTTTCCATAACCAAAAACCATGCCTATATCTACTAAGTCCCTTGCGATAGTACCTTACTATGATATACCAATAGTATCTTCAGGAGGAGATTAATGTTCAGTAGTGGACAATGTGGACATATTACATGTATGTTAATATAATATTGTAGTTTAGATTAAGTGATCTCCATTCTTTGAGTCAATGACAGGCAACAGATAATCTTGTTGAGACCACAGTAAAACTTCGCAAGATGGCGGCCGGAAACCAGCAGGTGCACAGACACATGACAGTACTGCGCGCGCGCAGCCGTGCGTCCCGTGAACTTGGTGCGGTATGGTTCAGCGCACACGGATACGTGAAGGGAGCTTAATTAGATAATAGGTAAATTAGATTAACTTTCGATGTAGATCTTTAGATATCGCCTATTTAAAGGTAAAGCGAAAAACAGACGGATGTCGTAAGAGTTTTTCAAATTTGGAACTATGACAGGCTAACAAGTCAATGGCAAATGATAAAATTGCAGATTTTCTTTTGCAGTTGATAGAGCCGCAACGATGCGAAACTCAAATTTATGGTACAAGTTTTTAAGATGTTGATTTATTAACAAAAAAATTACAGTGCTTAACAGAATAAAACAATTACAACTAGTATTCTAAGCCGTCAATTGAAGGCAGAGTGCCAAGAACGCTGACAGCATTGCGATGCCAATGCGTTAACCGAAAAAAAGCCAGCATTTCGATCACCTGTGGATCCCGTAGCTTTTTGAGGTCTTTAAGTAAATATAGTTAGAATAGAATAGATAAAAAAATGTATTGTCTTAAAAATACTTATTTACAATGAGATTTCGATATTTTTTTATATGTAAACTTAAAGTTATAGTAAAATTAAACATAAAAAGAAAAAATCTAGGTAAGATGTACCGACCGACTGTTACACTGTACTTTATGGAATGCTACAAGACAGAGCGGAAGTTCAGTGTAGAATTCCTCTTACAATTCTTAAAGATTATTCGAGAGCGCAGCGAACCACATCGCCGATTGTTGGCCGAGTCATGTGTATGTGCTGTTTCTTTGTTTTACTGTCAAATTACTGTTTAGAAGATCTGTGAATGAGATAAGTGAGATATTTGTATTATGTATGACGCGACGGTTTGAGCAGTTTTAAACGGCGTTTTGTATGCGCAAAGTTTTTATGCAAGGCTACGATTTTTAATTTATTATTATGGCTTTTTATACCTCGATATGTTATTGTTGTGTATAATCAGAACAATTTGGACGTAAAATACATAGTACATAAAACTTTACTTTGCATTTTACGTTTTGAATCAGATTTAGATTCTAATATAAAATAATATCTATATATAAAAGAAAGTCGTTTAAGTTACACTATTTATAACTCAAGAAAAGCTGAAGCGATTTGCCTGATAATTTGTGGGGAGGTAGCTTAAAACCAGGACACGGACATAGGATATCCCGGTGTAATGTTCCGGCGATATATACGCGGACGAAGTCAAAGGCAAGTTAATAAAAAAAATACTCGTGTGCTATTGAAACGTTCATTGAAAACTGCTTAAAGTAACAAAGTAAGAACATTCTACACATTTCTCGACTACACAGTACATTCCTTTAAGTTTGAAAGTGATCGTATCGTATGACGTCACTTTCACAGTGGCCCTTTCTAGACAAGTTATTAGTGCGTAACTCACTTTCGTTGCTGGGTCTGGTTGTATTGTAACCTGTTACTCAGCAAGGAGGTTGTCTTCCTCCGTTCAGGTCATTTTGTAACTACCAGTCAAACTATTTTAACTAATATTTATTAATTTAAAATGTAATGCTTACTAAAGCTTGCATTAATTCTAATTACAATAAAGTCTTTTAAATGTTTGAATAACTGAGGTGTAGTATGTAACTATGTCTTAAGCTAGATTAAAGATATTCTTTAGTAATAAATCAACAGCATGAAAGGAGGTATGGTTTCGGGTTATGATTGAAACGACTGCATCTGACTGCTGTTGATTTATTACTCAAGAATGTATCTAATCTAGCTTAAGACATACCTAGTTACATACTACACCTCATAACCAATACTTATTACTTATATGTAGGTCTTAGATATACGAGTATTATATATAATTTGGGTCTCCTGTAGACACAGACTGTTTGCGCGGAAGGAAGTCCCTGGCCGTCTCTATCTATACCAATAATGTAAAGAGGAATTTTGTTTGAGTTGAAAAGGCTTCAAAACTACTGGACTGATTTGAAAAATTCTCTCACCATTAGAATCCTATTCCCTGATGAACATAGGCTATAGCCGGGGGATCCGCGTGAAAAATTAAGTTTTAGACATTCATCAGCCTACAACAGTCCACAGCTGGACCTCTAGGCATCCCCTAATGAGCGCCATTATTGGCGTTATTGATCATACTGGGCATGCAGGTTGGGGATCGCAGTACGGTGGAGTCTGGTACTGCAGAGGGCGCTGCTGCCCGCCCCCCGGTGTGTTTCCCTTAGTCGCCTCTTACGACACCTATGAGAAGAGTTGGGGTGGTGAAATTCTATGCCGGCAACACACGGCAGAGGTATTAGACATAGGTAGTAGATATTTGCTATACTTTCAAGAGTCTATAACATCGTACATAGTACTATTTACTTATGGACTACGTGGTCCGTAAATAGTACGATGTCCTAGATAACTTAGCTACCGAGTTCGAAATGATGAGTAATGCTAGAAATCTATGTACAACACGTTCAGCTTCTTGAATTCTTCGCGCATGCGCGTTACATCTCGCAATTTACATTGCAAGATCACATTGGATAGACTGGTAACATGGACCGGTTTTTTTTTACATTTTATGTTACTTAAACTGTGTTGATAATGTAAATATGTGTATGTGACTAGCGGTTCGTCGTGACTTCTCACGGGTATTTAACAAAAATTTCAGAGAAACTTTTACGAGAAGAATTATGAATGACGAGATTTTTTTCATACAGACCATAACTTTTTTGCAAATATTGTATAAAGTATGTTCATCACGGGTAATGTAGAATTTTACTCAAAGAATGTTATAGTCCAGTAGTTTCGAAACTTCAATTCAAACAAACAAATAATGAAATCTGTCCTCTTTATAATATAGCTGGACCACAGGGCCTTGTAAACCTTTCAAGGGCACCAGCCTCATGCATAACAAGATAACTAGCTATAAATTAGGCTAACCTAATTTTTTTAAGAATTATCTTATGCTAGAGAAAATAAATATATTATTCAATTCAATTCCATTCAATTGTTACGATCGCCACGGCCAACGCCGATGTTACATAATACGAGTTTCCCAGTTTGCTACGAAAAATCACGGCTTTCTGTTTAGCTTCTGAAGAAACAGAAACTTATGGACTTTCTGTCTTCATGTTTTTTTTCTTATATAAGTTTTATAAGGATTTTGCAATAATAAAGTATCATGATTTCTTGTGCAGTCTATTTGAAAAACGTTTTTGATACCTTGCCTACGCTGGCACTTAAAGAAGATTTGCACAAATCATTTGTATAAAAAATAATGAAAATTTTATTTTTTTGTATTTGAGTACCTACTTTATGGACCAGGTCATAGACGTCATTTTACTAATGATGCATGGTTTTGGGAACTTATGTTACCGTTTTTCCCTGGGTTAAATTAAACAGTTCGTTTTAGCGCGAAATTAAATATTTAGAAAAAAAAATCTGCTTTCTACAAAAAATATAATAAACGAAAAAAAATTAAATTATATTTTTCTACGAACCTACGATAAAACCAACTTCGTTTTAAATGCAGTGTGAGAGCATTTGGGAATCAATTATTGTAGAACGCAGAAATAACAATAAAGCATCTCGCGGCAACTCGAAACGAACTTAATAAGTAACATTGAATTAGATAGGTATAATAATAACAAAACCATTGGATCTATGGTTTATACTTTTAAAATAACGTATATAACCACTTCAATATTTTTACTGTTTGATACCTATCATGAGGGTTTATTTAGGTAAAAATAAATGGATATTATAAAACTTGAATACTGTATCATAAAATATAGAATACACGTTAGAACAATACACATCCCAAGCTTTACAATCATAGCAATAATGCGTAAGTTCGTAACGGAGAGTGCATTGCAATTTACGTGGGAAATGAAAGGGCAATCTATTACAGTCATAATGCAAATATGGTATAACATTCTGGGGTCAATTTTGCACAGATATAAATCACTGCTTATGTAGTCGTTTGTGGTTTCAATTTGTATTTTTATGTTGTGTTTTTAGACATTATGAGAATATTGAAACAGAACATGGCGAATGGTATAAACATACGGAGGGCCACAATGGTGAGGGTATGTCAACAAGTATTTTGTTATGTAGTTTTAAAAAAACTTTTCTCCGATGCTGTGATTTTTTTGTTTTATATAGCTAAATAATTATTTTTAGATTTAACGTGATTACGACTGTGAATAAACACATTTGATATATGAAGGAACATCTTTTTATTCTAATTATTTAGGTAAATTTTTTTGCCAACTCTACCCAAATTTTTTAGAAGATCGGTGGAATTCATTAATTTAATAATATTGTTTCCTAAAAATTCTTGAAACACAGTGAAATCAATGTATGAACTTTGAAATTTTGAGAACAATGGGTTTTGAGCGCTGTGGAACTACCCTTATGTTGTTTTACTGTTAGGCAAGAATTAATATTTCGTTTATTCTGTAGCCCATAATTGACAGGTAACTGTATAAGGTTGTCTAAATTTCCGCTAAAGTTTACAACAGACATAACAAACGTTGTTCACCTACCAAATGCACATTCTAGTGGCAATCTGTATGCAATGGTAATCTTTGTATGACCATGCAAAAACATGCACGATTCTCAGCACATAACTCAAATCTCACGGTCAATTTACTACAAACATACACACATACAAACATAATGCACATGCAACGCCCCGCCTTCCTTCCTTGCCGTAATTGGAGAAAATTCATTATCTAATGGTAAATTGTACGGAATCATAAAGATGACTACTTTGTGAACATGATTTGTTAATTTCTCTTTAGGTGGCGTGATTGAGATGGCTTATCTTAACTCATTTGTTTTATTTGACGTTCGGCTTTTGTTTTTGATACTCGCTCTAACGCAGAGAATATAATGAATGTAATGAAGATCTGAAAAAAATTACGAATAGTGGTGTGAATTCAGATGTTGCCAAAACTAAACTTAACTAAGACAACACTAAATGTTATGGCATCTTATTTTTATATTTCGATCATAACGAAGTACTGAGCAGATCGGGCTAAAATTTGCATAGATACATCTATGTACTTAAATAAAACATAGGCTAGAATTTAACGCAAGAAAAAGCTTGCAAAAAAAATTATTATTAATTAATTATTTTGTCGCGGGTAAAATTTAGCCTCGAATACATCAAGATGTAACTTAGGTATACTTAACTCGAAATAAGATTTTTGGCTCGAAATTAAGAGTATTCAATTTTTAAATTAAGAATTTGAGCTCGTGTTTAACTCGAACCCGATATTTCGACATAGATCATGCAATAAGTAAACTTCATCTTAGTAGGTACCTACAATACTTTGACATTCTCTTGGCACACAAATATTAATCGTATGTCTAAGGAAATAGATGTGACAGTAAAACAAATCTTGAGTTTAGTCTAGACGGATGGTACGTACATGACATTACAGATTTTATCATAAGCTGAACTTAAGAAAGCTATTGTTGTACAACAGTACATACACTCTACAGGAATAGTTTTCTGCGATCTATATAGTAAACAGGTATATGACCACGAAACATGTCTACTAAGCCAGAAGGGGTTAATTCTCGACACCGATCAACTGATTTTCTAATATTTTAGAATTTGGTAATTTTTTTAGGTTATACAAAAATTTAAGTCCTTATTTTCGTGTTCTTTTACGTGTATTCTAATAATATTATTATTGTTTCGTTATTTCAAATGTCTTACATATATTTTTGGAATTATTTCATGACAAAAAGCTGTTTTTTCTGAAAATACAACCAAAAAAATCTCTGTTTTTTATTATTCATTGCTATTTATTGAGTGCGTATAAAAGAACAAATTTATGTAAGAAAAAACTAACCTTGTTCGTGTTGAAATAACACCAAAGTCTCATTGTTAATCGAAGTTTGTATCAAATCGTATAAACCTTCCAAATTCGAAATAAAAAAAATCATATTCCTCATACTTTAAATTCTTTTTTCAAAATTTTAAATGATAAGATCAAGAGTTTCAAACCCATATTAGGTCCACAGCCTTATCTCTCTCTATAGGTAGTTCTATGCAAATACATATAAACGAATTGCGCAGAGAGTATGACCCAGCCTTGGTGACGTCAACTTTATATTTGTCCTGTCATAGCCTGTCAGAGAATAATATTGTGGTTATATTGAGTTGGAATAATATTGCGGATCTTGAAGAATGTTGTTTTCTGTTCGACACTTTAGTTTCAAATCTGTTTTTATCTGGTCTTATATTTTAAGGGATTTTTAGTTCCTACTACTACAGAATAGGAACTTGGTAATAACTTCTCCGACATTAAAAAGTTAGGAATGTTTATCATGTTCAGATTCTATGGAAGAAAATATTATAGTATACCTAATACCTATATAAAAAGGCAAAAAGAAATACAACATAGTATCAAATATGTTGGACACATAACTGATATATAATTATTAGTACTATTTTAACGGGTATTTATCGCGCTTATTTACCTATTTTTCCGACGTTTCAACAGGTTTAAACACTGTCGTGGCCTGAATTTCGGTAAAAAAATAAGTTAGGTATATAAACGTGATAAGTACCCGTTAAAATTAGTACTTATAATTATGTGTTCAGATCGCGTAAGTTTAAAAATATTTATCACTTATATTATGTAGTTTAAAGTAAGCAACAAAAGAGGTTCTAATGCTAGGTCTAGATCGCCATTGTCGTTCAAAGAAGGTCAGAACAGTGCCACATTTCAACAGTCGTGTACTGATCACGATTTTGAGACTCTCTCCGAAGATACCTTCCATGTTTGGACGAACTTCGAAAGTGTATTCTTTGCTATTGTTGATTATAAAAGGTAAGCTGTGCTCGGTTCTAGAACCGAAATCTTTATAGGATAATAACTTTGAGTTTAGACTCAAAGTTCGATAGATCTCAAAGTTACATAGTTCTAATTCAAAGTTATTTTGTCACATAAATTTTATGAACACCAAAAATAGACTGATAAAAATAACTGAAAAGAACAAGGAAAATTAAAATCCAAATACAAACTTTAACAATGCGTACAACTTCAAAAATTCGTACACAGGCGCAGGGAAAAAGTTTCAACTTAGATTTCAAACGGTTCTTTCAAACATTTTGTAATTTGCTCCGATCGTAATAAATTATCCTCCGTTAATATTTCTCTGGTTTTGTAACTCTTTTTTGTTTACAAAAAATTTCTAGGATATTATGTATTTAGTGTATTTGGGCAATCAGATTGTTGTAAGATGAAATAAAGATCTAGAAAGACTTTGATTGGAGAAGTAAGGTTTACATAAAGTATTAAACAGTATGCTCAAGAGATTTCCTATTACACAACCATTATCTTGATGTAAATAATACGTATCTTTTTGCAGTGCACATGTGTCTTTTCAGCATAATCAATCCACGTAAAAATGTCATGATGGAAGTTTGAACTTATGTAACAAAAGCCAAACTCGGCGTTAAATATTTGTACGGAAACAAATTATACACAAAAAACTACAACTCACTTGCTTGGCGTCAAGTTTCAGGTAGTTATATTTATTGAAAGATCTCACATTTTCAGGTTGATTTGTTTAGATGCGGCAACAGAGTGAATTTTAGTTTAAGTGTAGTGGTTTGTTTACAAGTATTGTACATCCAATTTCGCTGGAATATGGGTAAGTATCTTAGTAAACGAATTCTTTCTAAAACTTCAAACGTCTTTTTTTTTACTTCTAGTACTTATCGTGTTTAAGACAAAGTAACAAAATCGCATACTATTAATAAAGTTTTTCTCCCTTTCTCACTCCATTAACATGCAGTCACGAAAACCAGCTAAAGCGAGTCAGGTCTATAAATCCAGAAACGAGTCCAACCCGAAACTAAACTAAATCGTGATACCATTGCCAATTATTCAAGTGGCTGTAATTACCCCGACAGTACTTGATACGGTAATTTCCACGATAGTACAGCGTTGGCTTGGCAGGTGATTAATTTAGGTTTTTTTGTTTGTAACGGAGAAGATCATTACAGGGTACTTATACGACTTTGATAAAAAGAAATCCTTGAAATTTTATTCTCAAAACGGAAATAACATGGAATCTTGTAAGTTCGATATACTTATACAATTTTTTTTTATATGTTTCTTAAAAATTGAACAGCGAAAGCCGTTGAAGCCATATTGCCTAGTCATACGTTAATCTTATTTTCTTTAGTTTAGTGTAAAATACATGTCTTTGCTGGGCAGCCATTTTCTTTTTCCTGGACCAAAAGTACTAATATTAGTACTTTATAGCATTAGACAAAGGAGGTCCTTTTTCATAGGTAGTAGTAGTATTGTATTCCTAGTCAGTTTCCTGGTGGTGTGATGACACCAGTCATTTTAGTTTAAACCTAAACAATGGTAGTGGTCGGCCTCGGCTTAATAGACTTATACAAAAAAATAAAAAATAATACATTCTTTCACAATAAGTTGGATTCTTATTGTGAAAGAATCTTTCTAATCGGTCTAGTACATACTTTAAAGCCTATTTAAATTCAGACAATCCAATCTTTCCTCTATATAATATTAGTATAGATAGACTAATAAATACTTTGTTATAAGTGACAATATTTATTCAAGTAAATGTTAACTTGAGAGAATAAATTGATAATATTTTACATTCAAAGCTTAGGTTGGCTACTTCTACCTTCCCCGACTCTAGAAATTTCATAATTAGTAGTTTATTTTCTTTAGACCTTAAGGACACTTATAATATCTTTACCTTGACTTTCCTGGGAAGCGAAGACGACTCCATCTCAACATGCCTATAGTGCTCTGATCTATGCATCTCCCTCCCTCCCACATCCTCAGCCGAAGCCTTCTCTTCCCCCCTCGTCAGCGTGGTCACCTTTCTCACAATCCTGGTCGTAATCCTCCTCTGTCCCTGTTCATCTTTCTTCGAGATCTTCGTAGACTCCAGCGAGGAGCCTAGAACCTCGGTCGACAATCTTTTGTTCGTATGAATCGCCTGCAATTCCGACACTCCCCTACCACCAGCGGAGGTTGGGACCGCTAGAGCGGACTCTCCGTCGTATTCGAAGTGCGTTTGATGTCCATCGTGGACTACCCTTCCATTATACTCCTCTCTGTAGGATCCGGAGCGAGATCTGTAGCTGGACCTCTCCACTCCTGGGTAATTCCCGTCGAAGACGGTCTCGTGTCTCGTCAGACCGTCCCTCAAGCTTCTAGGGACGGACGCGAGGTTCAGACTAGTCGTGATTGGAGATCCAACAGGAGATTGGGCTGGTTTTTTGAGGCTGGACTTGAGAGGTTTCGCGTCTTCTCCCTCTAACTTCCCTTGGACGAAGAGGCGCTTGCTGCCGCCTTCTTTCATAAACCGGTACATGGACATTTTGAGCCTTGTCGGCTAACGCATAGTACTGCAAATAGGTTGTTAAGTATTCGATACGCGTTGCGATAGCGTACAGGTGACAACGTATTGGTTTCCGTGAATATATTGGAATTGTTTTCTTGCGTAGGAGATATCTATCTACATACGTTTCTCGGAAAACGATCAGTCTAGCAGCAAAACAGAATAACTGAACTTCTATATAATCTAAAGCTACGCATTGAAGTCAATATTGTGGCCGAAGGAACATTACATAATCTGTGGCAGTAGTAAAGTGCAATATATCTGTCCAGCTCATTTCAGCCTTAAATGTTGTGCTTAGAAAGGGACGACTGCCTATTCCAAAGCACTTCCCTAGACAATCAACTTCAGAAACTCTACTCAAATAAACATTCGTCACCTTACCGCGAGACACTTTCCCTTGTTAGCATTCATTCAAGATCTATGTACCAGTGTTGCCAGTGTCAGGTCGAAACTAAAAGTTGTGTGGCAACTGGCAACTGAAGGCACGGACCGTATTTGGACTGCATGGGCGTATAAGGACAAACCTTCCGGCGGATTGCTCAACATGGATAGGACAGACGAGTTGAGTGGTATTTTCTATGACAATGACGGCCATATTGTGGATTTCCTCTGTGGAATTTAAAGTGGACTTCAATCAACCGATATTTCGATGCAACCTCTTTCGTAAGGTAATAAGGTTGCATATCATTGTTACAAAACCCATTTCCCGCTAAATATTTTAGAATTTGGACCAATATAAAGAAATAAGATAATAGTGCGGGGAATAAAACCTTCCCTGTCAGATTCGGTGTAGTTATTTTCGGAATCCGATTTTATTTCGTACATATTTTATTGTATTTTGTTTATGAAATTAAGCTAACATTTATGAAAGGCAAAGGAATTTTTCATACAGAGTTTAATTAGCACAATTAGCAATTTAAACACTAGTGAGTGGATAAAATATGGTATTTAAAAGTCAACTAGGTAAGTAAACAGTCACAATGCATCACCAAAACCAAATGTGGTTAAACTTGACCCGAATGCCGAGTAAATATGACTTACATAACATACAAGCTGTTTTACACTTAAGTATGTGCTGAGTATATTGAATGAAGCTACCTGTTGTTTATTGATCAGTCATTTGATATTGTTCTAACACATGAACCAAATACGTTTCACGTTTTTTTGTGTGTTCGAATATTTATATTTGAACTTGGCGCCGCCGATAATGTTGCCATTAGACACTAGCGTCACAGATAATGTAATACTATATCTAGCGTTTTATTTCAACGTAGACAAACATGTGTTTTTTTCAATCGCTTCGCGATGATTTCCGTGGGCGGCAAAGGAATTTCGACATGGCCCAGTAACGTCGATGACATAATTTGACGTAAAAACCTGTACCTACCTTTTTATAATTTGTTGTTTTAGTTAACCCATACATCATTTTAATGATAATCAATTGTACAACACATGTAGGTGGGATATAATTTTATGTATTTTTTGCGAGGGTGGTTTGGTATTCAATGGTGACACCCACATGCTCGGACCTTGTGTTTCCATGTATGGGGATGACATTTAGAATGTAATTGTCGCTTTGATTTTAATAGCTGCTTGATATTCACGGTGCAGTGTAGAGGAAGTCGATTAATAAAATGATTATTAGGTACCTTTATGTTATTAAGTATTCTTTAGGTATAAACAAGTTAAGAAGTTAAACGGACATACATTTTCGAATAGGAAGCTGATTTAACTTTATTATACGTAACGTATAAAAAATATCGTACATAATTGTTTAGTTAGGTAGCTGAGTGGTCTTAAATAATTAACGTATAAAAAAATTGTAGCTCAAATTGGCCAGCTTTAATGTAAAACATTTTTTCTTCTGGCACGTAAAACAAGTCAACTAAAGTTCATAACAAAACCTAGTACATATTTGATTGTGGAAAATTATTGAATATTACAAAAATGTGCGACAGTAAGGGAAACTTCCTTATTTTATGAATGGGGAATATAATAAAAAAATTATATTGATTAAATATTACATCGTTGACACACGAAGAAGAGTTTTTGTTTACATTGACCCTCGCTCATTCAGCTGTAAAAGGGGGAACCATGTGAAGCCAACTGGATATCCGTTGACTTAAGTTCCTGTGCTTTACTGGAAAACCGATTTGATTGTATCATATTTAAAAAATTGTCAATAATCCATTAATCTACATACAAATATTTTATCGGGTCATAATTAAAGTTAAGCGTAAAATACACCACATTACAATTGCATTATGATGAGAAAGAACTCAGATGTGTTGCTCATTCTTTTGTTTACTAATATTACAATTGGTGTCAGAAATGGTGGTGTCAAATGTCAATGTCAACTGTTTGTAGAGTATCATAAATCGAGAAAAAATTATGTTATTTATTTATTACTATGTTGGTCAAGATCAAGGCTGATTATAAACGTTGTCGATGTATGACATCACATCACTCAATCATAACATCGAATCAGTTTCTCATGATCGCTTCCTAATGTGTAAATACCATAGATGGAGCCAGTTTTTGCACACAATGCTCACTTGTTGCGCGTTGGGATTGTTGGGAAATGAATTTAGCGCCAATTAACAGTTTCAGAACACCTAACGATTTCGTTATTGTGCATATTTCCATTGTGTCTAACGCAGCTTGACTGAATCCGATTTCCGAAAGTGATTTCCAGCAAAAATTCGGAAAACTTTATAAACCGTTACGTTGTCACCGGTAAAGCCGAAAAATTATTACCGAATCCTTAGCACACACTAGTTCCAATTTCAAACACTACACTATTTCGAACACTGGTTAGTTTGTTAGTTGTTTTTAAAGTTCGTTCGTTCGAAATATAAATTTGAAATGAAGCGACGCGCGCGCTCTGGCTGGCAGGTTGCAGGTGACTGGCGCGCGCAAACTCTAAGTTATTGTGCCGTGTTCATTAGGGCCGGTGCAAACGAGCCACGGCCTCTAGCAACCGACGACGATACTATTGCACATGCAAGGACTCCGCATGTACTAATGTAAAGAAATATGAAGGACAAAGTGAAGTGACCTATTGGTGTTACAGCATCAATAGGTTATGTTAGAGCTTAAACCAGCGCACAGTAGCAATATGTATCGCTTCTGGACACATACAGTACAATTGTCCTTTTTGACACTGATTGGTTCTTTATTACTTTTTTCCTTTGTGTTGAGATTGAGACTCGTTGTGTTTCCTGTGTGAGATGTACTCAACTCTAAATGCAATTTTCTACCATTATTCTGTAAATGTAACACTCATGGGCAAGCACCCAGCCACCCCCGTAATTCTAAATTACAATAATTGTTAAATAAATAAAATAACCTTCTATAAAAACCATAGCGAAAACATATGTATCAAATCTCCGAACCAAATTTCTAGTTGCGGCTTAACTGGTGTACACCGTATTAGAATATAAAAAGAAACAACCGATTGCTAGTGCAGAAAAATTAGATTTAGTTCGCTATAGAAATCCTGAGAAAAAAGTGGTCAAATCCTTTGTTTACATAATTACAACCACGTAATTGCAAATTTTACAATTATCCGTAATTTTCCATTCAAAAATTTATATATTGACTAGACTATGCGTATTTTACAGAATTTGAATTGAGCCTCAGAGCAAAGCAACTTTCTCAGTTTACAAAAGTTGCTCCACTAAACAAGTCGCCCGTTTGCGACCACAAAGCCTGTAACGCCGTGACGATGAAAAAATAAGTTATTTCATACGTGGGAGTACACGCCCGTGCTAATTGCAGTAATGTTAGGATCTGCGAAATGTTTTAACGACTTTAATGGTTTAAAGCTTGAGAAAGATTTGCTCTACTTTTAGACTCTTTCAGAGTTTAATAAATAGTCTTAATAAATAGTCTGAGTAACTAATACGTTTCAGGAAATTTTACAATTTCTAGGATTTTTTGAGCTATAACGCGCGAAGCCGCGAGCAGTTAGGTATAAACAATGTACCTGGGTATGGAATCCTACTTAGAGAATTTAGAACCTTTTTAGGGTTCCGTGGAAAAATAATGAAGAACTATAAAACAGATTGAAAGCGTGGGACTCTAACTAAAGCTTAGCTATTTGTAGGTATGGGTGGATGTAACTTTTGAAACTTAATTAGAAGACACTTGTCTCGAGTTATGCCCTAGTAAGTACAGGAACCCTTCGTATGCAAGTCCGATTCGCACTTGGCCGGTTTAATTTCAACTCTTTCTCGACAAAATTTTAGTTTATGCTAGTAACCTACTTTAGGATTTAAGACCTGCTTACTATAAAAATGTAATCCTTTTCATTGATAAACGCTAGAAAAAAAAATGGCTGACTAGAAAATACGTGTATTTTAGACTAAACTAAAGAAAATAAGATAAACGTAAGACTAGGCAATATGACTACAACGGCTTTCGTCTGTTCATTTCTAAAATAAACAATATACTATAATAATACTAATAATAATAATAAACCCTATCTTATCCGGCCCTCCACGATGTCCATTCCCCATAGAATTATAGCTATCTATTCCCCATAGAACCCCATAGACATAGGAAAACCATTTTTGAAGTTATTTAAAAAAAACGAATTGTGCTTTTTTTGTACGAACCTTTTTAAAAACATGTTTAAAAATTGGTAAAAAAGTACCACTACCCTACCAGCTTTGCACCCACCTTCCAACCACCCTGTATAGTATAGTAAAGCTAACTAGAGTCCACAGAAAGCCCTATCTACCTTGCAACAGGTGTCACCATCACCACCTACGCTTCAAATAGAATTGTTCCTCACATCAAAAATAAGTAAGATATAATTAAGCCAACACGTAAATAGCTGTCAGGTCTGACCTACAAACCAGCATTCAACATTGGACCTTCCATCCGTGTGGGAGACACTCATACACTTGCCTGTCCGTTTGTCCTTTGAGTGAATAGACTTGCAAATTCACTTTTATTATGCTAAATCAACTGGTAATTCCATAACTTACTGCAAATTATATCATTGATATTATTTATTAAGCTGGTTTAGAAGCCAGTTAAATTCATAATAGATAACATTGGATCAGAATAGAAACGATTACATTTTCAAGCCTTAAAAGTAAATAAATATTGTGTTTTATAAGCCCAATATATTTCTATAGCGCTCTGGGTTACAAGTAACGCCATCTATGAAACGCGCTTGTAAAGCTAAAGGCAGCCCGTCTTCAAATACGAACCTCCGCAGACTCCGCTTTTAGCGCCATCTAGCGTCGAGTAGTGAAAGCACAAGCATCTTGCGCTTCTATGTACATAAATAATTATATTTATTAATATTTTTTATTTATTTCCTTACCATCAGAGTCTGCCAGAGGTTCGCATGTGCAAATAAAACATGTGAATAATTTGACAAAACAGTGCATTGTGCAGAAAGTACAGGTAAAATACCTACCTAATTGGCACCGTAACATACTCGTAATTATGCTGAAAATTTTTATTTTGTTTCAGCATTTGGTTACCTTTTTATCACATAGTATAGCATACACACACTGAACATTAAGTAATTGTAGGAATTTTTTAAATATTTTGGGCCATTTTATCTTACTACCATATTATTCAAGTTTAACACCCTGAATCGTCAGTGCTCTACTAAATAGAAGTTTCGACATCAATTGACATTAGAGTCTACTCGAAACGCCCTGATTTCTGTTTGATGTTTTAACTTTATCGAGACTTGATTATGACTCTATTAGTCTCTTTTTTTCTTAGGATTTGGTACAGCGTGCTATGACATTCCCATACAAAAAGGTAAAAGATTATTTTTTAAAATCATATAACCTTAAAGCCATATATTTCATCACGAACTAGATTTATTACTACCAGCCCTTGCATGTCGCAAGCATGACGCAAAGCACCCAGCGAGGGTAGGCGGGTGTAGGCGCGCGCCATCTGTTGACGCGCCTACGCAACTCTGATGTCATTCCAACTCAATCTTGAAGGTTTCAGAGGAACGACAGGTATGTCCGATTTCCGGTGATTTTTTACCATGGCTTTAATCTTTTACCTATATACTAATATTACTAGCGGTCCGCAACGGCTTCGCACGGGTATCTAACAAAATTTTAAATTTCATACGGAACCCTATCTTTTGAAAATATTCTATACTTTATTATGTTAATTATAGAAAATTTAGGATTCTACAAGTCAAAGAATTTTTCAAATCGGTTCAATAGTTTCGGAGCCTATTCAATTCATCCCTAGATAAAGAGGAAAGATTTGATTGTTTGTGTGTTAGAATTGAATATGCTCCGAAACTACAGGAACGACTTGAAAAATTCTTACACTATTAGAATCCTGAATTTTCCCTTATGAAGATAGGCTTTAAAAATTTTACCGAACTGCAGTGGAGGAGTCCCTTTGCCATATTTTTTTATGAAAGTACATTTTCATATAAAATTGGCGACAATTATAGCTTACAAAAACTAGGACAACGGACTTTACAGTACAAATCCTTATAAGGAGCGATCAGGGGTGCAGTGACTCACGGTGACGTCACTGATTGGAAAGTAAACGATGTGATTCACGACCCTTGACCATCTGGAGTGAGGTAATGCGCAGAATAAGTACTGTGAGAGATTTTACTTAAGGCTCTGGCAACGAATTTATTTCCCATACAAACGTAACACCAGAATGATTTGTAATTTGAGAATCAGCACTAGTGGACAAAAAATGGAAGTAAGAGAAATCAATAACAACTTATTTCTTTTTTTATAATAATAAACTGTATGAAATTTGACTTGTCTAAGTGCTTATTTTGTAAGCCTAATGAAATAAAGTTCTTGAATCTGATTCTGAATCATATTTTCACCATGATCTGCTATTATTTGTATTAGAATAGTATATACCTAAGTCGGTTTCTGCCATTAACTTGTTTAAAAATACTTAGCAATCTACATAAATAATAAGAAACCGTTGTCTTCTTTGAAAAATCTGATCCAATAAAGTATAAAAAAAATGTAATAGGAAACTAGATTAGTACAATTTTACTACAAATAATAGCAGATCATGGTGAAAAAAAATCTCAAATTACAAATCATTTTAATAAAATCAAATTGCAAACACGCATTGCGAATCAATGTTTAGGTTCCGCTACTCAATCATAGATGGCGCCACAAGTCTTTCACAGAAAGAACTTTATTTTAAAAATTTTCAATACCGTAGATATCTAATATGAATACGTTTTTTCTTCATAGAGCAGACATTTTGCAATATATATTTCGATAGAAATAAAGAAATACAAGTTTTATAACAAAATTATCGAACCTTGAAGATCCAAACTTTTAATCTCCTCTACAGAGAATTCTGTAACCATTACCATTCAATTGAATTGGATTGATTATTGATTGAAATCGATTGATCTGAGCAATTGTTATTTTGTTAGCTCTATTGAGTGAATAACCTACCTGCTAATACTGAGAATATTCAGGGTTTTCCATGGAGTTTTAATGAGCAATGTATAAAAACTAAGTAGTAACTGCATCTTTGGTCACTCACAATGTGTAAAAATAATAGCAAGTAACTGTCTCTGGATTCAATCAGTTCTCACTGCATAAAACTTAGCTAACTTAGGATAAAGCATATAAATGTAGTATTAGAATTGAAGAATACATATAAATACAATTAAAAACTACTAAACGGATTTTGATGAAACTTAGTAAGTACAAAGATAGTTTATGGTCGGGAGTTACGCGGGTGAAACCGCGGACACCCAGCTAGTTCTCTAATATCTAAATCCTTTAACGTCATTTTGATCTACAAAAAATCTTTCACCCTTCATTCTAATTTTATTTTTTTTAATTCTACATTATCCCTGACCGTATGTTTATTATTCCTTATTCTTGAACATAGGGTATAGAATATTATCAAAAGGTTAGAGATGCGAATGAAAACATCAATAATAGTACCCAACGTGTAGGTACGTGTGTAAAAAATATATTTTTTGTTAAAAACAAGCGAATACGGAGCGACCCACTATACTCAGAACACTGATTTGGGTCGAGGTAACGCCTTAAGACAATCGTTGTCCAAGCATCAAATATGTCTGTTATACTGAACCAGATCTGAACTTAAGATGCCGACAAAGGCCGGGTCATTGACCCCCGACCTGGGTAACTGTGCCTCCGTTCGCTCAAATACCTACCTTTCACACAGAGTCGAATATGCAGTCTTATTAATGTAGCAAGACTGTGCGATGGCTTTGTTTAGGTGGTACCTACACACGCTTATAGAGTCCAAGGAGGTAACTTAGGTTTGCTAGAAAACTCTTTTCAGGGTTTAGCTAGCCTATGATACCCTATATTAGTTGAAGTTCATACTATGTTTTGATGCGTTGACAATAAAGAATGGATGAAAACTTCGTAATAATAACAGAAAACAATAAACACAACTTCAATTTAAATTCGAGTGTAAAAAGTGTGGACAACAGACGATTTTACTGATGAACTTGAAATCTAAAATTATTTTAAATTTCTGCGATTTTCTCCGTAGATATTGTCATTGTGAGAATTAACATATTTTTTTAATCAACTATTTCCAAATAGAAATTCCGTAAAAGATAAACTAATTTGAAATAGTTTATTCGCTGCAACAAATAATTTTTCGCTAATTCCCTTGTTGCAGATAAAAATCACGCGTCATATAAAACCATACGAAAATAACTTTTAGTCCACGTTCCTAACTGATCTTTGATAACAAGATACGAATAGTTTGGTATTCCATTGTTATTGTTAACTATCTTCATCATCATCATCAGCCCATATCAGTCCACTGCTGGACATAGTTCATAGTTATACAGTTACATAGTTATCTATCTTACAAATGATAGGTACATGGTATTCACTTATTTTTTTACCAAAAAAATCTAAACACAATAACTCTTCTCAATAAAGTACCTACCCAATTTCGTTAAAAAAATAAGAACCTACCTACCGACGCAGTATTCGTATAGATAAGTATGTTATAATTATTAAACCCAAATTCAGGTAAACAAAACTCGAAAGACAAGAATATAAAAAAATAATTCGAATAAGTTATAAACAAAATGAATATTTATATTACACAATCATACAAAACGAACAAGGACAATGTAAAATAACTTCATTATTTCAACCGAATAAGGAAATAAATGCATTATTAAATAACTAGCGGTCCGCCCCGGTGTCGCACGGGTATTCAAGAAAATTTTACAAACACATAATCGTTGGCTTACATTATTGAAGTTCATCCCTAACTTTTTTCAAAATATTGTAGCCTATGTTCATCAGGGATAATTTAGAATTCTAACGGTGAAAGAATTTTCCAAATCGGTCCAGTAGTTCCGTAGCCTATTCAATCCTTTTTCCTTATTTTACCAATTCCAGCTTATTTCTAAGGTTTACTTGTTCACTATATAAATAAATAAAACTTCATTGTATATAATCATATACAATTATATATGTATGTGTGTGTGTATATATATATGTGTGTGTGTGTGTGTACTTGCAATGTTGTGATTGTGATACTATGTATACCTAAATACCTTCATAATAATAGCTACATCATAAATTTTATCGTAGGCGGACACTTGGCACACTTCTCGTAACTTGACTCTATATGGAGTGGCGCCAGTATACAGGCTGATTATTTTTATATGTATATCTCTTAATGTTGTGTTGTGCCAACTTAAAAAAGTACTTTAATTAATTAAATAATAAATTATTTTGACGTACCTGATTGGTTACGAAGCTTTATTGGGAATGATTGAAGGATCACTTATTCTAAAAAAACAAAAAATTCTATAAATGTACACTAAGTCATACGTATCGATTTGACACTGTGATTACTTTAAGAACTGTCATGTGAAAGTAAAAGTGGAACTCCGTACAAGGTCAATAAAAAAATTAAAACCCAAAAAAAACTATTTTGTTAACGTTTTACAGCAATTTCTCAGTCGGATACATAGCCATAAAAAATTGTTGCCACATGCAACTGTTGTTCTATTTTAAGAATATTTGTATACATAAAAAAATGTTGTCGTGTGCAATGGTTGGTCTGTTTTAACAATACACGACTGATATTTATTCGTATATACGACTGATATCTATTCGTAAGTGACATTAGAAATCTGACGTAATTGAATCATCTCTAATGTCCTTAAACAAATCGCCATGACATAGAAATCAAGCATTCACTGCACATCGTTACTTAGGTAATACAGGTTTATTAGGGATATTATGACCTTAGCAATGAAAGGTTATTCGTTTTACCGGTTTTTGAGTCAGGGAAAAAAGGTTTTAATTTATATTTACGTAGTACTTAGCCTAGTTTAACGGTTTTTATATTGTTGTATCATAATATACGAAGAACGTGTACAAAAACTGTATAAGAATGGACCGAGTGTAGATGTTGAGAGTTTTTGAGAACAAACCCTTTGTTTATTAATAAATAATCATCATCATCATCACCAGCCTATAATAGTCCACTGCTGGACATAGGCCTCCCCTAATGAGCGCCATAGATGGCATCATTATGTGGGGGTTATTGCCCATAATCCCCACGCTGGGCATGCGGGTTGGGGATCGCAGTTCGATGTAGTTGTTCTGCAGAAGGCGCTGCTGCCCGCCCCCCGGTGTGTTTCCCTTAGTCGCCTCTTACGACACCCACGGGAAGAGTTGGGGTGGTGAAATTCTATGCCGGCACACGGCTATAATAAATACTCGTAATAAATAAACTTTATTTAATTTCAAGAGGTTTTACATACAAAGTAGGAACATTTTAACCTATTCTATATCAAAACTAAGACTACTGGGTACAAATAAATCCATATAAAAGAGTAGAGCAACTGAGTACATAGTGCTCTACTCGGTGTGTTATTATAAATGAGAAAATATGTAACTTATTCCTACTTAGGTTTTAAAAACCTATGTGTAGTGACACATTGACTCCTCGCTCTAAGTAATGGATGTATAAATCCTAGGAAGTTTCGTTCCTGGGCAGTTCGTACAATTCCTAATTTGTACAATCGATAAAAAATCCTGATTCACACAATTTTTGTCATTAATTTTATATTCGTAGCATATATGTAAATGTACCTATATAGTTTTATATCAGTAGCATATAAGGGCTATGAATTTTGTTTTTCCAATAAAAAATAAATAAAATGACACTGCCAAAGATTGAATTTACTGTTGACCCTATTGTCTAATAAAATAAATATTTATGATAACAAATAAATACTTCTATTCCACACACTAAATCACATAAAAACTAGTACCTAAGAACGAGTACCTTTCCATAGCTTACATAATATTTAAGCTGATACAGAGTTGCGTGAAGCTAATTGGATTTTATAATTTTAATCCCTAGACTCTACTCCTATGGCTCAAATAGCAATAATAATATGATATGTATAAGGTAAGGTATAAGCGACGCGTGACCCGAGAGCTGGTGAATTCTGGCGCAGCGCATCAGCATTGCCATACAGCGAGGCAATGCAGCCAGCGCGTCTTCAGGACGCTTCCGACTAATCAAAATCAAAATGCTTAATTTTCTTTAGATTCTACAGGATTCTGAGACACGAAATAGATTATGACATAGTAATAGTGGGAAATAAAGTTATCACTTTTATTCATAGGTACATACACTTTGTTCACTTTAATCTTTTATTGTAAAGTAAAAAAGCAAACAAGAAACCTTTACCTTATTAAGTATTTAGTTTTCAAGTTTGAGCAAAACTCTTAATATTGACATGGATTAGTTGAGCTACCTGTAGATTGTGTGGAACAGTCTGCAGTTAGTTCGATTGTAAATACTAGTTGTAATTATAATTTTCTTTGTTAATTAAGTATCTTTTATTTTTAATTCAATATACTTCTTTAATAAATTATGACGTATGCCTATATTGGTTGAATGAACAATATTATAATAGATAGGTAGCACATTATTTGAGGTCACTTTGAAAAATGTATAATCGATTCTATAAATATAATAAATCGAATTGGTACAATTATAAGAAACAAAAAGAACATGAATAGATCCAATTTAGAGATCAGATTAATCTAAATAATCTATACTCAATGAATCGATTTATATTCTGTAGATTATTAAGTTCTTTTTCTTTTATATAAAGAAAAAGAAGATTCTAATTATGTACCTACCGAATCTTCGCAAGATTTTTATAATTAAGTAACATTCACTTTTTATAGAGCTATTAAAAAAAATTCTTAATTGAGACAATTACGAATATTATTTAACCGCTTCTAAAAAACGCCTTTCCATTTCTTGAAGAAAGTAAAGCCTAGATTTTGCGGGTTACATAATTTTTGCATTCCAGTATCAAATTGAATTCCTTAATTATTTTATTCAAACAACACATACACGATCAATTTCTTTCTAATACCAAAAAGGTAATACCATTGGTGTTAGTTTATTAACCATAAAATTTATTCCTAACGAATACCGAATTTTAAATATTTAAATGATATACAATCTATTCTCGACGAATACCAAAACAGAACTTTTGGTACTGTCATAGAAACTATTTATTTTGCTTTCAAATAATGTAATATTATGATCATAATTTTCATTGCCAACGACGCACGTTTAGTTATCCCGCAAAAGAGTGAACGTGGATAGTAAGCGCGTTAAAAAAATAAATTTATGTTATATATTTATATGTAAATTGGGGAAACATTTATCCTGGGCTGGAAAAGTCTGGAAAAATCCTATTCAACTAAGAATTTCCGATCGTCTCCTTAATTTAGACGGATGGGAAGTTAATATGAAAACCTACTATGTATTG
Organism: Eupithecia pulchellata; assembly: GCA_963931895.1. Lineage (NCBI taxonomy): Eukaryota > Metazoa > Arthropoda > Insecta > Lepidoptera > Geometridae > Eupithecia > Eupithecia pulchellata. Next base: position 7,172,903 of record OZ007542.1, on the reverse strand, counting down.
ACTGCGCAAATAATATGAAACGCTTATTGCCATATTGACCTTCGGCATCTAGTGTTCTGACATTTCTTTCTTCAAATAAATTGGTAATTCATTTAATAGTAGTGAAGTGTTTTTCAACGTAATAAAGCATCTTACACACTAAACTAACCTGGAAGTGCAGGATGATGGTCCAGATGAGTCCTAACGTCAGTTTGGGGTTGCCATCTACGATGTCCTCTGCGCGTATATTGACGAGTTTGATCTTCTTGTAGCGCAAGAAGTCCAGCGCCATCTGGACGTTTTGCAGCATGTGGAAGCGCATGCGGCCTCTTTCGCGCGGCTGGAAGTTGGAATATTATGTTGTAGGAAATTTTCAAACGATATGAAGGAAACAAAAACAAATGAAATTGTAAAGTATAATTTCATTTGTTTTCCTTTGTTTTTATTTTATTAGGAGAACAAAAATTTTACACGTTTTATGACTAAACTTACACAGATGGAAGTAGTATTGTGATAATTTTTTTTAAAAGATAGATCGCTCTCTGCTTGTCGCTGCCCTGTATTCTTCCTCTATTTTAAGCATCCCTGTCTAAATTGTTTCTAGTCTATGTGTTAACACACAAAGTTATTACATAGCAGACTTTTTCACGAAAGTTAATAAAACCCCGGAATGTACCTATCATCGAATAAAGCATCATAGTAAAGTACCACTATTGTCCTATTTACTAGCAAATAGGACTAAAAGGAGGCTATTCTCCACGGAAGGGTGCGGTGTGCCCGTCGCACCCCTGACCGAAACAGCGATAATCTACGTTTGATAGATTACCCCCTATCGAGGTCGGATTAATTGATAGGGGTTGAAAGGTGCGGCTTTGTAGCATGCAAGGGTTAATAGGCGAAGTTTTACAGATTAAACACCTTTGGTTTCTAATTTCATTTCGATTTTCTAAAAAAAATTTAGATAAGCCAATTTTCGTTCCATAATTGAAACGGCAGCCCATGATAGTATCGCCCTAGTTACTTCCCTATTTTGTATCGCTTGTCCATCACGCAAGTTTTAACGTGCACTACGGGGCTTTGAAGTAATACGTTTCTTACTATTAAGGTTGAACGATTCGCTCATACAAACGTGAAAGCTGAAATATTTGTCCCGAGGCGGGAATCGAACCCGCAACCTCTTCAGTCGCAGGCGACTATCGCCCTCCAGCCACAGAGGTCGTCAAATTCAAGGATTAGTTGACGAATTGTCTAAAGATGTGGGGGGTTCGTTTCGTCTTGAGCAACCTTAATGTCAGCGAGAATCGTTGGATTCTATATAATATATACATAATATCTGGATAAATAACTATCAAGACCAAGAATAATTAACATTCTGCTAATAAACGTGTTAATAACCAGTTCTACGTTATATGTTTTAATTATAATTATAAACTAGTCCTCACGCAAAAGGTACATAACGAGGTAATTCACGACTATCTTATGGAAGTAAAACACGTAATAGTCAAATTCGTTTACGCTTTTATATTAAAATAAATTATTTGCGGAAAAATTAAATGAGTTTAGACTACACCAAATTCGTCCATGGCACGAATTTGAAAGGTTCATAGGATTTTGCAGCTCATTCGTTCTTGTACGAGTATATGCAGCCACCAGTTTTAGAACAAAATACATGCGTGTATTTGTTTATAATATATGATTATTATGTGTTTATTACTATAAAAACTTTCGTAGTTTGTTTGGCTTTTGAAAGTAGTATATCTTGTATTTTAAAAGTGTGATACTTCATTTTCCAGGCCAGTGTACTTTGAGTAATTACTCAGTGTAATTTGTGTGAGGCAGAATTAAGAGAATTTCCCCACACTGTGTGAGTGGGTATGGTTATCAAAGTAGTCGCTTCGAAATTTCTAGACCTTCGTGAATTCGAGATAAATATGTACGTCACATCGTTTCTTATCATCAGCATAGATTGATCGAAAGAGGGTCCATTCACGATAAAAGAAGTTCGTTGGAAAAGGTTGGTATACTCACGAGGTGTTCGCCAGAAAGCACCTCCAGCAGCGAAATGAGGTTCAGTCCATCGCGCAGGTCTTCGAACAGATCGTTCACGTGGCGGTTCACCTGGAAAAGATAATCATTGATAAGTTTGATAATTTTCATTTTATTTATTTATGTTATATGTACATAGCATTCTTCGGACTCATGAAAAATAAAAGTGGCGTAGTCGAGGCGTAATAATCCAACCAACAAGAGGCCAGAGGATCCTCAGCAGCTCTATATTTATCTAACACCTCAACTGCGATGGGTCACAAATCTCCCAAGCGCAGAGAATATGGCAAAACCAATCGGATGACAATTGTTTGTACTTCAGCAGTTGAATTATGTGCACTGCGGAGTTATGTAAAATATATAATAGTATATGAACAATTCACACAGCATCAGGCTAAGCCGAGCTAAATGATTGATATGGGCATTCAAAATACCTTAAAAAATATATTACCAATGAGAATTATGAAACCTTTGTTCAACTTAAGAATAACATAAAGAAGTGGCGCTAATTTGGGTCGGGGAAACGCCTTAATACAAACAACAAAGAAGCATAACTTTACAGCGGCGAAATAATTAATAAGCTTCAATACAAACCAGTGCTAAATTCAAATCAAATTCTAAAATATTATATAAAACAACATAAATGAGGCAACTTAAATGAAAAGGTGAAACAAAAGAAGTTGTAAAAAAAAAGAAAGCCAATCAAACAGCTTAATAAAACTCCACAACTAAAACGCAACAGCTTCTACAGTACAAAGACTATCAACAAAAAATATAAAGCTATCTACTATCAACGACCGCGCAATAGAACTTTTTGGTTTTAAAATCAGCAACTCAAGAACATCTAGGTGTCTTCTAGACCTGCGTGATCCGCCGTCGGCCACATCTTCACTTTCCATCAGGTGAGATCGTGGTCAAACGGAGGTCTGTCAGTTAGTATAAAAAAAATAATCTAAGCCTACTAAAGTAGATACTACTAAGAAGTACAACTGGTAGTACAAATGACTGACTCTCTAGTACTACCAGAAGTAGATACTATAGCAAAAGTATTTAGTAATGACCTTATGCGGCATTCGTTATACATCTGAACTGAAAATTTGTCATAACGTATTATCTATTGATTCTAAACTAGCCAAAGCTTCACATCAAAACTCAACATCAAAACAAACTGAAGCCAAAAATCATAAACAAAACATCTACAATCAACGACATCTACAACTTACTTGTTGCGGCGGACAACATGGCTGGTTGTTGATGACTTCGCACACATGCAGCCGAGTGTACGTCTGTCCGGAGGCACAGGGCAGAAATAGGTTAACACATTGGTACACAAATACATATGATAGACTAGATATCCCCTAAGATCTAAGAACTGAAAAAAAAGTTAATGTGCATGCGCGTGAGAATTAAGTACCCCCCCCCTTGTCTACAAAATATTTTCGACTACTTCTAATTCCCTTGTAACATGACACAAATTTTCACATGCAAAAATGTATCACGCCGCCGCCGCTCAGGATCGAACCACCCACCCATAATACTCCAAGTCTGAAATTCCCAACAACAACAACTATTGTATCTCACATACATTGAGATAGGGGGGGGAGGGTACTTATTTGTGACGCGGACTTTACATTCCCTATAAAGAGAGATTGATAAAGTCGAAAATGAATCTGTGGGTAAGTCAAAAGTGTAGCTCGGAGATTCTGTCTAATTATATTACGAATAAAAAATCTTCTAGCTTGATGATCTGTATAATATCGGCCTTAATCATACAGTCAGGAGATTGAGGCCTTATTACTAATTCATTAAAACATACCTAATAATTGACAGCCAGACAGAAAATATATGATGATAATTATTACAATTACATGACAATTACATACAAGGTTATTACGAAAATGAGCTAATTCAAAATAAACTACACAAGTACACCTATATGTTTATAGCTAAACAAACATGAACAAATCAAAACATGCAAAGAAAAACGACGAAGTAAAAAACACGACAAAAACTATGATTGATCTCAAATTAAATATAGCTATAAATATGAAACGTTAAATTACGCAATTATGTTGAAAAGGTCAATGATGCAGATTCGATTAGTGAGGAAGTAAAAGCTTTGACAACCTCTTTAGTGTTACAATAGGTGGTGTGATAATATAGTCTATGGAACATTGTCGTCTGCCATTAAAAGTTATTGAAATTAATGACCTACAAACAATTGATATATCTCTAAACAAAATAAGTGCCTTTTCAAATATTGTACTAATGAGGTCGTCAAAATAATATTACTACACTGATGCCAACCGTTCGATTTTATTGATCGCTAAAGACGAAGATGGTAACACTAGTGAGATGATGTGATTTTTTTTTTACCGTGCTAATGATATTCAAACAAAACAGCTGAGCTATATGAATGACCACCTCATGGAGAACTATATTTTCTGGTATATCCGGGTACGATTTCTCGTCATTGCCAATGAAATGGAGAGTAATAATGCACACATGGTTGAGTCGAACGCAACGAGAGGTGAATAAGTAATTAGAAGATATAAAATTCGTGTTAAATTGGAAGGAACCGCGTACAAGGAACGGCCTCGTACATTATTAAAGAAAATTTTGATATCCAATTGCTATTCTAATACAAATAAATATTTGCTAGATAAGGACATCAAAATTTACTAAATAACTAATGGAAAGGTTTATTTTTGTACTCTATTTTAAAATTTAATGAATTTATATTGTGGAGTTATTTACTGACCCAAAAGAATCTTAAATTTTCATGCCCTAGACTAAGGCAAAACATGTTTGGTACCAATATATCACATAACTACCACCTCTGTAACCCTTGTTTGCAAATAAATGTATTTGTATTACTTTACACGGCACGGCAACCTCGTTCGGATATTGGATTAAATTTTTAATTTTTCTAATCAACTGTAACTTTTTAGTAGTTTGTATTTTGGTTATGTTATGTTAGACTGTCAGTATTTTGTATATTTCTTTTATAAAATGTAAATTTGCCGTAAGTTAGAGGATTAAGGTTCGAACTGTTTAAATTAAAAGCTTGTTGATTTTCGCATTTTGCGTCTAGCTTTATAAATTGCATTTTCGTTAAATCAAATTATGAATACTCCAAATTCATTTCATTTAGATCAGTTGAGCTATGTCGTATGTTTGAAATAGTCTGCAGTTAGCTGAATTGTTTCAATTGTAAATACTAGTTCTAATTTAGTTATATAATAGTATTTCTCTTTGTTAATAAAGGTTGTAATTCAAGCTTGTCAGTGAGAGTCTAGCTTTATAAATGAGTTTCGATGTAGGGCTAACGAATTCTCCTAAATCGAAGCGCTGAAATTTGCTTAAAATTAAATGGAGATGCGCCGTTTATGACAAATGAGAAAGCAGATGCGACAACAATAAAACAGCTGTGTATATTACAGACCTTCAGGTATTTCCAGTGCTGCTCCAAATCCAATGAAAAGCGATGGAAAAACAAACAAGATTTAGATAAATCGAATAAGAGCGAGTTTTAAATATAACATAGTATACATAAAAAGTCCTGTAAAGTTTGTGACGTTGGGTCCCGTTTTTCGACGAAAAAACTGCATAATGTGTCTTTGGTGCAGAAAAATATATTCGTGGGAGTTTTTCAAGATTTACAGGTACAGATAATAAACAATAAAAACTAAACATTATAATAATAAATACCATTTATCAAAGCTGTCATAATTAGCGTTTTTTTTCGATAGAATCATCTAGTCAATAAGTCTTTTTACTACGAAACTATTTTTTCTTCAGTTTACCTTTTCACTGCGCACCCTACGTTCTTAGATAAAATGTCTACTCAGCCTTTATTTATTAAAGGCTTTAGTCATTAAAAGACAGACATTATATTAATTATGAGTTGCTGAGACAGCGGCCATTTTGTAACTTTCGGGTTTACATTTTACGAGTACTTTTTTACTTGTTAATTGCGGTAGGTACCATTCTAAGTCTGTTGGCGCAAATAAATGATTTTATTATTATTATTGTATCTTCGCATATTCATATAATTTAGCACATATTCGTAAAGCACTCGTGCCAAGAGTCCGTTATCGTATCAGTTCAAACAGAGTAGCATATATTAATCATATTCAATAAGCACTTCGTTATCTAACCCACAATAAACAAACGAAACTGCTAGCATCCTAATAGCTATCCATCATTTAAAATGAATCAAGCGCATCTACAAAAAATACAGACTGATTGACGGTCTGTAAGTCGCCTTTATAGACAACAGCCCTTGTCGGTCATGTGTAGAATATTTTTTATTAATATACATACAAGTAATGCTGAGTATAAGCAGCGATATGTTTAAGTCAAGATTATATAAATCCAGCAAAGGGAAAATACAAAATGCAACCTGTAGTACGATGGTAGAGTCCCACTGAGATATTTCGGAAATGGGAAATCTAAGAACAAAACTTGAATTCTTTTACTCTTAAAAACTAAGAATAAAACTCGAATTATTTTACTCATAAAATAATTCGAGTTTTGTTCTCAGTTTTCTCATAGCCGAAATATCTCAGTGGTACTCTACCATCGTACTAACGATTACTGAAAATCATTACTAGTCAAATTGAATAATTTTCAACATAACCAGTATGTCATCTCGATTGAGCCTAATTTATGACCCTGGCTTTTGTACAAAAAGCCAGGGTCATAAATTAGGCTCAATCGAGATGACATACTGGTTATGTTGAAAATTATTCAAAGTATAGTAATAAAAAATATATATTCGAGATAAAAAAATGTTGTCGAAAAAAAAAAACTTCCAAAACAAAAATTACATTTTTGTTTTAATTTTTTTTGAACACATAAAACCACAGCAACAGTAGCCGTCAAGCCTGCGGCCCCCATTATGGGAACACCCTCTTATTCAACTGGTCTAGAAAGTTCCCTACAAAAACGGCACCGCAAGCAAAGTCGCTCGCACTCCCTAATAATACAAAATGAGCGATCACTCAAAGGCAGGGCTTGTGATCTTAATATAACCTAGCCAGTGATGATTATAATGATGGTCATTACTTACATTAAATTAGTATACACCTACTATTCAATGTTCTGTGGATAGTAGTTAATGTTATATACTACCGGGTCAATAGGGTCGAGGAAAATGAACCACTGAGGCCTTAGTCGGAGTTGTGCGCTTTCGATATATGTATGTACGTTTTCGAAAACCATGGACTTCGTAAAAGAAATAGGCATAGAATGTCAGTAGTTAATAACGAGGTGAAGCCTAAAAATGCGACAAGTACAGTGCGCGTCAGAATTAAGTACCCCCCTTGTCTACATAATATTTACGACTACTTGGAATTCCCTTGTAACTAATCACAAATTTTCACATGCAAAAATTTATCACGCCGCCGCCGCTCAGGATCGAACCACCCACCATAATACTCAAAGTCTAAAATTCCCAACAATAACAACTATTGTGTCCCACATACATTGAGATAGGGGGTACTTATTTGTGACGCACACTGTACGTCTCATTTTCCTATTCGAATTGTGCATGAATCACTGAAATTACGTATAATATTTCAAAATATAGAGTTTTCCATCCACATGCTGTAGCAGAGACTTTTACCTCTAGGTATGATTGACGTGTGATCGGATAGACTTGGTACCCTCGTAGATGGCAAGGGAAAAACTTGTTAGGTACCATACTATACATACATACATACAGATTGGTATTCTCTCGCCTTACAGCCTGAACGTACAAATACTTACGAAATTTGGCAAGGATTATAGATTACTTAGAGAAGTTTATTTCCAATTTCTTACGGAGAAAGCGCGTGCGAAGTTGCGAGCTGAAAGCTAGCTAGTTATGGAAGTTAGTTTAAGATACATGTTAAAACGCGTTGACATCTTTTGGATGACATTTAAAATGACACGTGATTTTTTTAAAAGTTAAGTGCAAATTCATTGATTTTTTTTGCACAGTTTCAATATAAATAATATCAAATCAATTAGTAACAGCACAAATGGCTAGCACTCAGCGAAGTTCATGGGGGGATCCTAGCGCTGGTCTTCGGTGTTGCTTTTTTGACATGGGCACACACTTGTGGAAGAAAAGATAACTAGCAATCAACAAGAACAGTTGGTCAATTCAAAAATATTCGTGAGTGTACCACTTATACTATTATCGAGTTGCATTTTGATGACAAAGAAAATTAAAACAAAAGCGCATGAGCGGCGGAAATAGTATGAGTGTATCGATGTACGAACACATTCTTAATAGACCCGCCAAGCTATCTGCCTTCCCCCCTGTGCGAAGCCAGGGCGGAACGCTAGTTATAGGAGTACTTATACAATTGAGACATAAGGACATAACATAATTTATTAGTACTATAGTAACAGGTACACATCGCGTTTAAAAAAAATAGGTTAATAACGTAATAATTATGTGTTCAGATCGCAAGTTTAAAAATATTTATAACATAATTTTGCAAAAACAAGTTGTACAAGAGATAAATAATTGCAACAAGGAGGTTGACGTTATAACGAAACACTAAAGTTACAAAATAAAGCAAGAATATGCGAAATAATCATAAACAGATCTTAACGTTTATGAAATAACTTAATTTTACGAAATGCAACAATGCAGCTCTCCTAATAAGGTCTTGTTTAATATTTCTCCAAGCAAACTACATAATTATGTGGGTAGATCAACATTTATGAAAGTACCAGATTCAAAAATGAGCCTTATTGTGCAAAACTTTCAGTCCAAAATGTGCTTTACCGCAATGCCCTTGAGCTCAATATGGCCCACGAGAATTTGATCCGATTGTGACCCGAAGCTAACCAAATATGGAAGAGAACATTAAAATTAAATATTGTTTTTTGACACCCACTGTATGCTTAACTGCTTAAGTGATTATGTCACCAGATTCTAGAATTCCAATCCAAGTCATTTTTGGTAATAATGAGTATTTGGAAGGAATTTTATAAGAAAGTTGTGGGCGACTTTTTAGGATAAACCGATCAATTTCGCCAAAAAAAACATGTAATAAAAAAAATATATGTTATAAATAGCTTTCTGGGGTTTTTTATTTGTTTATTTAACACAACTCCTTACAGAATTGCTTTTTTTATATTTAAGGTTAATTTTATAAATGAAGAGGCGAAAACCGTTATAGTCATATATATTGCCTAATTTTACGATCATCTTATTTTCTTTAGTGTAAAATACACGTCTTTACTGGTCAGCCATTTTCTTTTTCTCCTTTATTCATCTTTAGCTATATCTTTAACTTATGGCAGCCAGATCATACTCAATGACCTAAGACCTAATGACGTCACTAAGGATGACGATACAAGTAGGTCCGGTTAACCACAGACTCATTCATACTAAACGATCATAATCTAAGCAGACTAAGCACAAATGACCTAACTACACTATACGTCATATCATGTATACACTGATGACGTCATTTCGCGGTCAAGTGCTGAGCTATGACGTCACTATGTGATATGATAATCGATGTTATTTTGGCAGCTTTTTTACCATAATTTATACAGTAAACTAGGAAAAACTTGTTTTATGAAAAAAGATATCCGACTACCTTCAGGGTTGCTTTTTATAACACCATCGTCAAAACCCTACTATGCTGGATTTTTTGAAAACAGCATCAGCTGCAGTCAATTTTTGCTTCAAACACTACAACTCTGTAATTCGAGTGTTTCTCGAATTTTTAACTATCTAGGGGATTCTGGGGCACCTGAAAAACAGGTATGGTAAATGTGTATAAATATGAGACCTAGTAATATGGGGCGAAGGAATTGCCCTGTGTCTATATCCTCCTATTCCTAATCGGGGAAGGAACCGTGATGGATAAATGGGGCCGGCTAGTCTGTGGAATGGTGGGCTCGCCGATGGATTTGTGGAAAGAGAGGACGCCAGTCGGGCGGTGGTTATGTTCCCGTGGTTGACAAAAAAAAAATGGCAAGAAATGGTCACCGTAGAGGTATTTATGTCTTATTTATTACGTTCTTCTCAGGTCTTCAAGTCCCACGTAATTCTGGTCCCCCCAGACCAGTTTAGTGTTCAAATAATCCTCGCCGAATAAAAAACAAAGAAAAAAAGGTGTTGGGTGGACCACGGCGGGCAATGAATAGTCTATATATTGGTACCTATCATAGTGTAACCACCGGATCTCTGTAACCCTACTATACCTAACGTAGCCGAGTTATGAGTCAAATCAATCAGCGGGTCAACAGAATAGTGAGCCCCTGAGTCATCTTACTACAACATCCTTTGTTGAAACCTAATGCTCAGAGCTTGCGTGTTCAAACAAATAGTTAAGAACGCTCTACACTGTTAGAGAAGTCCTCTCAATACTCGAAACTTTACTTAGGTTTTGATTTAAAGTTATTTATTCTAAAGTAATTTATTAATTAAATGAATAACATTAAGGCTGAGTTTGAAATGTAATCAATATAAAAAATGTTTGATACCTCCTATGATTTAATTTGAAAACAATTCAGCCGGTTTTTGGAAATAAACGTAAATAAGTGAAATAAAATATTTGAAAGAATACAAAGACTGGCTGTTTTTTGTCTTGACAGTCTTTCGTGTTGACTCATGTCCATCGTTAAACCTAAGAGAAGAGAATCCGAAAACATACAAACAGATTTGAGATTATAAAAACAATACCATGATTTAAGATTAAACGTAAGCAAGTGTGTAGTAAGCTTTATGCAAAGGTTCTTAGAACAATAGTAATTTATACAAGAGAGGAAGTTTCGAAAATAGAATTGCAGCTGCCGCTAGTTTGAAAACATTGCCGGAATGTTGGTAGAATGTGGCTGTGCGTAGCTATAAAAGACGTTTGACATTAGGCGTAAGCAAGCTTAAGGCACAATAACCCAAGGAGGTCGCGAAAGCTTTGAACTTCGTACATGTAAGGATGATTCTTTTTCGAAGGTTATCTCGGACAACCATGAACTTGCCAGGTGTAAATAATGTTTATGCGTTAACAGTACGAAGTTGCCCAGACCTTTTTACTGAGGTTGATATTTGACGTCGATTCATTCACATTCGATATAACGAACATTATAAGATTTTTGTTAATATGGTGCGTAAGCCCTCCTCGCACTCAGGGGCTATCTCTAGAAAATTAAATAATATAACAAAAATAGCACTTGATTTCGTGGAGCAGCGGTCAGGCCACTCCCGTACTGAGAGAGGGTCGCGGGTTCAAGCCCCGCCGAAATGGAAAATTTTGGAGATATTGTTTAATTTCCTAACAAGCATTCATCGGAACTTTTGCATTTATAATAATATTAGCGCGACTCTGACATCACCAACAGTGTATCCTGTGTCATCAATACAAAATGAAACGCCTATCGTCTCGACTCTCGACCCAAAATGGCACGCAATTACAATAAACACTGTCCAAAAGAGAAGCTGACTCACAATCACTCTTTATTTATTAAAAGAGTTCCTTTATGAGAAAGTGTTACGGGCGTGTGCAAAAAGGGTAATGATTTTGATACCGAGAAGTACTTGTAAAGCCAATCAATGAATTTTTGTTTGGAGGGTCGATGTTTTTTTTTATTATTAAACAGTTGTCTATCGCGTCGCCGTCGATGGTTCGTTTGAAATAAAAAAGTTGACTATCGCGTCGCCTTTTGTTTCGCGGTTTTTATTGGGTCAAAGCTTCGAATATAAATATCAAACGACACTTTACGCGCCACTTCGTGACAAATGTTTGTACGATTTGCAGTTATTTGTCCTGGATGTTCTGGTCGTTTTATTTGTATAATTATCTAGTATCTTTAAAACAAGATCTACGTACCTTGGGGGCTAGATGATGCTTTGAGGATTGTCCAGCATTAGATAGATATAAAATACTTTATTATAGTGGGCAAAGAAAGAAAACATTATAAACAGACATGCTTAATGCTTAAGGTACCTACATGCTTTATTTATATATCTGGGATGTTGGTATTGGTGCAATACTTGCTTTGCTCCTATATCTTACGAAGCTATTTCCATTAATTTTATAGCATATTCATCATTCTTCCCATATCATTCGCTTCAATGTTATAGTAGGTACTTTGTATGAAATAGACTAGACTCACTATTCTTCCGATTACATCATTTTATCATATCTTCATTTTCTTAAACCAACGCTACATCTGTAATACAGTTTAGTGCCGACAATTTAACATAATATATACGAACTTTTTAATAGCCATTCAATGAAATATGATATTTTATAACTCTGGCAAGATACAAACTAATAAATAATGCTGGACAATCCACACAGCATTACCTAGCCCTAAGCTAAGCAGAGCCTGTGTTATGGGTACTATATGACTGATATAATTAATACAATAGATTTTTATTCTCATGACACATATAAAACGGACAAAGCAGCCAGAAAAAATATCTGCAGATCGTAAGAACATTTGTCCCGAGGCGAAAACGAACCCGCAACCTCCTGCGTCGCAAGCAGACCTTCGCCCAACGCGCCTTACAGGTCGCCTAAATATTATATCCACTAGTTCCAATAAGATTCACAAAGACACTTTTGTCTATGGTATACAGTATTCCTATCTACAGGTAAAACCTTCTTAAAGTACGTAACTACGTACTACTTCATTCGAGGGCTATCTCTTGGTACTAGGGCTTGTAAAAACCGGGTTATTTTATAAGCCGGTTAATTCGGTTTTTATTTTTTCAAACCGGTTAAAACCGGGTTTTTCGGTTATTTCGGTTTTTTTCCAAAAAAGAGTCGTTGGACGATATAAAACCATAAAATTCGATGAAATTTACATATTATTTAGCTTAGCATTGATTAATTTGACTCAAATCACAATTCAGTCTTATGAATACATATCTACGGTTCAGTCAAATGAGTAATACACGTGTCATTTTCATTTATTTGCCGTTGGAGCTCAAGGCATACTTGGTTACGTCAATTTATATTTCAAGTCATGAAAAAATCTGTAATAGACCTAATAATTAGGTTGTCAGTCAGACACAAAGTGATAACAAACAAGGTACCTAAGCAAATAATTTAGATAAGCGATGTCTTACAAAATGTATTTATGGAACGTATGCATTCGGATAGTCGAATACGACCACCCGTCTGTCAAAGAATCGGAAGTGTATTACCGGCCTGATGATTGAGCCTGACAAATCTACACTCATGGACATAATTAGAGGAACGGTTCATCAATCGAAAAAACAACTGAAATATGCACTAAAAGTACTTAGTACAAACTGGCCACATATATCATAATGTTTAATTTGAAAAAAGAATTACTTCAGTTGTCTTTTGTTTCAGGTATTCGTTTGTTTTTTTTTGTTTATTTGCTATTTCCACTAGTCTATTGGAATAATTTTACTAACGTGTGCGTAATCAATTCATAAAATTCTGTCTTTTTTTTCACAAAAACATATCGCAATAGTGGTGCTTAGAAATCAATGAATGGACAAAGCCGAATCTTAGCGTAGCTCAGGTTTCCAAAGCTGTTACTTTAATTGAAAATTGTCAAAGTTATAAAGAAGTGGCTCAAAGATTACGGGTTTTACAAATCCGTCATTTCGAATTGTTCGACGATATCAGCAAACTGGTGAGTACACGAGACGTGCAGATCATGGTCGCAAGAGTGTCACTTCAGCAAGAGACGATTGATTTATGGTGAGCAGTGTTCTGAGAAATAGCACTTTGACATCTTCTGAGATCAGATCTATGACCAGTATGTTCAACAGGTTACAGTTAGCACTAAAACCGTAAGAAGAAGAGTTGAAGAAGCTGGAATAAAGACGTACTTGCCAGCTAGAGGACCCTTACTCACCACAGATCATCGAGTAGCTCGGGCTAACTTTGCTCGCTCATACCAAAAGTGGAATGATGATGACTGGGGGAAAATATTGTTCATTGACGAGTCTAGGTTTTGTCTAAAGCCAGATGATAGAAGGGTTAAAGTTTGGAGACAACCCTGCGAAAGATACGCTTAGTGTACATTGTCGGAAGAGAGCCATATGGTGGAGGGTCAGTAATGGTAATGGTATATAATAATGGGCAGTATTTGCATAGGGGCGCGTACGGAGATGCACATCGTTGAAAATGGATCCCTGACTGCGGCTCGGTATAAGCTAGGAAAGCAAATAAAATAGCGCGATCCAAAACCAACAAACAGCAGATCTCAAAGGGCACTAGTACAAGAGTGGAATCGAATACCACAAGATTTCATTGATAACTTAATCAAAAGCATGTCGAGAAGATTGAATGGAGTTTTAACTGCTAGACTGCTATTTTAAACCGAGAACAAACTAAACAGGTGTCATTTACAACAATAAACAATTAGCCCACAAAGGTAAATCTGTGGAGCGACCTCAACGTCCCCTCCTAGACACAGCACAAATTTAAGTAGCAGAGCAACTATCCCATTCCACTACAACTACCACACAGAAGAGCGATTGAAGAGTGTGGAATCGGTGAGGTATCAGGGGGTTCAACTGGACAAGGAATTGCGGTTCAGAACCTATGTTGCCAGCGTTTGTTCAAAGGCGGACAGAATTATAGGATTCATTTTACGAGCTAACTGGTTCACAAAACTGATTCGGACACTCACAGGAATATTATGATGCTCCGGCCAGAAATCAAGAAAAAAGCGCAGTTTTTGTATGGGTTCCTCATAAAGCTAGATAAAGTCTCGTTATGGAACGTATACAGGAAAATTTTCCTTTATTAAAAGGAATATATTATGGCCCGTTCTATTCCTTTATGTATATTTATTCGTACTGGGCTAATATAACTAATATAATACATTCCTGTTGTATTCAAATTTTCTTGTAAATTGGAAATAAGGAGAGGTGGCGTTAGCACTGTATGTTAGGGTGTTTAGGGGAATGCCCATCAAGTTCATAGTGTTGATAAGTCTGTGCCAACCGGATGAAATTGTCGGGCGGCGCAGGTGGCTACCTCTGTTCTCAAAGCGTCGCAGAAGAACTAAACTGATTAACAATACAACACTGTCACTCATCAATCACGCACTTAATCTGGTAGCGCCAACCATTGACGTATTCCACTGTTCACGGGGCGACTTCCCAAGATTATCTCCATCATTACTTACTATTCAATTTATCTTTTTGTAAAATAAGTTACTGACATTAATATTCCAATATTTTGCATTTTATTATTATATTAAACTGAAATTACTAAACTTACTGACTTTTTATTCGTTCAAAAGTGTTTTTGAGATTTTTGTTGTCCTTCCAGATCGTATTAAACGATAAACTAAGTAATTTAATAGTCGGTGGGTGATATTGAAACCCTTAGAATGCTATTTTTTCCATTTTTTTCTACAGCAAAAAAAAACCGAAAAACCCGGTTATTTTGACCAAAAAACCCGGTTAATAACCGAGGCAAAATCGGCCGGTTAACCGGTTTTTCGGTTAACCGATTAACCGGTTTACAAGCCCTACTTGGTACTTACGCCAAGACATAAATGTGTACACATTCACTTTATGAAGGCATGGCATGTATTTATAAGTAAGTACAAGAGAATAATTTTAACCAGCGCTGAAAAACAGTGATTGATGGTGGATGCGGATTTATTTTTATTACGTTGGTAAATGGATTCTTTGATTTAATTGGTTGTGTTATGGATGGTTTTGCGGCCGCGTTCTTTTTTTTTATGTTGGTACATCGGTAGTGTGGGAATGCGTAGCATATTGCTGGAATTGCATCAAAAGAAGATGAGATTTAATAACAATGCAAAATGCAATGCATCTTTAAACAAACAAAATGTGGTTTAAATCTAAACAAAACTGAATGGAAACGGTTCCATTTATTTGTTTATTAAATGCCGGACAAAGGAATGCAGCGCATTTGTTTTGAAATTTGAATTTGGATATTCGCGAAACCAATTGTAATTTATGTGTATTTCGCATCCGCTTATTAATTGAGTGATTCGAAATAAACGTTTTGTTATTATTTAAGAAGTGTTGCCAAATAGACAGGGTGTTCATGAAGGTCTAATAACCTAAAAACGGAAATACTCCGGAGTTTATGGAGTAAAAGGGGTTAGGTTGTCTGGTGCCTTTTTAGGGTTAAGGTTAACAAGTCGTTTCGTGTTAACGGCAGACTTAATTTTTTGTGGTTTTAATTTTCTCTGCGTCTAACAGATAAAAAAAATATTGATAACAACTAGAATTTGAGTATTTAATGGTATTGTTCCAAATGTACCTACTAAGACCTAAAACCAAATGCCCAATCATAAAATAATTTACGATTCATTACAGTAGAGTATAAAACGAGAGGTTAATTAAACTTGACCCAAACTGCACCTGCCTTTAAAAGTGACAGCTTCTACACAGGAACAGGATGCACTATCTCTAGCTAGTTGAAACGATTTTGAACCTTACTGGAACACATTACGGCACACCGGACAGACAGTGCATTTCCAGCGAAAGAAACATAACGAACCCTATTTGGATAGCAATAAAGCATTGTTTATACCACGTCAACCACGTGTATTTACAATAATAACATGTACTCTGAACTTTAACACAGTGTCATAAGGTGCATGTTTGCACGTTTGACACGTGCTGTCATCATTATTCTATGCAAACCGTCTTTATGGCCTCACCACGACTATCCGCGGAAAATTGACGTCTGCTGTCAAACATAGACAATAGGTGCACGAAGCATACATAATACCTTTGGAAAGATAGTCAATATAGAAAATTATTTTTAAAAAAGTGAGCTAACAACCCCGAAATGTGACTTTCTCGCGAATTGTGACAGCTTTTAGAATTTAAATAAATAAGATATAAGAAAAATTACCTTTTTTAGGTGTTTGTTGACCCATTTTGTGAACGTCTTCTTCTGGATGGCATCCCGTTCATCTGAAATAGATAAGTAAATTTAGTTGTTGGTAAGGAAATTACTATATTTTTTTTAACTTCTTGCATCTTTTTCATCAATGTATCAAACTACACTATTTTTCGTGGTAAAAACTTTTAATGAGAAATTATAATAAGTACATAATCAACTGATCTTGATCAGATTCATAGACAACGAACCTACATTATAGATACGAGTAACAAACATTTTAAAAAAATAATCATAAGTGCCTGCCTACTGTTAACTGGCTAGTTAAAATAAAAAACTTTCAAATTAAGAACCATGACCGTTAGAAACATCTGTTGGAGTTGAATGAACTTGATCGATTATTATTGTTTGGTCTATTTACGCGTCTATTTCGGACGCAAGTCGTTGCCAAAATATTTGCGCTGCGGAAGTAACGCGCTTAGATTTTAATTTAGATTTCCTTTGTGCTACAAAGTTACGCCATATAAGGAATTTTGGTTATTTTTGTTCTAGTTTTGAATGAAATTAGAACCCATTTACAAATTATGCTATTATATTATATAAAACCAAGGAAAGCCAAAGAAGGAAAATCAAGCTATTTTTAGATAGCCTAGAAGAGACACATCTTAAGCTGAAAACACATCAACACTTCAATTACACTGACCAAATGAAGGTAGACATTCACATGCCAGTGTAAAGGACAGACATATAAATTACCTGTAATCAGAGTGAGACAGATGTGATGTCTCAATTAAGACTAGCTCATTAAGATGTCTTAGGACATAAGTAGATCAATGTAATGGTGTTTGAATATGGGCATAGCTTCCGGAAATCTCAGGAATACCTATTTACGCGTTCACATAGAGCAAGTTTGTCCAGCATTATTTATTTATTTTTGTTGCTGTACGTACAGTGGCGTTTAATTTTAGCGTTTACTTTAATAAAACAGGGGGTTTTATTTTAAGGAAATTTTTATCAACATAGAACTATTTTGAACTTAGTTTATTTATTTAGAATTAGGATAGCAAGCCGGTTTATACAGGGTGTCCCGTAACTCAACGTCAACCCGAAAACGCCGGACAGGTGGGTTCATGACGACCCAGAAAAACTATAAAATCATGGGTCTATCTTCAATGGTTTCAGAGTTATGAGCTTTTTACTGAAAATCATAAATTCTCTGCCCGGCGTCAAACTTTTCTATGCTGTGACTACAGATGTCAATATTTTCTGAATTTTATTTTTGTATCACAAACTCAAATAACACAGTCTTATAATGAATTGCAAAATTTAAACATATTGAGTAAAGTTTTTGAAAAAAAGACTGTTTGGTTCGGTTATTGCATCAATGATTTTCAATCGGGAAACTATGACTCGTCATACTGAAAAAAAAATTCAGCACGATAGGCTGGCATATTCTGTAGAAAGTTGGCGCAGTTATCCTAGATTTCAAAATGGTATCATACGTCACACTTTTCTTCTTTAAATAATAGTAAAATATTGATTTTCTGAAATAAGACCTAAATTCAAAAAAGTTTCACAAGGAACATTTTCAAACGCAAGGGTAGATGGATAGTAAGTGCTTCAATATTAGACCTTTTTAAGTCTTTGTAAACTATTTGCCACAGTTCTTTGTATAAAAAAAAGCCTCGTTGCGCTTGATTATTTTTGAAAAATTTAAATTATAATTAATCCTAGCTTTCTTTTGTCTATCTGAATGATTTGCAATCTCGTCAGCTGAAACTAAAAATCTGTGATTTGTGTTTCCTGGTAATCCAAATTAAGTATACTTAATGTCTACTTGGCGCAGAATATGCAAGCAAAAAGGATATAACGCCGCAGCTAGGCGTTGTCGGGAAAAGTTCCCGAATGCCGAACTTTATCCGAATCACCGCATTTTCGTTTATGTGCATAAGGTAGGCATATTCAGTGGGACAGCTAACTGGTGTTCGAGACTCCTAGGAGACTACGATGACGTAGTTTTAAATGCAGTTCAAGAAAAACGGTAGGTACCTCAGTTCGTGCAATGGAAGAAAATGCGGGAGTATCCAAATTGTCAACAAATACCAACCCTATCACGTGAGTCAAGTAAAAAGTTTACTACCTCGTGATTACCCTCAAAAAACTTATTTTTGCGAACATTGTTCTGCAAAATTTAATTCTATGATGGGTAATCAAATCACGCATAACGTTCGACATTCGGGTACTATCCTGATAACGCCTGGCTCGGGCGCTAGCGTTATATCCACATTATGCGTAAATGAGATGCATGTTTGCATATTCGGCCGCCGAGTAGACATGATTCAGATTACCAGGAATCGCAGAACACGAATAACAGATTTTTCAATTTTATATTGCAAAACATTCAGGTATACAAAAGAAAGTCAGGATTGATTATTATTTTAATTAAAAAAAAAATCAAGCCCAACGAGGCATTTTTATACAAAGAACTGTGGCAAATAGTTTGCTTTGCAAACTATTTGCCACTTAAAAAGGTCTAATATTGAAGCACCTACTAATCCATCTACCCTTGCGTTTGAAAATGTTCCTTGTGAAACTTTTTTGAATTTAGGTCTTATTTCAGAAAATCAATATTTTACTATTATTTAAAGAAGAAAAGTGTGACGTATGATACCATTTTGAAATCTAGGATAACTGCGCCAACTTTCTACAGAATATGCCAGCCTATCGTGGTGAATTTTTTTTTTCAGTATGACGAGTCAAAGTTTCCCGATTGAAAATCATTGATGCAATAACCGAACCAAACAGTCTTTTTTTTTCAAAAACTTTACTCAATATGTTTAAATTTTGCAATTCATATAAGACTGTGTTATTTGAGTTTGTGATACAAAAATAAAATTCAGAAAATATTAACATCTGTAGTCACAGCATAGAAAAGTTTGACGCCGGGCAGAGAATTTATGATTTTCAGTAAAAAGCCCATAACTCTGAAACCATTGAAGATAGACCCATGATTTTATAGTTTTTCTGGGTCGTCATGAACCCACCTGTCCGGCGTTTTCGGGTTGACGTTGAGTTACGGGACACCCTGTATATGTACATAAATACATTTTCACAATATAAAACCAAAACTGAGGTTATAATTATAATGAGACTGGGAATCTACCCGGGGGTCAGAGAACGATGAACGCTATTGTGCAATAAAGCATTCATTATTATATTCTACACTAAACCTATGTGAACGAGGCACGCCTGAAAAATCAAGTTCAACCTACTCACTAAATCTGCGTGAAGGAGGCACAGGCACGATGAAACATAAAATTCTGCTGTTAGACGCAGCATGACCAAGATTTAATGCTAATTCTTCCAGGAAGGTGTCAATTTGATGGAGGGTTAAGATTATCTGTTCTGCAGGTGTTGTTAATCTTTGAATAACTAATCTAGTCAGTATCTGGCGCAGCGCATCAGCATTAGCATACAGCGAGGCAATGCAGCCAGCATCATGGGGACACTTCCGACTGGTAATGATATGGATCAGTTGAGCTACCAGTTTATTCTACTAGTTTATTTACAGTCTGCAGTTGTATACTGTACCTACTAGCGGTTCGCCCCCACTGCCACGTATTTAAAAAAATATAAATTTACATGCGGATCCTTAAATTTTTGAAAATATTCTATAGTTATGTTCATGAGGGAAAATCCAGGATTCTAATGGTGAAAGATTTTTTCAAATCGGTCCAGTAGTTTCAGAGTCTATTCAATTCAAACAAACAAATCTTTTTATAATATTTGTATAGACATAGGTACAAAAACAGTTATAAGATGAAATTGAACTTAGTTTAAACTCCATTTTCGAACTACCATAAATCAAAACAAGCTAGTAGTAGGTTCTATTCTCTGGGTGGTCCTGGGGTATGCAAATAGCGGGACGTGTTTACGAGATGTTACGCACACTTGCACACCATATGCGCTTGCGCATCTCATTTTGCGATATGTGCTAAGTGCGAGAGCTGATTTGTCTATGGCGGCGGATAGATGAATGTACTTTGTAGGGAAGTAAATATAAATCGTGCGAATGTGAACTTAACATTATGATTTCGGCACTGAATGTATTAAATTGCGCTTGTTATAAGATCTGAGGGATTGTCCAGCATTATAAATTTATTTAGGAACAAATCTATAGTTACAATAAAGTACCGTGTTGACAACACTCAGCGGATGCTATATAAGGAAAATCCTGCCGTAGCGCCGGGTTTTCCGTGCAAGTTAGTATGAACGCGTATGTCGCCGTGCTTTGCTGTCTCATTTCGAATTATTACCTAGTACTCCTTTCGCACAGTTATTTAATAAAAATTATAGTATTTGAAAATTTTTATTAAATAACTGTGCGAAAGGAGTACTAGGTAATATTTCGAAATGAGACAGCAAACCACGTCGATATACGCGTTCATACACAACACACGTTGGGTTACATAATTGAAGTTTTCATACGGATCCCAAACTGTTATGAAATATTCTATAACGTATTCTTCATTATTTAGGATTCTAATGGTGAGTGATTTTTTCAAATCGGTCCAGTAGTTTCGGAGCCTATTCAATCCAAACAAACAAATCTTTCCACTTAATAATAAGTATAGACATAATATGGATGTAATTGTCTGAATTAATAAATGAATTTGAATTTGAATTACCAGAATGTGCTGGATGTAAACAGAGCATCATCCCAGCGTAGTGTTGATTGAATTTAACTCGCACCATTGCGTCGCATACAATCCGCATTCATAGAACAGCCATTGGTGTAAATAAGGCGAATTAATTTAATAGTTACTATTTATTTCGACATCTGTGGCGAGGTGGGCCTGCGATGTAGGAGGGTTTGATTCCCGCCTCGGTGCAAATGTTTGTACGATCTGCAGATATTTGTTCAGGGTTTCTGGTCGTTTTATATGTATAGTAAAAAATATCTATGTATGTTATATAAAGTATATCAGTCATCTAGTACCCATAACACAAGCTCTGCTTAGCATCGGGCTAGGTGATGCTGTGTGCATTGTGCGATTTCTTTTGGATTTTTCTATGAATTCTATCCAAAAATTGTTTACTTGCGTAGATAGCGTGAATAGGTACGGAATTCGAGAATTTTCTGTTGCCGACGAGAGTCTCATAAGTCAAATTACTAGCCAACTAGTGACCCTCGCTGGATCTGCACAGTGCATGCTATACATTTATAACCTTTCTCTTGAATCACTCTGTCTATTGAAAAAACGCATCAAAATCCTTTGCGTAGTTTTAAAGATCTAAGCATACATAGGAAGGACAGACAGCGGGTAGCGACTTTGTTTTATACTATGTATTTATTTATGAGCGACGAGGTAGTTAAGTAACCGGGAGCAGTTAAGTGTAAAATGTATCCTCCTCAAAGTGTTTTATAAACTATTCAAAACAGAAGACTGAGTTCAAGTAACAAACTTGATGATTATAATTGGAGGAAGACCCTTCGTACATTAGAACAGCTTGACAAAGTTATCCGAGGCTTCCGGCGATTGGGACCGCTAGAAAAGGGACCGCGGTCCCTTTCGCCGGATTGATTTAATTTTATTATTTTTCTTCCGGCGAAAGGGACCGCAAACCACGTGACGTGAATAGTACAGTCGTCGTCAGATACAGATCCGAAATAAAAACGACAATGCTAAGTAAGTAGTACCTAGTTCATAAATAATTTAGATCCTGTCAATTAAAAAATAATATTTTTGTGTGTTGTGTACCTACCTTATAACAGTTATGATTATTAAATTAACTTAAATATAAACTTGCATCCTAAAAATTTATTCGATATGTACCTACCTACCTATCCTAGACGTGGATTTACTCCATACGCTTAGTGACAGATTTAGTTCAACCGACCAATTTCAAACGTGCAGGTAAGTTTGTAACAAATGCTATCCCTCGTGGGTCTGACCTCAAAACAAATCCAGTAACATTATTCAACAATGCCATCTTGTGCAACAACCATCTAACACCAGTAGGCGTAGACAATGATGCATGGCAGAACTTAGGTACATTATCTAGCACCTTGGAATGCAAATGCTGACCTAGTTCGAGCTTTATCTAGGCTGATTTGAGGTAAGGATAAGGAGAATACAGAAGTGTGTCAGATATGTCGGAAATCTAGACCTGCAATGCGACCATGATCTTATTGCGTGTGGGCGAAGGCACGTATCTTTTGCTATATCGAAAGTTCAGCATCAGACTAGAAATAGTCCACAGCTGGACATTATTAATCAATTTATGCTTTCTAGGATATATCTCTTCGTGTTATTCTATTTAATTTAAGCTTCTGGTTCACCCTTTCTATGCTGTTCCGGCGTTTTCGCGGACGATTACCGGTCGCAGCACATTATGTATTGCGTTTGCGTCATTACGTGTTAGTAATTAGGTTTATTTTATATATGTTAGATTAAGGTAGGTATATATTTTATATGGGCCTTAGTTTTTAAGTATTTCCATCTTGTACTAGACTAATGTTGCCTGAAATAAATGAATATTTTTATTACCTATTATTATTATTAAGTTATCTACTTAAGTTTTTCTTGTTAACCAAATAAATGATTTTCTTTCTTTCTTTTTTCTTTCTTCTTTGGGTTAAGCTCGCCTTCGCCATTTCAAAAATATAGATTTTCGGCTTGATATCACTACATTGTATAAACAAAGTCACTTACCGCTGTCTATCCCTGTGTATGGATCTTTAAAACTGCGCAACGGATTTTGATGCGTTTTATTAGATAGAGTGATTCAAGAGGTAGGTTTATATAACATGCACGAGCGAAGCCGGGGCGGGTCTCTAGTTGTTCATAGCTTACTTTTTTAACGTGTAAAGGACCTCACAAACTTTTTATTGCTACCAACATAACAACATCAATTTAAAATGGCGACCAGTGAGTTCCTTATTTCACATCTAAGTAGGTTATATACCAAGTTGTTTGTTACAATTGCATCATGTGAGAACCATCTACATAAATTGCCGCACACAACTTTGCATGTCCGTTTTTGTGTGACCAAAAGTTAAATATTGTACAAGGGAACAGGAAAACGAACTGGTTGACCGCCATTCAAAAAATCGATAGCAATTATTATCTTCCCTAGATAACCTCATGACAAATAAATACATTATCAATGGAAATAATACAGTTTGTATGCAAAAGGAAGTTGATATCGGATTATCATTATCTATCTACTCCATTGATACCGCGCTATCTTTTGTTTCTATTTATTTATCTCTAATGATTTTGCATTGACGTCATTTGATAAGATGCAAAGATCTACTGCAGTTTTAAAATGCAAAAGTGTCCGATCTATTCACGCCATATTAAGTGACATCTAACTCATTATTGCAATAATTTAATCTACATATTTCTTCTTTTAACAACCTTTTTCGTCATTCGCAAATGTATAATTCATAACTGAAAGCGCATTGGTTAGCTGAGAATTTGTATTTTATATTTATATTTTGTATTTTTTGCCTTTATATTTATGTAAGCTGTCTATTGTGACTTTGCATGCTGTAAAGCTGATCATGGTTTTGTTGATTTTAACTTTATTTCATCATCCCTGTATGTAACCCATGTTTCGCAAACTGAATGAATTTGATCTATCTATATCTATATCTATACTAATATTATAAAGAGGAAAGATTTGATTGTTTGTTTGTATGTTTGTTTGTTTGTTTGTTTGAATTGAATAGGCTCGGAAACTACTGGACCGAGTTAAAAAATTCTTTCACCATTAGAATCCTTAATTTTCCGTGCTGAACATAGGCTATATAATATTTTCAAAAAAGTTAGGGATCCGCATGAAAAATTCAATAATTGAACCGTGGGCTGTATATTCAACCTCTTTTTCTATTATGGCGCGTCAGAATAGAAAAAGAGGTTGTATAGCGCACGGTGCTTGCTTTTTCTCTACGGCCAGTGTCAGTTTTGGAATGTCGAGTCAATGTCAAAAACTCCAATGCTGTTAAAAAAAGTAAAGATCCGTATGAAAACTGTGAAACCCATCGTTTTAGTGTGTATAATTTCTGAAATTTTTGTTTAATACCCGTGCGAAGCCGGGGCGGGCCGCTAGTATGTTATACGTTGGCTTAAATAAGGAAATTGACGTTGCTACAGTTACTTAAGTTTTAAACAAATTAAAGAAGGTTGTATGATAAATTCAGCACCATGGAGGTAGAAGTAAATAGGTATAATTATATTTTAAAATCACAACCTTAGTGGACACGATGTTCTAAATTCGATTTACTTCCTATGGATAATGTTCTCCTTAGCAACCGTGTACGTTCACGGTTGCTAAGAAGGATATCTAATTGGGCCGATTAAAATTCAGTCGATTGCTCTAATAAAGGCATTCGTTCCGATGGCCATAGGTTCATAACTATTACCAGTTCACAACGTGTATTTGAAGATTTGAGGTCTGTGTCGCGGTGAGCGAAGACCACCTGCGACATAGGAGGTCCCGAATCGTCGATTCCCGCCATGGTACAAATTTTTCTACGATCTGCAGGTATTTGTTCCGGATTTTCAGGTTTTCTATGTATAATAAAAAAAATATATCCAAGTAATTATTGTAATAATAAGTAATAAGTATTGATATACTTGTACGATCCTGATGACCACCATAACACAAGCTCTGCTTAGCTTGGGGCTAGATGATGATGTGTGGATTACATAGCATCATCTTAAGAAGTTAGTATATCTGAGCCAGAATTAGTTTAAAAATAAATTAGTTACATCAACAAAAAAAGATCACACATCACACAAAACTAAACGCAAAACCTGTTAATTGGATTCACAACAGTCAACCAAACAAGTTTTTTTTAATTTATGTTATTGATCAGGCATTTTATCGTTATTTCGATGAGAATTAGGTACATTAATGAAAAACTAAATTGAATTTGATATTAGCCTACACAATTTGTCAACTAATTTCAACGAGTAAATTTTTGCGTGATTATAATAATTCAGAACGCAAAAAAAGTTATTAGACTTTTTTTTTGCCTCCACTGAAATAAAAGTTAACATTTAGATTTTTATGTTGTAAGTACGCTGATTAACAAATAATGATTGATGAAATCTCTCGTCGAATAGTTTTTCATGCCCATTCGGCACGTTGACGTTGACAAGAAATTTAATCATTGATTAGTTAATTATAGAAGTGATCAGCGTCCGAACCGGAGTTTGAGTTCTTATTTGCTCATCAATTATTTTGGAAACATACCATTTTATGACTAATATAAGATCAAAATAATATAAAACAAATCGTATGACAGGAATGAGATCAGTTTCGCAGCATCAGGTTTGACAGATATCCAAGAATGCAAGTTAGTAAACAGCAGTAAACAAAACAGCAACACGACACACAAACAAACAGCCAGTCACCAACCTGCCTGTTGTATAAAGAACTCCCAACATGTCGTTCCTACAAAAAAGATATTGTTTGATATATTTGCCAAAAACACAAAATTTTGAGGGCTCTAAATATAGACTAGTGCCGGACTTGATATGGTTACGACACGGTTAGATAGAAAAGATTTAAGAATATATTAGCATTATACAATATACATATAGAAGCCCCTAGAATACAGCCTAGGCTACTTTATGACCGCAAGGTCCTCAATTAATATGATACTGAAATATAGGATTCAATATGTCTATATATTACAGAAACATCAAACAAGATTTTGTTTGATAAATTTGCCATAAACATACTACAATTCTAAATTTAGACAATGTTGCCGGACAACTTGATACGACACGGTTACATAGACAAAAGATTTTAAAATACGTTAGTATTATACAAAATTTTGAGGCCCCGGATCCTCAAACACGGCCTAGGCTAGTTTAGGAACGGATTCAATATAATAGTGAATATTGGATTTGTGTCCCATAAATAATTTTAAAGTTTATTAAATCGACCAAAAAAATAGTCGCTCACTCGCCGAATTATTCAAGATCGACAGCATTACCGGGATCTTTTTGTCCTACATTCAAGCAATGGATTATAAAGGGACGATTAATCATCACGAAAGGAGTATCCATTACCTTTGAACTTCGTCAGGTTTTCTTCGTAAACCTGATCGTGCGTGTCAGAGAGCTCCCCACGGTGACGTTTCGGCTGATGCGGTCCATCATAGTAGTTCCCGTTGACACCCTCGGCCTCTTGGGGGTCGAAACCCAGTCTCTCCTTGTAGTACGCTTGGGTCGACATTATAGCACACTTTTCATCACTGTCACAGCACTAGATGTCACAACACTATTGATTTATGGAAGGATCCGCCAAAACCCTTCCACAATACCCGTGTATGGCAAGTTGTTAAACGATTCTCGACCGATGCCGTCCACTGTTCTACAAAAGGAAAGTTGCAAACCCCCTTGACACACAGATATCGGTCTTGACACTATTTTTTATTCTTATTTATTGTCTGTAACTTAAATAAGTTGTTAATATGGCAACATTAAAATTAGTTTGAAAATGGAATGTTTTATTTTTGAAAGAAGAGTCGTTTTTCGTTTCACATCACTCGGCGTTTGGGTTTTCACGTTGTTTCGTTGACATTTGTGTAAATAAACGTTGGAAACACTGCCTGTAGAACAAAGAACCGTTGTACATGAAGGAACGAATTGGCTTGCAAATATGACTCACTATTTGGACACAAAACACCTTTTTCATACAAACATTGAGATACTGATGAAATACATTACGTACACATGTGTTTAAGTACATAATTTCTTATAATAGTGAACAAAAGATTATACTAACAAATCTTTCTCTGTTATCTTGCGAGAGCTTTCTTGTCCATCAAAAATGCGGATGGCTAACCAAGACGCAGTTCCTACGCAGTAGAAAGACATTCAATGCGCCTTGAAAACTCGTCTACCATAAACAACTTTTGCAAAAAGAACGTATAACCATAGACTTAAGATCTTCATATTATTTCATCACTATGGGAAGTGTTGCAGAGAAAGGCTATTGTTTCGCTTCTCGCTGAGGACTTTAGTAACGACCTTGTTATTAGAAGTAAATCGTTTTGTCTATGCCACGACTACCGGAGTGAGTCAGAGATATTTGTTATAATTTTTTAGTTTTTCAGACAATCTAGTCTCAAGGCTTTTTATTAAAATTACTGTAGGAACGGAAACTGACTATTTTGTATGATCAATTGTTGTTTAGGTAATGCAAAAAGGTGTAGCGGACCTGTTTGAGATGCAACTCTTAAAAATTCTTTGCGGTTCGGTTTTGGTGCTTCATGTTAGCATAATGCTAACTATGCTTAATTTATTAGTCAGTCATCTTTCGCTAAACAAGGCTGTAAAATCGATACTTCTACTAATAATTATGAGGATCGATATTATTATCGATATTTTGTATCTTTACGGCGCTGAAATTATTAGTAATGAACTACTTAAGTTACCTTTTGTCCTAGAAAAACATATGCGAAGTAGTAGCCGGAAACTAGTATCGCTATAAAAGATATTTTGAATTGAATCAGGAACCAACAAAACTATAAAATTTTTATAACACCTGTTTTTTTGCGCAATTTATATGGTTTATGGTCATAAACTCAATCAGCATGACGTCACCATATTGATTAATTACACACAAACACGACAATAATACCTTAACAGGACTTCACATAAGCCGATTATTGCGGTTATTGCTGGCAACACTGGCCTTGGCCGGCGCGGGCGTAGCCTTAATCTGGCAACCGAAAAATAACTACTGTTTGTCATTTACTGGCCTGGTTTCTACAAGATTTCCTTGGTTTCATTCTTCATTCATGTTTATTATTCATTGATAAAACAAGCTGTGTTGCAATCGACTTGTAAAAGTTCGACAGAACAGATAAACCTTGTTAAAACATACCATGTTGTTTTTTTCTTTTAATTAATTGTTTTTTTAGGATTTCGTGTTTTTATGAAATCCTTACAGCCTCGCTCTGTCTGTCTTATAAAGATTATCAAAGAAAACTAAAAATAAATAACAGAACCAAATTCGATCTATTATTTACAATTAAAATAATTAAGCTAACACCAGACTATTGCAAACAATCTATAGATAGCTCAACTGAACTACCTATATAATACCAGTCAGAAGCGTCACCAAGACGCTGGCTGGCTGCATTACCTCGGTGTATGGCAACACTGACAGGTTAAAAAGTTAATAAAAATCAGTCTTTATAAATAAACTCAGAAACGAATTTATAGATCTCTACGATAGCAACATTTTGCTAGATCGTGAGGTGACTAACCGAATAGTAAATTGACCTTGCCATCAATTTCTTAGAAATTTGTCTGTTCTCGCCAAATTTGAGCTTAAAAGGAACTGTTGATTTTTTTTGCAATGAAAAAATTCTGATAACAATTTATTTCACTGTCACTGTCATCAATTTTAAAACCTGCTGTTACAACCGAATCGTATTTTTAGCGTTTTTTATAGTAGTTGAAAAAAATTGTCGCATTACGTTTTGGTAATGTGAGGGATATCTAGCCAGTGGCAGTGGAGCAAAAAAAGATTATATCAGAAACTTTTGGCAAAAATCTTAAAGAGTGTCAGAAATAAAGCCTATTAAATTAAAGTTTTTTTATTCTCTAGTATTTTTGGGACTTTCGAGTCATTGGTCAGTCCCATAATACAAAATCCTTACGTAATATTATAAATGCGAAAGTAACTCTGTCTGTCTGTCTGTCTGTCCGTCTTTTACGTCCTTACCGAAACATATTAAATATTGTAATCAAGTCTTCTGCTTTTTGCGCTATTTTTTATCATTTAAACTCTGACAGTCATCATTAAGTCTAAAGACGCCGCTCCAATTACCAAAGTACCTAACATTAGAGTAGGTAGAATAGAAGTACACGACTTTGTCTGGGCAAATTCATTACATTTATCAAATTGTATCATTCAGTCGTTACTATTTGAATTTAAAAATATTGTCTAAAGGTTTTTCTTTCTAGTTTAAGGTTACTTTAAATAATAGGATTGAAATAACCTAACCTAAGGAAACCTAAATTATTTGACAAGATTCTGTTTGTGTTTTATTGTTAAGAAATCGTTTAAATCCAGACAAAGAACTACAGTAATACAAAATTTCAGTCGGGCCATTCAGAGGTTTAGGCGCGAAGAAATAACAAACGACCATCTAAACATTCAAACTTTACCATTTTTAATTTTAGTGTGATCACCTTGGTGGAATGGGAGAAATCTCTATAAAGGATAAGGCCGTCAATTCTATAAGATAAGTTAAAATGTTTTTTAAGGCATATACTGAACCTGAACACAGACCCTCTTCCTGAAGTCAGTTAAAAACATTAATTAGTAATTTTGCGGGAATTACTCTAACCTATTTTCATCTAGAAAATCCTTTACCCACTTACAAAAATCTATCCGCTTTGTTTTAATGATACCCTTATGGACCAGCAAAGTCACCTCAAGGACCTAACATCGCGTCAGACAGACACAACACCGGTATCTACATAACATTGCCGAAAACTGGTTTTTACATAATACGGACAGTATACAGTAACAGTGTAGCAGACAAAACTCCAAGGTCTTGCGACCTTCGCGCTCGTGGGAAAGAGGGGACAATGGATAACCGGGGTTCGGAGAATGACCAGATTGACCAGTGACCGGCAGCTGAGGGGTCTTGGTGAACGGGTCTGTGAACGTCTTGGTACTTGTTTTGTCTATTTATCTTGTTAAGACCTATATTGTTTTGAACAAGATATGCAGCATAGTGACAAATAAACGCGTGGAAGTTGAAAGAAAGCTTAGATTGAAAGGTTTTGGTAAGCCATGCAGGACTGACAGTAAGTCGACAGACGAAGGGTTCCGTTTAGGGCATCGGAACCGGGTTTTCCCGGAATCGAAAGAACCGGGAATACCCGGTTCTTGGGGCTACAAAAAGAACCGGTTCTCAAAATATTCAGAACCGGGTTTTCGGTTCTTTCGATTCTCCTAAAAATATTGATTATTGTAGGTTAATGAAACTTCGAAGTCACTACGCATCAAGGTGTTGCATAAAATAAGGAGGAGGTACGGGTTGGGGACGGGGAGACATTCCCCGCTCGTATAGTTTGTGTGTGTATAGTTGCTCGTTTGGATTTACGCTGTTATTATAGGTAAGTGCGTCTTCTATCATTATTATTCTTTGGTTCACTACTTTTTGCCTATTACATCGTAGATGGCAAAAATAGGCATAGGTAGGGAAAGAAGTAAAGTATTTTATTCTTTGCCTTTTTTATAAGTTGTTTAATGTAAGTATAGTGGATTTCGGGTATAACGACTATGAAGGGTCCACTGATATCGCCGTTATAACCCAGAAGTCGTTACAGACTAAGACAATAAGCAGATGGATGAATAGTTTTATATTCTTTAATTATTTATTGAATATTTGCAAACATAGTCAACAAGGCAGGAAGCGGGATATTTGACAAATGAAGAGGAACTTAACAGGCAATTAATAGAAGCTTCCACTGCGAGAACATCCACGCCAGATGATTTATATACTACCG
This sequence comes from Eupithecia pulchellata, assembly GCA_963931895.1. NCBI lineage: Eukaryota > Metazoa > Arthropoda > Insecta > Lepidoptera > Geometridae > Eupithecia > Eupithecia pulchellata. The sequence goes on along the minus strand of OZ007542.1, from coordinate 7,141,483 downwards.
TGAGGGTAGAAATGGCACTCTTCGAGAATGGTGGTCAACGAGGCCGATATCTGTCGCTGGCTTACCATTTGATCACCATCCCACCTACCAGTGGTGTGGAGCCGGAAGGCATATTTTCATCTGCTGGTATAATATGTAACCGACTGCGCTCAGCTTTGGGTGACAAAACCCTAGATGCCCGCATATTTTTGCGTTCATCAAAATATATTCAAGGTAAAAAATTAGTTTATTAGGTTAAAAATCAAGATTTATTACTATTTTAAGTGTAATTTTTTTTTATGTGATTAATATAAGTTCTTTCAATGGGAACCTACTTTATTGTTTATGTTTATTTTATTTGATTAGTAAAAGTTTCTATTATTGTTGTGTTAATTATGTGTAGCTCAATAATTTTGTTTCTCTTTCGTTATATTGCAATAGCTGATGTTTAAATTGCTTCGCTGTGGTTATATAGTTTACAAAAAAAAATTATGCAAAAAGTGATTGTTGCAAGACTAACTGATTAAAAAGATAAAATAAAGAAATAAAAATAGCTATGATTATTAATTCCCTGTTTGATTTGGACCCCACTATAGATATTGTAAGACAAAAATATAATTCTAGTAAATTAAGAAAAGAATCGAAAGAACCGAAAAAACCGGGTACCCGGTTCTGCGTTGAAACAGGAATCGAAAGAACCGGTTCCTAAAATATGACCGGTTCTCGATGCCCTAGTTCCGTTTCATACTTAATAATATACTGTTGCAACACAAATAAGAAAAACCATTAAAACGCAAGCTTTTGATGGTTCGCGCAAAAGGCGGTCACCTTTTGTATTTGGGCTCCCATACAAAAGATAGGCGACCGCCTTTAACTTTAATATTTATTTTGTAGCCTGCAGTTAGCTCAATTGTTTCAATTCTAACTACTACTTTTAATTTGGTTATTTAACTGTAATTTTCTATGTTAATAAAGGTTTTACCCATTTTCATTTTACTTTTATAATTTGTTGTAGAAGCGGCAAGAGAAATTAGTGAAAATATTAACTATTTGTCTTTTTAGTTGACTGTTGTCTTTGTAGACTGTCTGTCTTGCACGGTTCAAGAGATACAACTCGCTGTCAGACCGACAGACAGAAGCTTAGTAAGTCCCGTTTTAACCTTCAGATACGCAACCTTAAAAAGTACCACGTGACACCGCAATTATAGAATGTAAGGATACAGATTCTATTATATGATTAAGAAATCTCTTTTTACTTATTGAAGGCTTTAAAGCACGCAATCATAATCATCATCATCATCACCAGCCTATAACTAATTATAAACAGTCCACTGCTGGACATAGGCCTGAACGTATAGATGGAATATTCATCATTTGGGGGTTATTGCCCATAATCCCCACGCTGCTGGGGGCACAAAAGCACGCAATGCAACTCTATTATTATTTATAAAATTTTCTAATAGCTATCAGTCACGTTTCACATAAGAAATTACCAAATGAACTAGCAAGCTACGTACCCGGTAATGATGTACCTACGTACTTTTTAGCTAATAATATTCCGGACAACTCATTTCTCGAAATCATGCGACAAAATATCGCAATTAGAAATAGATTAGGTTTCGTTTCGACATTTTCTAATTAGGTAATGTCATCACACGACATAGATATTGAGAAGTACACCGTTGCAACACGCCTGAGTAACACGGCTTTGTTGTGTGTGTGGTTAAGTGATAATGATGATGCTTTTACAACCTTCTTGGGATCAGTTTGAACAAAGAACCTTACTCAATCTATTGAGTGCAAATAAATATTGGCAGAACTAATTCAGTTCAATAGTCAGCTGTCATTCGATTGAATTGCATAAATGTCATTGTCAAGTTTCGACGACAGTGACAATGCATTTTTTTGACATTTCGGTTTATGGCTGAAATAGGTAATAGAAAACAGTAGATGCTAACCCCGAGACAGACAGTTTATTTTTTGTATGGAGAAAAAAACTACCGGTGTTTATTGAATTAATCCACAGGCTACCGGTAGCAAAAACTAATAATAAATACGAATAATATAATAACGTTGGTCGACAATATATTTATTAAAATATCGTTGAGTAATAAAAAAATGTCTAGCTCAATCAAATCGTTTCATTTTAGAGGTTAACAAGGGTAAAAGAAATATTTCCAACGCTGATATCATTTTCCACTTGTTTCATTAAGCTGACAATTGAGTTGCATTCGCGGTCTTATTGCCGTGAAATGAGGTGGCATTAATGTATGTCAGGGCTTTTTTTTTTAATTAAACTGTATAAGATATCAGAAAAAGGAACGAAGGTAGTAATGATTTCTCCAGGTTCCAGCTTCAAAATGCTTTTATGTTCAGAGTAGTTTCTGCACTCATACATAAAAGCAGAAAAAACCGACACTAGCTGTTTGCTGTTGTAATTTGTACGTCTTCTTTTTAAAATTATGGCGTTTATTTGTTGACAAGAAATTATTAGTATGAACGTGGAGATAAATATATCATCATACCTCAGTCGAGGTTTTCCCTCAAGACTACAACAAAGGGTTGGCTAAGACCTTTAAAGGGTCGTCAACGCGTGTGGGTGTCTCCGATTTTGAAGGGATCCATATGCCCGCAGTATATAACCGCTTCTCATCAGGCGGGCATAATACCTGTACTAAGGAGGCAACTTAGTGGTAAAAAAATAATTACTTCTATCTTAGGAGAAGATTAAGCAAAGGTTTATGGACTCATGATGAACTATGAACCTAGTTTGTGTTGGAAAAAGAGTTCTTTCGAACTCCTCAAACTACGAAAATTGTTTTAGAGGGACTATTTATAAGAGGATATGAGTAAGAAAGGAGTAAGTACAAAGATGTCGGCGATAGAAAGGGAAGAAAAATACATGTGATGACCAACAATATGAACCGGAAGCCAATGATGGCCATTATTAGTTACTAAAATTGCTCCTGCACAAAGACACCCTCTAGCGACTGTTACGAGTAGTTACAATTACAATATTTGCGTAATAGTTAGCCACTTCAACGGTAAATCAATCAATAAATTAGGTTACCAGACGGCGGGCGGCTGGACAAATTGGAAAATTGTGTTTGATTCAGTAAATACGTTTAATTTAGTTCAAGAGCAACAAGGGAATACGATATATTGAGACTTTCTGAATGGTCTTGAATCTTAAATTCAAATAGTCGAATAAACAAAAGAAAACAAACGACAAACGGTTCCAAAATTTTCGGTTGAGTGACATTTAAACGTCAGATTCATAACCAATAAGAACCTCTTTTGTGCACCGAAGGGCAGACTTAGTATTAAAGCTGCTAATCACAGGAAGTCAGTCTGATCATGACTTTTAGTAAAGCTCTATGCTTTAAGCGGCACATCAATGGTATAGGTAAACTAGACAATAGAGGTATAGTGTCAATGTATTATAAGGATGCAATATAAGGTCAATTATGTCATATTGTCTAAGAGAGTATAGGTCAAATAAAGCATTAAGACACTTTATGTAATCGAAAGCCTATTAATATGACACGAAATCGGTTCATCAAAGTATTTGTGTCATTATTACTTATGTTGACATAACTCCACTTGTAATGTGACATTTTCCTGATAAACTTATCATAAATGTCATTGTCAATAAGTTAATTGCATTATTACCCATTTACCCACTTCAATGAAAGTAAACACGACCTTAATGACATCATCTTTTCTACGTTTTATAAATAAGTTAATATTTTTAGAATTATGTACTTATTTACAAAGTGCTGATTGTGACTTTTCCTGTCTTATGCTTTTGCATAGTTTTGTATTATGTGTATTTTTTATATTCGAATTTGCACAATGCAACTACTAATTTTAATGTCTTTTGTTCTTTTTACTTCTCCTGAATTGAAAGAGTGAACTTTCCTGCCAGAGGGGTTCGTTATTTCCTTTAATGTTTTAAAAATTTTCATTTAAATGTGTTGTGCAATAAAGAATTCAATGAGCGCTTTAGATCTATCTACTTATCTATACTAATATTATAAAGAGGAAAGATTTGATTGTTTGTTTGTTTGAATTGAATAGGCTCCGAAACTACTGGACCGAGTTAAAAAATTCTTTCACCATTAGAATCCTTAATTTTCCGTGCTGAACATAGGCTATATAATATTTTCAAAAAAGTTAAGGATCCGCATGAAAAATTCAATAATTGAACCGTGGGCTGTTTATTCAACCTCTTTTTCTATTATGGCGCGTCAGAATAGAAAAAGAGGTTGTATAGCGCACGGTGCTTGCTTTTTCTCTACGGCCAGTGTAAGTTTTGGAATGTCGAGTCAATGTCAAAAACCCCAATGCTGTTAAAAAAAGTAAAGATCCGTATGAAAACTGTGAAACCCATCGTTTTAGTGTGTATAATTTCTGAAATTTTTGTTTAATACCCGTGCGAAGCCGGGGCGGGCCGCTAGTAATATTATAAAGAGGAAAGATTTGATTGTTGGTTTGTATGTTTGAATTGAATAGGCTCTGAAACTACTGGACCGATTTGAAATATTCTTTCACCATTAGAATCCTAACTTTTCCGTGATGATCATAGGCTATAGAATATTTTCAAAAAGTTAGAGTTCCGTAGGAAAAAATAAGTTTTTGTTTAATATCCGTGCGAAACCGGGGCGGACCGCTAGAAGATATATAAAAAGTATAACTTCATAATGACAGTGGCAAGTTTGAGTATCAATGAACCTACTTAGGACATACGACAAGTTCGTAAATAAAACCTACTTAAAAGTTGCAAAAGAAATACAAATTCAGTAGATCGACTGCTTCAAGTTGGTTTTGCGTAAATCTGGATATTTAACCCAATATTTAATTTGACTAAGAATTTTACCGTCAGTTCGTTTTGAACTCTATAACACAAGCCATAGAGACTAAGTACCTAAGCTATAATCTGTAACTACAGTAGTAAAGGTGCTTATACATATTTATTCAGTCAATATATCGTTTGCTAAGTGTGAGATGTATTCTTGTTCTAGATACATTTACATTGTACTCGTACTTGGCCGACTGGACATAATCATCTAACCTGTGGCTCATCGAAAAGGCGTATTAAGATCGATGATTTTTTAACGAAAAATTTTAAGTTTTAAATGTTAAAATGAATAGGTATAATTATTATTATACATTTTTTACTTAGGTAATTATGGATATTTGTGATTATGAACAATTGAATTTTTACCGAATGTATTTGATGTTGTTGTGTCGATTGCAATTAGTATTATTATTTTTTTATTTAAAAGTTAATGATTGATATTTAATTCTAATTTAACTTATCTTATATATTGACTTGTAATAATTTAAATTTTATCAATAAAATGTCTATCTCTCAGAACTAAATCCTAAGCTATTCCACAGCTGGACCTCGAAGGGCACAACACCCTCTGTCTAAGCACCTGTCTAAGCAGGACAATCAACACTTCAGCATTTGTCGAATAGTACACAATTTGACAAATGTCGAAGATTGTTATTTGTAGTTGTTTTTGTTTATAAGATGAATATTTATAGTACTGTCTCTTACGATGAATTTTCTTCCCAAATACAGAATAGCTAAGAATAACAACGACCACTAACCACAAATAGTTTGATTTATGCCGTATTCGTCCCTAGTTTTCGGCCCACATTCTTAAAATATCTTTGTACGTCCCGCACGATGATAGTTCGCCGTATTCGTCCCGCATACCAAAATTATTGTAAGTACAGTTAGCGTCAAAATTATAAGTTATCTACGCTACCAAAGCTGCCGATCATTATAGGCTGACTAAAAAGTTTGTCATCTACTAGCCGGCACTTACCATCACCTCTCAGTGGTGGTCATTACTTGTATGATTTACATAGTTTACATAGTAATAAAATTCATAGCTCTCATTTACTACCTACATCTACGAATATTTGTATTTTAATCTAAAGTATAAAATAATGGCAATTATATCACAATGAATCACATAATCTCAAGTTAAATAAACTTAGACATTTTTGACTATTCGTCAACAGTAACCTAAGTCTTATAAAAACAAAATCTAAGGTAACGATATGAAAATTTAGGTTCAAAAATTAACGCTTAATTATACTATACCTATTCAGTTTGATTTGTAAACAGTAATCATTCTTATAAAAACACATAATAATAAAAAATCAGTCATACAGTTACGAAGAGCGTCTTTATATATATATATATATATATATATAGAGATAATGGTTTAGAGCCGAGTAAACAATCAACAATAAAACAAAACGAAAATATGATCAATAGTTATGTACTACACGTTTCTGTGTGTGTGAGTGTGTGTGTGTGTGTGTGTGTGTGTGTATGTGTGCGTGTGTGTGTGTGCAATTTGATAAAGCAAGCTCGTTACATTTTAAAATACAAAAGAACATATTTATTCTAAGCAATGACCTAGTAATAATGGTTCCATGCAGCATGGATGTAATAGATTCTTGTATATTGGTCCATTTCAATAGTTTTTCGCATCATTATTGATAGTTTTGAAGAACTTTATTATGTTGAGCTTTCTTTTGAAAGTCTTATTCAGTCTAGAGTTTGCTCCCTCAGCCGGGTTATTTCTTCGATATAATGTTGTTGTTTAAATCCCACTTTCTCGTCATGCAATCATTTTCCAACTAAAATGATACGAAGAACCTAGTCATTTTGATGTTTTGATAAATAGTTTTTTCAACTTGTTAATCTTCTTTGATAAAAAAATAAAAAATAACCTTACTCACCTTGTGAAACTGCTCACAAATTTGATGTTTTCCAATTTGAAACTACACTAATAACTTTTCACGTTTTTCGCAACTTAGCAAATCTACATTTTAAAGACCTGTGCATTGCTATGCATTTTAGTCTCAAATGCAAGCACTCCTTGAAGGGTAACGATGTTTGACCAAGTCATTTTTTACTGCTTAAACATGCTGTTGCTGTTGGTCAAATCAACCCTTTTGTTAGCTACGTGGGAATTTCGCAACTCCGGCAAGTGCACATCTTTTCTTAGTATTATAAGAACAATTGAGCTATTCTATCTCATAAAACAGGCGACCTTAATTTTAGAACCCACGTGTTTAGTGCATTATCAGTACGTACCCTACGCATTGTGCTATCGTTTTAGCGAAAAAAATATCATTTGCCGCACCGCAAGCTGTCTTTTGCATTGACATAACGTGCGTTTTATATTACAGCCTTATTCATATATTTAAATTATAAAGTCAAGTTAAGACTTATTGCTTCAACTGTACTAAAGTAACTATAAATTGCCTTATAAAAAACTTGGGCCGAACGGGGAGTAAAAAAGTAGGACGAACAAAGATTTTTTGAAATAAAATAAAATGAGGGCCGAATACGGCATAGAAAGTGAGACGAAGGAAGATTTTTTGAAGTGGGCCGAACTTACTAGGGACGAATACGGCATAAATCAATAGTTTGCCTTTCATGACAGCCGACAATAAAACCTCAAAACTAGAAGACTAATAGAATAGCGATGTTTAAAAAAACAAAACGATACCTACGCACGTGTTCATCAGTCATTGATTTTCAGATTTAAATATCTGAACAAAAGGAACGTACTGAATCTAGCAAAATATTGAATTAAGATTAGCAATCAAATACGTAGTCCTTTTTATAATGATAGTGGGTTTTCTACTATGCTATCAATATATTTTACTATTTATCTATATTTTCTAAATAGGTACTTAGTGGGTTTTGTACATACCTACTTCATTTTCGAAAATTAAGTTTTTTTTTTCAACCATATACCCTAAGAACTTGTTTGTTTTTAATTTGTGTTCGTTGAGGAGATAAAGAACGTTTCAACCAATTGACAATTTGACACTGACAGCTCCCAAGAATTATTCAATGTTATTTCAAAAAAAAGGACATCTATACCTAATAATAAACTCTGTTAGCATTCCTAAAGCAAATTACTCTTCCGCATGCATATAGGGTGCAAATATGCAAGTCTATTAATTCTAGCCTTGAGGACCTAGGTTAAAGCGCCAAGACAAAATAGAGAACACTGCATTCCGCGCCATAGCTGTGCGCATAAGACATAATAACTGGCTATGCGCTGTGATATATGTACATATATATCATAGAATAGCTTGATAATTTTCTATCGATCCTGTGCGCATAAGACATACAAATCTGGCTATGCGCTGTGATATACATAATATACATATTATATCATAGATAGCTTGATAATTGCTATCGATCTGCAAATTTCAATGAACAAAGAAAACTATCTATAATATTTATTTATTTATTTGATGGCTTGGAGCAAGAAAGAAAATTAAATCGTCAAATTCATCGGAATGTCAAATGTCAGTGCAATATTTGACAAAGCTAGAGAAGTTTTTTTTTTAAATTGTGGCTACCGTAATATCGAAAAAGAAGCAATTATGACTCTTTTGCCATAGACACTGGCAGTCAACACAGGGAGCCATGAACTAAGAAGAAGAGCATTCGTAATTCAAATTTTGAAATTGTTACGTAGGTACCCAAATATGATCTCAGATCTCGTGCGAACAAAATTTGAATAGATCGAGTCGAATTCATTGCGTGACAGCATTCGTGTACTATGACCAACGACCGGGAGACCGTTATGTGAGTTCTCCGTGAAATCTCATGAGATTAAAGTTAGCATTTGGAAGGCGTAAGCACTCATTAGAAGAGAAGTAGGTAAGATTAATGGTAAAATACTAACGCAGTATGCTGTATCTTTCTAAGCTTAAACAAACTTTAATCACCCTTAATCCATATTTGATTTCAAATAGACTTACGATGACCATGATTTTGTCCATTTTACTGAATAATTGAATTCTATATTGATGAGGCACCAAAATAGCCTACTTCGCTTCGGCGCAGCTGTTTAAAACTTGTGTTATTTATTATTTATTTATTGATCACCAGTAAAGTGTACATTGTGACCATTTAAGTAGTTTAATACAGTTTATTTCTATTTTGTAAAAAAGGTGCGTTCGAATAACTATAATTTTGGTGATTTTAATAACTTCACCGCTAAACCGAGCCTCTTTCAGGAAGCCTATATCAGACATTAAGGATTGTATTTCTCGATATTAAGACGACTACAGTTTGAAATATTTTTTGACAGATGTTTACATACATTTAAGTCAAATGTAAGAATCTGCTCATTATCCGATTATCTTTGCTTTGATTATGCTTTCTAAGTACATCAGCTTAATACTTAATACTGTCGCCTATTAACGATCAGCGAATGAGGAATCTCGTTGACCACTGTACCAGCAACAATGCCAAGAGCTCTGGGCCGACATGGCATCCCAGCACACCGGTCCTAACGGTATCGCGACAGAGGTAGAAACGAGATGCCTCTTGGATATGGCAACTATTTCTGAATTGATGAAAAACTTCATCGATGGATTGGGACGTATTGCTGATCTTTTGTGTGTTGATAAGAATAATGACTTAATGACGTAAAATATCCGAACTGTAAAACTTCGCCTTTCTAAGAAAACTTTTACACAGAACGGAGCCTGACTTATTATTTTATTTTATTAAGTACATTTAAGTTCATAAAAATTATGTAAGAATATTTATTAACTTAGCTGGCAGCACTGGTAACCTATAACCGAGAAGGTTTTATTAGCGGACGAATTACGACCCGTTTGACGCCATATTGCTTAAAAATTAAGTTGGCGCGCTTTCTGAATTACCGTAAAAAACGCTACCTAGCACAAAAAACCCACTCATTAAAATCAGTTAATGACAAACAATTTAGCATAGCTTATTTTTTCTAGTTCTCTGTGTAAGCACGCACCTTTCACCTCTTCGATAACCATTGCTGTTCCAATAGCCGCAGGGTAAGAAAGTACAGTACAGAACGAGGCATAGTTCGCTTTGTTTACAATGATGGCGTTTAGCCTAGTATTTTAATGTCGTTAACTTCGCTGACTTCGCGAATTATGCGAGTCAAGGTTTTTGAAGAATATTTTATAAATATGTTTACTGTTGTAAATAAATGCTGTTTTATTTTGATTGTCGCCGAGAGTAAACTCTATACGTACCTACACTTCGTATGCTATCGGGTATTTCCGTGTCGTCTATCGTACTGTTTGTTGTTACTAGAAATTGCATGGAAATTGGCTCATTAACACAGAGTAACTGTATAGGTACCTACTTAGTACTAACGTCATTAGGTACACTGCTAGAAAAAATAATTAATTAATTATTTCAAAATTGGTATTTAGAGAAATATTAGCTGACCATGACCTATTCAATTATAATGAAAGAATTAAGTACCGATTTAACTGCGCTTTACCGTTAACGATTTTACGTTAACTCTATTTAAAATAATGTGTATGTACATATTTTCTCTATCATTCACAAATTTTCTAATTCTTACTCAATTAAGTAGGATAATACATAATAATAAATATCCGTCATCTAGTAGGTACCCACAATGGGGATATTTTTATTATCCCTGAACGCTGGACAATTCCTAAGCTGTTTTAATATAATACAAGATCTGCTAGGGGCTAGATGATGCTGTGGATTGTCCAGCATTATTTAGTCCTAATACCGGTTGCCCTGCCATTTCTTTATTTAATCGATTTTTCATTCCGTTACAAAAAGGCTTCTCTGTTGTTTTCTTGTTAATTTATATGATTATTTAACAATCAAATCGTCTCGGCGTTTTTCAATCGTCCGAGTAAGGATTTTGACTCGTATATGATATAAATTATCTCATCATATCACGTTTATATTACGTCAAATCTTCGGTCTTAATCTAATTTTATCATTCGTGCGCGACATCAAAATATTGCTCTATTTTTATTATTTTCACAGAAATGGGATGCGTTATTTGTTCTTTGGTCACTTTGTATTTTTATTATTCCGATGACAGTTCACATGCGTTCTCAAGAAAACAAAAGTTTGACAGCTGTCAGAAATGACAGTTATGAACCAGATAAAATACATAAAACCAGTATAAAAATAATCCTCCATAATAGATGACTAAATTCTTTTAAATTACCTTTACGAATGCCTCACACGGTATTTACGATGCTTTCAGTGAGTCAGCCTTTTAAAAAAACGTATTTGATGGTATTAGTTAATGACTTTAGTAAAAAGATACCTACTTAACATTTTCAAGGATTTAAGCTTATCGAATCGTTACAGCCAGCTGTATACAATAACATAGAGAATGATTTTCATTATTCAAGCACGGAGATAATCCAGAAAAAATCTTGCACCTCGTAGAAGTACCTATATCCCGAGGCGGGATTCAAACCCTCAAGTTCCCGTACCGTCGCAGGCGTTCGCTGCGCCACAGAGCTTATCGTATTATTTGTAGAGGAAAATGACCTTAATAATGGGAAATCCAGACCGTTTCTAACTGCACTATATTAAGCAGATAAATGCTGATACCTATATTAGCCAAGAGACGATTATAATAATAAAACACGTACTTCAGAACCAATTGTTTTCCGTACAATAACAATGACGACATTGAACCACCTTTATCGACGTATATAGTTATTCAACATAAGAACTGTGAACTTTGAAATTGTGTATCGTAAAAGCAAAACTTCTGCCAATACAATAAAACTTTAAATTGTTGTTTTCAAGTTTTGGAAAAGCAAGTCGAGCGAAGACGTGTTTTATACGAAGTTCGTGGCATAGACAAACACCTCACCACGCGCCTTGAAGACACATTAGCGCGATCAGTGCTAGTTCCGATAATTATTTAGCAATTTACATCACCGGTAAACATTACGCTGACACGAATAACATCTCAATACATTCCACGTGACTTTTTTTACCAAAATCCTCAGCGATCCATTGAATAATCAGTGAAAATAACGTTAAAAACACACACGTACACTAGTTGACACGTATTTATTTATTGCCCGGTGAATTTCGTGAATTCAAAATGGCGGCGGCAAGGTACCGCGACGCCGAGTATCGTCGGCCAACTGAGGGAAGCTCACGCGGCGAACTGTCAAACTGGCTTGGCGTATCTGTGTGCGTGAGTCACACCTGTGTGCCGTGAGTGTATGTGCGCGAACGGAGGCTTGAATTGAATGGGTAAAGCCTAGTATAGGCAATGGTGGCCGGCCCATGCATACTTGTGACTCAGAATCAGAATACGTAGGACGGTAAAAATACGCAATTATCACGGCTATTTGCTATCAATTTGGCAGTTGGGGCTGTCAAATGTCAAGGTTGACAGCTCTCTCACTGACGCAGACGATTTAACCTACATTTTGGTATAACTCGCTTCGGATTGGGACATTCTTGTTTTCCCGTTGACTAATCTCGCGAGAGGAATTTGGTTTGACAACACATTCTTTTGTTTCGATCTGCAACTGCTCGACATCATCATCATCGCGGTCTACAAGGAGTCATTTCTGGGTGTAGGCCTGATCCACTTCAAACGGTAATGAACTCTCGACATCTAATCACGGTCTTCTTGCTGTCGGATGACATGAAGTGGTATTCCTCGCGATCTGTTAAGCTGTCGTGGTTTCCACCACACCAGCAGTCTCGCGAGAACAATAAAAGGTTTATGATTATTTGTATATCAATTGCATTCTAATGAACAGAAAGTCGGTTTTTAAGATAGATATATTGGGTCGCTGTTGATGTGAATTTAAAATACTCAGCAATGCAACATACATACTAAACACATGAAGATATAAAACTGAAAAATACAATTGTATTGAAAATTGGCACCAAGGAGTTCAGACTAATAACGGAAAATCGGTCAAAAAATTTGGTACCCTCAGTATAATAGGTACTTAATATTACATGTTTTTATTGATCGCTTTGTTTAATTGATTATCCATATTAATTATCATTGGTACAATATTTATAAATTAATATTAGACCATTATAAATTAATGATAAGTAAACGGAGAGAACTACAAACCAACTCGTGATAAATTATAATAATAATATTCACATCATTGGTGCGTGCAACAGAACTAAAATATTTTAAAAATAAAACACGTATTACGTAAACATCCTGTTATAAGTTATTTCTGAGCAAACAATTGTGCTGATCAATAAATAACAAACTGAGAAATTGATAAGGCACATTACTGACAAATTTAAAAACCGTTACATTTAAAACACATTCGTAAAGAGAAGATAATCTTCACATGACAACATAAAGAAAAGATAAAAATAAGGACCAAAAGGCCCGACCTTGCGAAGTCCTTGGCAAATCTTACCTGCAGCAACAGAACAGGTAAACAAAAAGACGATACTGATGCTACAAATTCGCATCGCAAAAGGTATGATAGAAACAGAATGATCTAAAATTGTGTTTTATGTGATAATAATTAAAGTTCAAATGAAGCTGATGAAGGACATCGAAATTCGAGCTTCAAAATCACAAAAAAAACATCATCATCATCAACAATTAATTGCAATTAAATAGAAATTACATAAAATACACAGGTTCTGAAGTCACCCTCTAAGCAAAATTTGTTTGTGTCCCGCTCTTACCTACAATAACAATATTTAAATATTTGCTCAATAAGTAATATATTATGTGCATCATAGAGGTATATCAGTCATCAGTCATCACCATCTCATCACTAAACCTTATGATATTCTCTGGTAATTTTCCCACCAGTAAAACCATAAAGGCATTTACTAAGAGTAACTAGTAAGAGTACGAGTAACTAATCCCGCGATTATTTACTCTTACTAAATGCGCTTCTTCAATGAGATGGTCCAACCTTGCATGTTCATAGAATGGCTTTCGAGATAAACATCCAAGATGATCTTCTAATCAACAGATATAATCTAAGAACTGCATACCTCGTGCCCATTGGAGTATGTATTTGACAAGTACACAAAACAGGTGTTACATGCCTCAGTGAACCCATTGTGTAGTTTATGAGCTATTTATGGTACTTCTTAAACCCTGTGATCTCTGAACAAGATTTAGACACTTAGACTTACCGTACCTAGATTGACCAAAGACCACAGGCAGAACGATTTCGGTTCATGATATTAATTTCGTCAATCGTCATTATCATCAAAATGCAAATCCTTGAAAATACGATCCATGTTTTTACCTGTAACAACAAAAAATTTTAAATAAGGAGCCTGTTCTACAAATGGATAATTATTTTCCTTGTCCGAATATAACAAAGGTTGACATTATTTAAATACGCAATTTGTTATTGCACTACTTAAAAGTAGGGCATTGAATATAGGTTTATTCTAAGAACTTATTACTAAGAATAATCTTGTGTTTGATTCTGGTAAATTATAATGGTTGATACGGGTAAACCAAACAAGTCTATATGTATATTAAGGACACCAACTAGTTTTGGTTTAACCTGAAAATGACGCGAATTAAATAGTAAATTATATTATTATTATATCAAATGCCAAAAATCAAACTCTCATAGATCAAAAATCTTAAGACGCCGCGCGCCGCCGCGCCGTGGCGAGAATAGAACATAAAAGCTTCTGCGTCATAGACGGTCCTTCGGCCTCAGCTTCAGAGGTCAAATATTATAAAATAATAATGCTGGACAATCACAATATCATCTAACCCCAAGCTTGTATTGTATTATTATAGCTTAATGAAATATGTGGCGTCGCGTTGTTTTTTTATCCTACCTTCTCCCATTGCACTAAGTATTTGGCTAGGAACAGTGAGGTAGTTCTATGTATGCAACAATGCATCCTGTACTCATCATGCGACTTAAGCATAGTTGCATCAGAACGCTTTAATTTGCATGAAAACCGCCTTATCTGAAATATTTTTCGTATCCCAGGCCATCCTCATTTCCCACTTTGCTTTGCGTACGATACGTACGTTGAGTTGCGTGGGTTCTTAGCTTTACTTTTTTTTTACTTTAAAAATTGAAGTGAAGACAAATCAATAACAAATTATTTCTTTTTTATAATATCTGTATGAAATTTGACTTGTCTAAGTGCTTATTTTGTAGGCCTAAAGAAATAAAGTTATTGAATCTGAATCTACTCTTTTGACAAATCTAAGAGGAATTTTTTTCGACATCAGTGTCGAAGTTACTGGAATAGAGGTCATTGGAAGCAAGATGCTGGATGATGTCACAGTTCTTATGAACGGCAGATGTCGATTATTGGTCCTCATGAGTCAGGATCGACAAATAAGTCCATTTGGCTCGCCTTAAGTTGACGCCTACATTAATTTTGATAAAATGCTGAGCTTTCAATTCAAACATGTATACAAGATACAAGCGATGAAATTTAGTAGTGGTTTCTTTATTACTTCTTCCACTAGTGGAAATAGGAGAAAATCAATAACACCTTATATGTGTGCATTGTTCAGCATTATTTATTTATTATTTCTTATTTTAACTGTATTTAAAAATGTATGGTATAAAACATGCCTATTGGTGACTTCTGGTATAGCTTCTTAAGAAATATGTGGTCATTGTTTTATTCCGTTATGTATTGTAATGTTCTTGTTAATAAATGAAGACTTGTCTAAATGCTTATTTGGTAAGCGTAAAGGAAAAATTTATTGTAATCTGAAATATACAGTCGGATACACTTACCAGTGTACCTAACCGACTGTAGATTTAAGTTTGTTTATGTGTGGTCATGTGAGATGGCTTTATAAAATTTTAACTAAAGCATTAGTAAAACTGAGGACGGAAGACAGGAAAGCTGGTAGGGCTATACTTGAAATGTTGCGAATACCTAAGCCTCCCAATTTTAAAAGGATTGTATGCTTTTCTATTAAACCATTCTTTTTTTTGGTTTGAATATACATAGTTGAAAGAAATTTCCAATACGCTGGTCCCTGAATACACTCAGTTATAAATCTTATTTCAACCAACCCACGATATTAGGAATAGAAAATAGACATAGGTACAAATTACAGAACATGTTAGGTCCAGGTAGGTAGTAGTGTATTCACATAAGTCTGAATGAGAAATAACTACTTAGCAATTGTTTTACATTAGCAGACCATTTTGAATAGACATACAGACGTGCAAATGTCAGTTGTTAGAATTGAATGACTTTAAACATGGCGATATTGCCCTATAGGGAGAATCCATAAGAATATGCAATGATTAGGTTCTTCGATTTATATCTTGTAAAATGTTGATTTCAAGACATTACATTGTGGAAGAGGTTAACCTTCAAAAACCCTTTTCAAGCATAGAGAAAATAAACGTGACAAGAAAATGTCTATTGCCGGACTTTACAAGGTTGCCTAGGAGAAATCGCTCTCAGCGATGAGGCTGCGTTTTGTAGTGTCTTAATTATTATTTGGGTACGAGGTTTTTGCCTACCTACGTAAATTTTTAGTAAAATTGTATCTATTATCTATTTGTAACTTTTTAAACTTCAAATGCAATGTAAAAACCGGTTTTTGAACTTATCACTGAGATAGCTAGACTTCCTATAAATTGTCAATCCTGTCACCCAGCCATCAAGCATCCAGTTCTGATTGCAGTTAGCCTCGCCACCTACACGGATAGTGTTGTCATAGCGGTTATCTAGGGGTGGCAGGAGCGTAACTAACACGACAAAAGCCAATTACATCCGTTAATTATGATGAAAATATATCGATAATCGATCCATCGTTTTATTATAATCGATAATTGATTAATCCGACAAACTAGAGACCAATTTCGGTTACTATTACTACCGATCTTTTATCGAAATCCGGGCTCGCGCTTGAAATGCTCAATCTTTCTCAGAGTAATTAAATCGAGAATCGAGAAAAGAGTAATAAAATTTATCAATACTTTTTTCAACAGTTAAGTACTTAGTTTACAATTGTTATCATCAGCCCATGTTAGTCCACTGCTGGACATAGGCCTCCCCTAATGAGCGCTATAGCGCCCTGTCTTCAGCTTGTCGCATCCAGCATCTGCAAGCAGTCTTTCGCAGATCGTCATCCCACCAGGCTTCATCAAAATTGTTCGGAATTTAAATATCTTTAGGCTAGAAAATTGTCTTGGTTAGGAAACCTCAAATTATCGCACTCAGATTCAAACTCAGAAAAATAAATTAAAACAAAATAAATAACCCCGACCAATCCACAAATGTTAGAAGAATAGTGATCGTTTATGCTTTTCAAATTTTTGAAGAAAATATCGAACTCCTAACGAACTTTTAACATTCTTGAAATTTCTTACTTTAGGTAAATTTTACCTGACAACATTGACAATTACTTTATATGTAATAAAAAATAATGGGATATAAAGTGATCACTTTGATTCTTTGTTCACCTCAATCTTTTTAAAGAAAACTAAAGAAGCGAAGAAGAAACCTTTATCTCATTAGATTGTTAGTTTTCGAGGTATATGGTGGAATATGAATGGCACCCCTAAAAACATTGCCAAACTCAAGAGAAAGAGCTGTTGCAATTTAGCTTCCTAGACTGACTAATGTAACGATACTCCTACGTGTTAATTACTCTATGGATTAGGTACTCTATGGATAATGTACTCTATGGTTTATGGATTACTCAGGTGTTTGTGTTCTACCTACGAGGTTGGTACCTAACCTCGTTAGTTTATGGTTGTGGCCCTACCTAATGTCATACTTATTTCGAGCCTATTTATGCATTGACTTGTTTACTTTACGACCCATATTTATTATCTTTTTTCCTGACATAGTGAGCAATGAGCTATACTAAAAGATCCTAATGTTTATATTAGTTCCACATAATGAGAGACGACCTCTGTGGGGTTCGATTCCCATCTCGGGACAAATATTTGTACGATTTGCAGATATTTGTTCGAGGTGTTCTGGTCGTTTTCTATATATAATAAAAATATCTATCCATGATATATATTTTATTATGTATATCAGTCATCTAGTACCCGTAACACAAGCTCTGTTTAGCTTGAGGCTAGATGATGCTGTGTGGATTGTCCAGCATTATTTATGTATAATTTACCGGTTAATTCGGCATCCAAGAGACACAAGCTATTATACATATAAATTAAATTGAGCTATTATAAAATAAAAGTAAAAGTAAATAACAAATGTCAATCTAAGTTAATATACAATCAATCAAAATCTATGCTGTTATTACAATAAAGTAGCAGGTAATTTACGTAGGCACTACAAATCATTGCGAGGCATAAATCAGGTATAGGTAAATCTTATATTTGCATTCTGGTTGAAGGGTAATAGACTACTTTCACAAGTCTAGATATCTTTCGTAATTACAATATTACCTACTTTACCTAAGGACTACTTTAATGTAATGCAATCAATGGTAAAGTCGATCTTTTCGTGTTGGCGCAAGATAATTTTTTTGTTGGATTTTAGATTTATTCTGCATGAATGAAACTAGCAAAGAAGTACTTTGCGGTAAATTGTTAACCATTTTCTAACTTGAAAGTAACTTTTATTCGGTGGTATTTTTGAGTGAGAGAAGGGGATTTTGGACTTTAAATTAGGTAACATAATTCTTAAATTCTCTCATGTACATAACTGTAGTTAAATCTATGTTTTTCATCATGAAGTCATAGAAAATGGTGGCGAAAAACCGCAAAATACTTTGTAGCTCGCGCTAAAAAAATAATATTGAGATAAAAAAAATTAAACAACGTACCTATTGTTTTAATTTTTCGACGTTGTGTTGGATTTTGTTTACAAATATTTGTTTCTTGAATCTTCAAATAAAGACATTTATTAACAACGAAAATTACAGAACATAACAGAATATAAAAATTCATCATCATCATCAACCTATAATAGTCCACTGCTGGACATAGGCCTCTCCTCCTCCTCATTAGGGGAGGCCTATATAAAAATTACAGATAGTTTATTACCTATATAATGTATTCCCTAAATATCTAAGCCAATTCTACACCATAGGCATTCTACGCAATATCTACACCATAGGGCAGAATGCTCAGAATGCTGGCAGCATTGCCAGCAGTTTCTTGAAAGTGTTTTGATTTTAGGTACAGACAGGTACAAGGCTAGTAAAGTCTAAAAGTATTGTTAGGAAGACCAAAATCCATGCAGATGAGGTACACTTGTCAACAGGACTAATATAGTATTGTCACAGATAGGTAATGAAGTCTTAAAGTGATGTTAGGAAGACCAAAATCCATGCAGATGAGGTATACTTGTCAACAGGACTAATATAGTATTGTCACAGGTTATAAAACGGATCATACGTGGGCCCAGCGGTGGGCGTGGTGATCTAATACTCAACCAATTATGGTGAGGTTTTCCTCGATGAGCATTTAAATCGTACTTAAAGCTTTATATAGTTGATTTATAGGATTTTTTGACTTTTATCCGAGTGTTTTCGAGTTTGAGAGGTTGTGGAACTGTTCCATCATCATTCGCAGCCGGAATTTCTTTACCCGACTTTGCTTGTTGTTGCAACTACATATTTGCCTTACCAAGTTTTTTTTTGTTTTTGTAAATACTGTATTGCAAATACTGAATTAGCTTCCGCAATCCGACATGATAATGCTGCCAGCATGCCAGCATTCTGAACATTCTGCCCTCTGGTAACGGCTTAGATTTTTAGGAAACAGATAATTTGATTTTAGAAGACCATTGTTTTTTACTGATTAGATAGATACCTATGAACCCGCCGGTGAAACAATTGAGCTAACTGCAGACTGTTGCAAACAAACTACAGGTAGCTCAA
The DNA here is from genome assembly GCA_963931895.1 of Eupithecia pulchellata. Lineage (NCBI taxonomy): Eukaryota > Metazoa > Arthropoda > Insecta > Lepidoptera > Geometridae > Eupithecia > Eupithecia pulchellata. Next base: position 7,121,834 of record OZ007542.1, on the reverse strand, counting down.
CTGATCCGCAATTTGCCTATTGTATTGCGCATTGTTGAACGATCAACTTTAACAATATGACTAGACGTTACTTAGCCACTTTAAATAATCCAATTTATTAGGTTTTCCCAACAAATCAGCCAGCGTTTGTTTTGTAACCCGCCGACAAACAGACAGATAAAAAAATATACCTACAGGCAAGTTTCCTATAAATTACAAGAATCAGTATATAAATCAAGTTGATTTCAACTTGACAAATGACATCCCACTTATCCACCCAGTTAGATGTCAGAACCTGATCTAAACAAAGGATTTAGTAACTCATATTCAAAGGGATCCATAATGGTATGCAAAATCTTATGTGGGCCTATTTATAGGCCACCTACTACTTAGCTCCATAAATTATGAATTTCAGAAGTTCTATCCACTCTACCATTATACATATATTATATATAGGTACAGAGCGCGTCATTAAGTACCCCCCTTGTCTACAAAATATTTTCGACTACTTCAAATTCCCTTGAAACTTGTCACAAATCTTCACATGCAAAAAGTATCACGCCGCTCAGTAACCGCCCTGCCATAATAAGTCTGACATTCCCAACAATAACAACTATTGTGTCCCACATACATTGAGATAGGGGGGTATTCGTATGTGTTACGCGAACTGTACATAGTTAAGTAAAAACTACAGAAATTCGTCTTCCGATCGAGGTTCACTTCTTAATCGTCAAAAAACATTTCATCTTTTGGTACCTTGATTATCGTGGATCATGATTTTACAAATTCATTGTTTTACATAGTATCTTAAATATAAGAGGTAAAAAGAATCCATTATTTTACTCAGAACAAACAACATAGTAAATTTTTGTTAATTCCATAGCCGCTATACATATATATTATGTATATTAAGTGGAAAAATAAGTATTTTCTCATACTTATTAAAATTACTAATTTAGGGGTTAAAAGCTATGTGATGATTCTGTTATTTTATAAATTTATTTACACAAAATAAGCTCATTTGAAATTGATCTAGCTAGAGTAAACTTTCTAATGAAAAATATTAATCCCGTATGAGATAGACATTTAACTATTTCTAATCATTAGATACCTAAGCAAAATCATTAGCCCAATTTTGAACCAGATTATAATCGATGTCATGTAACTACTGCCTATTCATGTCTGACAAGTACCCCAGTATATGTTTTTGCTACAAAAACCGCCACACTAAGGACACCGTGCGAAAAAAAATGACCTAGTTGTCTATAGATAACTGCGCTTGACGCTTGTCAATTTTTTGTCAGGATTAGGCGGGAATCAGTAGCGGCGGGGCTTTCATTCCTTATTTGAATATTTGAAAAAAAACAACAAAGAGGTTTTTCTACATATGAAAAAAGGTTTGATGCGATACTTCCTGGCACGAACAAGTAAAAAATACTGTGGTAATGCTTACGTACACGCAGATTATAAAATGTAGGATTCAAATAGATTTATTTTAATAACACAAAATTTATAAGGTCCTAATTCGTTTACTCTACAAATTCCACACAAACAATTTGTAACTCAAAGACGGAACTAAATCGATCGTCGTAAAATCGATATTGTCATTGATGATGTCAGCTGCTACGTTTGGTGTCGCCTCCGCAACACCTACGGTAGGTAGCAACAGAGGATGGTAAATAAGGTAACCATGAAGGTTACAATGAAAGTGCCACGTATGCGGGTTTGTATTACATCGAAGGTTTTTATTGCCAAATCGCATTAACCACGATCGTGTCTTTCTTTTTCTTTCTCTGATCTTTGTCAAGAGATTTCCATCCAGTATCCTATCCTACTGATTTTTAAAGCCTAAAGTTTGTGAAATGTGAATTTTATTTGGGTACGATTTGTTAAGATGTTATATCTAACATCTATGATGATTAAGTAAGCTTAGAACTTGACTTAGCAGTGGACTGCTATAGGCTGGTGAAGATGATGAAGCTTTGAACTCTAGTAGGTACTATAGTACTGGTGTCATATTTTTAAACAAACCTTTAGTAGTTTTCGTAACTATTTCCTTTAAAAACCCGTTAAAAATCAGTAAACTAACCTTACCTAATATTCTAAGGAAAGAGTAATTTTAACGTTAAATCCTTCGTGGAAAAATAATGTAGAAAACGTGTTGAAAACGCCGTCTATGCTAGAGGCCCGCCCACGTTGGCCAATCTCCTTTCTCAAATAATATTAACAAGATTCCTATTCCGGAACACCGGACTGAACTAGGTACATTCAAGAGTTCTAAGCGAATAGAATGTTCTCTGAATTAGTACACTATACCAAACAGGTTTTATTATAGATAGCTTTAGTTTAGATAATTTTAGGCGCATTGCTTGGTTCGCAGAATATTAATAATGCTTTACATCTCGTATAGCAGCACTAATAAATAAATAAATCCACACAGATAATAATAATACCAATAATAATACTTTACTAGTAGTATAAGTGATTTTTTATGTGGATGACCATCTTTGAAGAATCCTTTCTGGTAACTAATTACAAATTCATTCACTAGTACGAAATTATCTTTTCTTTTTTATATTAATCTGTGTAATCCTTTTTGGCCTTATTGTTAACTTAATTTTAATTATTCTAATGTTTACTGTAACGCTGTGGTTTACCTCAATAAATAAAGGTAAATTTACTACTTATTTATTAGTAAAACCTGTGTTTTTAACCGTCGTCGTCGGTACGTAAAGAAGAGTTCCTAATGGGTCTTGGCGAAAGCTTACAATAAAAAAATTTAAATAACACGGACACGGAAGATCCCAGACCATCGTCCACAAATACTTCTCAAAAGGAACCCTAAAAATAAGAGGTTGCTTAATTTCGACGGGTATTCAACTTAAAGGTACACCCTTTATCTATGGTAATTTTGGTTGGAACTCTTATTAAATATTATTCATTCTTATTATGTATTTGTTGTTATTAGAGCAAGTCTTTGTTAAAATTTCAACTGACATATTTCATAATTCATGAGATACTGCCCACTGAAGGGCGACCAAACGGACAAACAGACAGCGGAGGTTTAGTGTTACCAGTTGAAACGTACATGGTAAATAAGGGGGGAATCAACATCCTATAATAAGGTGGTTTTAAAAAATTATGCTATCCTATGCCTATAGCTCTATACAGAGCGGAAAAGAAAGTCAAGTTAGTCCCTAAAACAATATTTGAAGAACGAATACACTTATCTAGTAACGAGATAACGCCTATGCCGGGCCGTTGACCTTTGAATTAAGGCGAAACAGACTAAAACGATCGGCTTGGCCTGAATTACTTTTGGAATTTATGCGAATTTTAACTATTCGTAACCACGCGATTTGTATGCAGCAGATGGTTTGTTTCAACTGACACTCAACGCCATCTAGCAGGGAGTAGCGGTACTTTTACTTATTTGACGCATGGCATCCAAGTTTGCTCGAAATTACATTGCGAACTTCACCCAAACCCAATATCGATGACTTATGCAAATTACCTGTAACAAAAAACAATCTAATAAGAAATTAAAAATTCATTGATTTTATAATATTAAAATTAGTTGCTAACAGCGCCATCTGTTACAACTGGCTTTAACTTGGTGATGTGGGGGCACAGTAACGTGAGCTCAGAAAGTTGCCGGGCAATAACGATAGAATGCGCTATAGACGTTCCAAAGAATCGATGGTATTCGTTTTGAATCCCAACTCGAACGAAACATATAAATTTCTAAATAAATATCAGTAAATTCTCCTAAAAAATAGAGGTGGCTGATTACAGTGATCATTACTGATAAGTTATTTACAATTCTTAAATTCTATAGATTGATTTTATCTAATGTCAACGTACAATTTACTTTTTTAAGTTTTCATATAATTCTATTTATACATCCCGAAAATGGCTTCACTGAAGATGGCTCTCATCACCCCACAATTAAAACGAACAAACAATTATTTTTAACATTCACCAATAATCGTTACAGCAAACGTACCCGTGACCATTTACTTTGCTACCACATAAATTCACTTAACATTAAGAACTGAGCGTCGGAAATGTCCGGAAGTTATTAAAAAACCGTAAATTTAAGTTCATTTTGTGCATACCTAATCCTTACTATATTAATTGGAAAGGTCTCTGACCTTAACTTTATGGGATGAACGAATCGTTACAAAATTTGGAGGGGGATACAGATAGATTTATTTTTGCAGGGAGATATACAATATCCCGATGAAGGATATATATAATCTACTTGAAATTAAATGATATAAAAACCTGTAAAATGACAACAAAGTACATTACTACAGAAGTTCAGTTTATGTACTTTTTATGAAGTGAAAAGTTCTTGCGACGAAGCCACAGAAATTAGTATATTGATATACTAATAAATAATAAAATAAAAAGAAAAAAAAGAAAATTACTATTAAGAACCAAATAAAAACCAAAATTTACTGACCAAGATGAACCTAAATTTACAGAGCTAACTGCAGACTGTTGCAAACAAAAAAAAGTTAGGCAACGCAAATTATGCTTGGGATTAACTAGGAATTTATTGCCCATGAAATGTATGCCTTTGATAAGATAATCAGAAATGATAATCGTTTAAAATATCTGATTACCTATTCTTAGAGTTTTTAATAATCGATAACATTCCAAATGTGGCGGATATATTAAAAGCTTTAGATTTCGGGAAATCTTAATACTTTATTACACGATACAGGTATACAATAAAACATTTAGATATGAAATTACGGACTATAGGCGAAATAAATGTAATGATTTCTTCGTTTGTTTTGTTGAAAGAAATCTCTTTAGGCTTACAAAAGAGATTTCATTCAACAAAATTGAAAGAAATCTCTTTTGTAAGCCTAAAGAGATTTCTTTCAACAAAACGATCCGAAAAAAAATATCTGTAAGGTTTTTAATGGGAAATTCCTCTTTTTTGTGCACTTTGTAAATTTATTTTTAAAACAAACTTTATTATAACTCGATTTAGAAAACTTACAAAATTAAATTAAAGGTTATAAAGTAAATTAAATATAAAACTTAAAGAGACCTATATTAACTTTTTAAATCAGAACAAACAAAGAAATTATTACATTTACCTTGTCTATAAACATACTATACAAGCAATTTAAGTCGTCTACTGGTTGCATACAACTGACGAAAACTCATATACGTCTCAGGAATTAACATTTTCCCGTTAGAAGCGTTCGCTAGTTAATCTATGGTCAACGGAAGGATGTCACAATTGAAGGCAGGTACGAGCTAAAATGGTTACGAAATTCTGCTGCTAGTTATTCTGTGACAAGCGGATAACAAAAATTACCGCTACTTGGTACTCGCTGGTTTTCTAATCAGTGCATTTGATTTTATGAACTAAGCTGGGCAATGCTTGGCCAGATACCGCCCCATTTCAAACCGACGACGATAGCATGTAAGAAATTAAATGTTGTGCTTAGCTTTAATTAATTTTAATTTATTTATTAAGGAATAACAAACGACTACACTACATTATTATTACATACGTATAAATACTTTAAATCATATTAAAGTTTAAAGATATTTATATATTCTATATTCTTTAGGTAAGTATACCTACCTATATAAATAAATATTGGCATGTATTTATATTTACATTAGTGAACCGCCCCGGCTTCTTATGCGAGTACATGTATACATAAACCATCCTCTTGAATCACTCTATCCATAAAATAACCGAATGCAAAATTCGTTGCGTAGTTTTAAAGATCAATCATACATAGGGACAGACAGCGGGACGCAACTTTGTATGCTTTGTAGTGATTCAACTTGGATTTAGATAGGCAAAACAAACATGTATGACACATTATCATATCACATTTAAGTGGTTTCTTTTAATTTGCTTCCACAAGCATGCTCTTCTGCCGGTGTCAGTTTATTAAAATCTCAAAGCAATATATCTCTCCACATGTTTCTTTGTAACATAAATTCGTTGAAGCTCCGCGTGTCAGGCGCAAGGTTGTCAAGTTCATCAAACCGGGAAGAGTCTATTTGTGTCGACGGACTATTTGCTTTATTACTCTCTCGTTACGTACGAAAGTGCTTTGAGAAACAAAAAGAGAGGAAATCAATTAATTACTCGCCCATAGCTGGACGAGTAATTAATGTTAAATTTTTGTCAATTCATTAATTCGACGCCATCGTCACCTTGAAAAATTTGTATCTTCTACAAAGTTCAGACATTCACGACAGATTTCAAGAATTCTTTCACCTTAAGAATCCAAACTTTTACCTAGGTTAGAGAATTTTTCAAAAACAAGGATCGGCATGAAAAATTAAATTTTTGTTAAATACCCGTGCGAAGCCGCTAAACCGCTAGTTTAAACATAAAATAAAAATGGCCATTCATAGCCATTTTTATTTTGGCACCTACAAGGCAACTAAGAAAATCTGTAAGTACATAAATATTTATTTTACATATTATAATTACCGGTTGATAACCTCTATATTTTTATTTTAAGAATTGATAACCATTCACCCTAGTTATCATTTTCGCGCCCGGTAGGTAAATTTATTTATTTATTTATTTATTTATTTATTGAAAAAACAGTAGTTAGCTTACAGCCTAAAACCAAAGCACTAACTACGCTAAATACACATTATAAGTAAAATTAATGAAAAAACACAAAAAATCTCTTAAAATTATGTAAAGCAAGCATGGGCGCCTAATTAATTTTTATCAATTTTATCTGAGTTGGACGTCTTTTTCTTTCATGAGATAAGTGTGACCAATTGTTTAGTTTCCTACTTCTACTGAGTTATAAATGTTTTACTTATTTCTTTCGTTATAAAATGGGGTCAATTCAGATGCCAAACTAATCTTAGTAAAAATGTTGCCGTCTCTTTCATAGCGATCGAAATAAAAAGCGTAACATAATTTTAGTACTAGGTTTCCCATGGAACTAGCGAGTCTCGAAAGGTCTCGAAAGGCGTAAGACAGTTTATGTGTCAAATTCAAGTTGACAGCTCTCGTTATCGCCTGTCAAGTTCATCAAACTTGTCTAATTCCGTAGCGCCATCTGTCAGTTGGTTACATTATCTCACGCTCAGTCAGACGAGTCTGTTCCGTCAACACTTTCACTGCTCGTAAAATAATACTGTTGAAGTTGGAGATATTATGTCGGCATTAAATTAGTTGATGTTATATTTACGAGTTGTATGTATGAAATAATACCTAAATTCAAACAGCATAAGGTTCTTAGAAAAGCCCGACCGGGAAATAGAACTACTTAATATTTTCGGGGCTAAGCAAAATTTGATTACGAATATAAAGCAAAAGAAAATAAACCAAAGAGCGGCGAAAAATTTTAAGAGTGACTCACGAATACATCCCCAAGCACGGGGATTGTTGTCTAGGGTACAGAAGAGAAAAATTACGTCGCTTTGTCATCGAATGCGTAAATTATTTGATTGGTATAAATTTAACTAAAATTTCTCACACACTTATACACGTCGGGTTTCTATATTGAAGCTTTCAGACGGATCCCTTACTGTTTGAATATTCTATAGCCTATGTTCATCACAGAAAAATTGAGGATTCTAATGGTGAAAGAATTTTTCAAATCGGTCCAGTAGTTTCGGAGCCTATTCAATTCAAACAAACAATCAAATCTTTCCTCTTTATAATATTAGTAAGTATAGATTCGACCTTAGAGAGCTATCTCCCTGCTAGGGTGATTTTATAAGCAATGTAGTCCAACATTAAGATTCTGAAGATGAGTTTAAAATTGGCGGGAGATTTAATCATTATAGTTCTTATAACTCATTGTCATTTGAACTATGTAAGTAGGCGATCTGAGAAACGAACAGCATTTTCATCATTTATGCAAAAAAAGTTTCAATTTAATTGTTTACCGCTGATTAGCTTTCAATCAAGGTAATTTGATGACTTCATTGATGCCATAGATTAAAAAACAGTTGGAAATGACGCACGGATAAGGGTCACATCACATCACAGCAACTGATGACAACTTAATGCTTGATTGACACGCGTTGGTTATTGTGCATTATGTAGAGCCATCATAATTTTTGAACTAAGAAAATTTAAAATATATACCTAACAGAACCAAATTAGAACTATATTATATATTTATAGGTATAAAGTACTTTATTATTAAATATAATAGGTATTCAGTATTAATAATGCTGGACAATTCACACAGCATTATCCAGCCCCAAGCTAAGCAGAGCTTGTGTTATGGGTAGGTACTAGATAACTGATAAACATAATAATATAGGAGTACATAGATGTTTTTTTACTATACATAGAAAACGACTATAGAACCTCCTGAACAAAAATTTTCAGATCGTAGTTACCAATATTTTTCACGAGGCGGGTATCGAGCCCGCAACCTCCTGCGTCGTAGGCGGACCTTCGCTCACCTCGCCGCCACATAAGGCACTATTTAGATTTCTGTGGTAAATACAAACAAATAAAATTAAACAAAAAATCTCTAGACAACGACAGACTACGGAGGGAAGAGCTAATTTATTTTTGTGTGTTCAACTACCCTCAAAAGTTGCTAAATAAAGTCCCAAAAACTTACTCGGCGGAACTTGAACCCGCGACCTTCCCTTAGTACTCGCTGCGCTGACCACTACGCCACGAAATCAAGTTCCGAAATCGTAAATTGGGACATTATTTAATTTCTTAGAGGTTACCCAGAGTTCGAGGGATTACGCACTAAAATAACAAAAAAAAAATATGATTGTTTTTAAGAACTAAGCAACACAATACTAACAAAAAAAATTACAACAGTATTTCATTGATTGATAGTACATTTTTTGTATAATAAGAAAAAAAATTACAAGAAAATTTTTATTTTTCTTTTTCCGAACAAAGCAACAGGTCAATCTCGTACATACTCGCATGCGTCGTAAACTATGCCTGAGTTACAGGTTTGAAATTGTTTGAAAGTAATAAACTGAGCCCTTTGCCTCGTGCTGATAAGAGATAAGCGATGGAATTTACTACAGCTATATATAGATTAGATATGAACTAATCATATAATATATAAAGTATGTGGACACCTCACCTAGATTTTTTTAAGGTTACAGGTATCAAAAAAAGACACGACGACTCTGTGGCGAGGCTAGCAAACGCCCGCCTGTGATGCAGGTTGCGAAAACGATTACCGCCTTGCAAAAAAAAATTGTAAGACCTGCAAATATTTTCTAGTATTTTTATCGTGTGTTCTGAGCATTTAATGTAATAAAAATATAATGTATATTATACTATGTTTGTCAGTTATCTAGTACCCATAACACAAGCTCTGCTTAGCTTGATGAATAATGTGCGGATGGTCCAATTTTTTTTTTCCAGCAATTATTATTTATTGCCCTGCAAATGAAACGTTTCAACTTTTTTTATAATATAGTTCATTTATAAATATTTAGTGCTGTTACGTTTTACCGCAGATTTTACTTAGTCTCATTTCCTCTTGAGCGATAAGACCGCCAATTGTCATACATTTTGTCATTTGTATTTTGTGACAATGAGCGCATGCAATAAAGAATCTTCGCTACAATAACACAAAGTCGCTTCCCACTGTCTGTCTGTTTGTCCCTATGTATGCTTAGATCTTTAAAACTACGCAACGGATTTTGATGCGATTTTGATTGATCCGTGCGAATCCGGAGCGGCTCGCTAGTTTTCCATATAAATAAGTTTATGAAGGTAGCAAGAAGAGACAATTCACATCCGCTTTAAAAAATAAGCCATTTAATATTTAAGTAGCGCAGTGTAAAGATAAAGTATCGAGTATCAAAATGATGTCATTCGCGATAACTGCAGTGGCCGCAATATTATGCAAATTGTTAATAAAATCAATTCAATTACACCACTGAGCGGTTAGAGGTGTTCAAGTTATTGGACACAAACGATTCCTTTCCAGCCTCAACTACTGAACCGATTTGGATGAAATTTGGCACAGACGTTGTCTAGACCGGGAGGAAGTACATAGGATACTTTTTACCTCGGTGTCATGTTCCCGCAGGAAAGCGCTGTATAACTAAACACACTTAAAAATACTATTCAAACCATTTTCTTCTTCTTCGCGGACAAAGTCACGGGCAAAAGCTATTTTATTTCTAAATAAATTGTCAAACATAGATTACGTTTTAGATAAAACTCCGTATTATGACATCTTAGTGCCACTTTTACCATAACATCGAGTTAAATAAATAATTGACATTGGTCATTTTTGATATTACTAACCCAGAGTTAGTTGACTTCAACCAAAGTTAGTTCAAATTAATACTAGGTTAACTTCTTACTCTTGGTAGTACAACACAAGATTAGAATTTAACCCCGAAGTAGTATCAAACTCTGAGTTAACCGTGTTAACATATACTGGCGCAAGTTCTTTACTAAATAATATAGCGCCCTACTCTAAAACCTTGGTCACACGACACACACTTTGTCAACAGATAAACATCTTAATTTTGACATCGTGACATCACCTGTTGCCCTTTGTGTGAACAAGGCTTTTTATATCAAAGATTTATCAACTGATTCTTGAAGGATTTATTATGTCATGGATTAGGTCAACCGGATACTTACTGCGAAGGAAAACTTTAATACTAAGTAATGGATTTTAGTACTGCGTCATTTGGTCAGTACATACCAAATATTTTGTGTGGTAAGGACATTGTACCTACAGTGGGGTTCATAAGCTGACCTCCTTGGCAGTTTTAAGTTTCAGAATTACACTAGATTTGTTAAGGCACGTTTATTATACGTTATGACGTCACACGGTTTGGTCAAGGAATCACCTAATGTCATTGAGAATAAGGCTGCTGCCGTTAAATCAGTTTTTATTATTATAGTACGGAGGACTGACACCTTACCACACAAAGCCTTACCACCTTACTAAGGTTACTTACTGAAGACAAACCTACCAAATTATAAACATTCTGACACCTAAAGTTGGTTATTCGTGTAATTTTCTTTTCTTAACCCATATTGTAGATATAATACAAAACATATGTTGTACCCACGATACGAATGTTTATCATAATGCTATAAGTACTGTACTAATACATACAACGATAGTTTCTAAAGAAATTTGTGATGATGATGATGAAGTCCTCCTAGCCAAACTTGGGCAACGGTGCGGCAGCGGCCAGTCGCACCAAATACTAGTCAGGTGCGCAGGACATAACTAATAGTGCTCAAGTGTGCGCGCATACACAGGTGCACTCTCTATTCCCTCACTTTCATACGTTGGGACGGCTGAATGACACGACCGGGGAGAGGTTAGCCAACATCATTATTAAGAAGTTATTAAAAAAATTGACACTGCTCTCAGGTGCCTATCTAACTAAGTAGGTACCTACTGGTAATAAATAGGTGTAAATTACACAGCAAAAAGTAAAAAACGCGATATCAAATACAAGATAGCATCAAAACAATGTCTGAATAGATTGTTTACAGCAGTTTCTCAATGGTAGGATCAAGTTACAAACTCAGCGATAAAAGATTTTCTGTATTTTGACTTGTCATCCAAAAAGGTTAGCTTACATTAAAATACAGGGGACTAAACCACCCGTATTGTAAATTAAGTTGTTACCCCAAGGGCAGCTAGATATAGATATTAAGATAACGGCTCTGATATTGCCTAAAGTACAAAAAAATCTAGTTTTATAAATCATGAAATGCTGGACATAATAGCTAGAAAAAGACAGTTTCTTTATAAACTTACTTTCGAAGCAAAATGAATTAAGGTAAGTCTTTTTTGGGAGTAAACCAGAATTTACTTTTCTTGCGCTCTCGTTATTTATTACCATAACATAAACGTCACTGTCATAAATGTCCCATCCAACTTTCGCTGTCACTCGCTCCTTGCACTGTTGCGTAAAAAGATAAGTAAAACAGTGTTCAGTGTACCGCGACGGGCACTTTCTCAGCACCGCACGAAACCGTATGCAAAACTAGTCTTGCTTTTATGATATCCATTCATACTAATAAGCGTTCGCACTCGAAACGCACGAAATAATGAGATGGAATTGGTGTAATGTATAAAAAAATAAATAAAGAATTCTGGTCAATCGTTAAGTAAAAAAGTTAGGCAGACCTTGTGTTATGGGTACTAGATGACTGATACTTAATAAGACAATTTATTATGTAAATATTTTTATTACCATGTTTTCAACTCTTAACCGTAAAGAAATGAAAGTTACTCTTTCTCTGTCTTCTACCTATCTTTTCACGAGTTAACGACTGAAATATAAAACTATAATTTATCGAAAAAACGCAAATGAAATGTACTCAAAAAATAAATTTGTCATTTTTTTAATAGAAGAATTCTGATTGGACCATTTTGCCACCAGCTAGACTTTGTTCTGATTCAACGATAACTACTTACAGCTTTTATTTATGGACTGCACTATGTAATTTATTACAGACGAGTAATGAAAGGTGTGAAGTTAGCAATCACGTTTTGGTCTTCAAACAATTAACTTTTAAGAGAAGTGAAGATTTTATTAATTGAACATTTTAACCTAACATCTTTTATTTTAATGGAAAAGCAATGAAAAACTAGCTGTACATACTAGTAAAAAAAATTAAGTTTATTTTGTTGCACAATTCAAAAAATATAGATATGATCAAATAAAAACAGTTCAAAAATATAAATATGATCAAAAAACAATTTTGTAACAACAAAAATGGCCAACACTCGGAGGATGCCATGAAAGGAAAATCCTGCCGTAGACCTCTCTTCCGTTTAAGCTAGGAATTCAGATATATTCGTGTTCACACACACTATTTTCGCAGTTAATTATCTTTTTTTTCAGAATCAGACTGCTGGTAATGATCGGCGAAAACTGTAACTAATTCATCTGTTACCAGTTGCGCAATCCAAATTATGACGGTCCATATTTTGTAACCACCTGACTATCACTGGACCACCAATGTAGTCTACTCTGGTGGTCCAATTCCTATTCTAGGAGCAGCAGAAGAAAGTCAATTATTGATTATTATTGAATAGAGATCTTAGGTCGTAGCGGTTAGACGTTTACACGTAAAACTAATATATAAACATAAAGACTGCTCAAATGCGCATATTCCGTAGTTCTTTGAAGCATTACAGCGCAAAACTACTGGGAAAAAGCGCTCAAACGACCTGTATCCAAGCCACATAATAACACATTCCTTCCACACATAACAGGTGCGAAAGGGCCCGCATCCGAACCATGAAATTACATTCCATTCTATGTTATCGTAGGTCAGTGACGCGTAGAACGGAACGTGCATGTGGGCGAAACTTTTTGCTTAGCTAATCGTTTGATTTATGCTTAGCTGCTCACGTTTGACCGATAAGTTGACAGGTTCTTTAGAAGTCAATGGCCTGTGATGACTGATAACGGGTTGAAAGCCTATTGTGTTTTATTCTGTTCTTTGCTCAATTGTTTAGAAGTGGCTGATGTAAAAAGACAATGCAATAATTACAATGTTTGATTTATGTGGTTCATTGCAAGAAATGATTAATTATCTCTTTATTATTAAATTAATGATGGTTACGATGACAGCTGTTAATGGAAAATCAGCGCACGCAACTAAGCTAAAAATTATAAGAACCAAAGGTTGCCTAAAGGATTGTTTACATTAGGTACTTATTAGATATTAACTAAATTGTTTCCTAGAACCAAGGTTTGGTTATTTACCGAAGTACCATGGACTCAAGTTGTTTTTACTAACCTAGTGTAAGTACTTTTTGTTTTTTGTGTGGGTGCTAATAAATTTATATTCTTTTCTATTCTAAATAGAGTAGGTACGGCAATATTTGAGGATGCTGGTGGACCACGGGAAATAGTAGTTTTACCATGGCCCTAAGATGGACTATAGAAGTGGACTACAGGCTAATGGAAGCATACCAACCGAGTCATGGAACTCGACTTTTTAAACATCACCATCCCCATCAGGCCGGGATCGGGAAAAATAGGAAAATCAACGGGATAACTACCCGTGAACACTTATTTATTAAAACCTTTACAACAACCAAAATATTTTTTAACTTATGCGATCTGAACTTCATCATTCCCAGGCCAGGACAGGGTGTAAAACTGTTGACACGCGAAAAATAGATAAATACACGCGATAAATGTCCCAGAATACTTCTAGGAAAGCCTTATCAACAAAAAAAAAATTTAAACTTATGAAATCTGAACACATCATACATAATCCCCTGAACACAACAGCGTGTAAACCTGTTGAAACGTCGCAAAAACTCGGTAAATGAACGCGATAAATACCCGTTCTTATAGTACTAATATAAAAGAAAAAACTTTCAGGCGTATTCTATAGGCTCTTGTTTGCGTCTCAATCTCAATACACGCAATCGAATAAAGCTGTCTACACACTGAAGGGCTGAACAGATAAATCTTGCTAACCCTGGTAAACCGGATTGAAGGCATAGCAATAAGAAGTGTTCTACAGTCTATCTATGGTATGCGTTGCACGTGCGGCCCGCCAGCTGACTGGCGCATACAGAGTTACTTGAACCTATTTAGAGGAGATACGTGGAAGTAACAGAATCTTGAGGCTATTTGGCTAGGAGATAGCAGACCTTTTCTTACTTTGGGAAAAGGCGAATTCACAGACATTTCAGCCTTTTTGATTCCTGAAAGAAGTTGAAGTTGAAAAGTGTGTTGCGGTAATTAATTATGTACTTATGAGGGCATCATACACGCCATTTTGTGAAAGAGAGCAGCATAGGATTATGTTCACAGGAGCGGGACATAGCATACGTTTGTGGACAGGCGAAAGCGAAAAAAACAAATATTGTTTATTTACAAACAAACGAAGCAAGACGCCCTTTCTGTCGAATATAAAGAGCCTTGGATTAACCAAACCCTGCTACGCGTATAAAACATAAATATCACAAACTCTAGTTAGCAAAGCATCAAACTTGAACGATCTCATAATGTACATAGTTTGCCCGTGTCGTGACAATCTGACCGCATACATAACGTTCATACTCGCGCTCGCTGACACTAGAAAACACATTATCCATGCATGACTGCCGAGAAACAACGGTGAAGAACCTGCCGTCTTGTGTGGAGATCCTACAGATGTATGTGAAACTGTTAAATGAAGTACCTACCACGGGTTTGTTAGCATTATCACTGCTTAGGCGGGGGTTCCCGGGTTTCGGGATTTTTAACTGCCTTACATCAATAACTAGGCCTGTAGGTTTGAAATTCATAGATGTAGGTTGAGGATATTTTCTAGTACCTACCTACATCGCAACACAAAAACGCGATTGGTATCATCCCACCCGATGGGAAAAAAGCACAAATTTACCTCTAAATGAAACTTTATACGATCAGTGTGAATGGAAAAATGAATAAAATGACACAAAAAATGGCAAACGTTATTACGCAGTGCATCGCTAGAAAATATTTTTAAATGCCATACAAATATTTTTCAAATAACAATTGATAAATACCTGGCATTTAAAACTACTAGCCATCTAGCACTAAATATTTATCATGCTGCTACACAAAACCGAAATAGATAAATCTTTTTAAGTTGTTGTTGTTATTCTAGTTCTACCACAAAAGGACAATATTTCAGAGAATCACGCTGCAAACTGGTTTATTAGAATTCTGAGTACTAGGAAAACATAAATGTAAGAAAGTTACCGCGAAATGACAACGTGCCTTTCATAATTGGTTTGAGTTTGTACAAAAATGCAGAAGATACATATTTTCTTATACTACCTACCTACCTAGTTTAAAATGGTAAATATGCTTTCATTAAAATGAAAGCATATTTACCATTTTGGTAAACCATAACAACTTTCGTAGTTTGACGAATTCATTATATTTATTACCTAATTTGTGTTGGAGGAACACAAACATTTTTTTGAACGCGGAACGAGGGATATTTTCTCATTATTCGAGTTTCCTATGAAATTATGATGTTCTTTGTAATTTAAGGATTTTCAGCTTTAGAGAGCCCATTGCATTTTAAGTTCCGAAGCGCTACACTTGACTTGACTTTTACCTCTCATCAATGCCTAACATGGAAAACACTTATTGAATCCTGGATACAAGCCTTTTGGCCGTTCCCAAGTAAACGTATCTTAGAGGAATTCATAAGCCTTTCTATCCCATCACTAGAACACAATTAGGTACGTTTCTAATTGGCGTGCCTATCTGGTCATCGATCTTCAAAGCATTAGCTGTAATGGTTGACATGGCACGGCATCAGATAAGATGCTTTCCAGGCCTGGCGCCTAGCTTTAATTGGTTTTGAGCTTGTTTGTTGAGAAGAGGGCACAAAAAGCCCAGAAACTTGTTATAATAGCGACTATAGGCCGTGCTGAGGCTCTGCGTAAGATAATCGATAAGTCGAAAGAACTTGGAGACAGCGCATTATGAAACCTCTTTGGTAGGTCTTGGATTGATAACTTAGTTGTCCAAAGAGGTTACCTACGAAAGATTCAAACACTATGCGATGAAAGGGGTTTTCAAGATGCGCCCAGTTTTACGAAGTTTTACGCCAAATTTTTTTCTTCATGTAAATATGTCAAAAATGTTACGCGTTAGGACATTATGATACTTATACATACATGTACATATAGAACAAACAAACTTTTAATTTGTAAGTGTGCTCTTTTCAACGAAATACATATTATAAAATCATTGTACGGTTCGAATGCGATTTCGAAAGTTTTTGACAAACTTATGGTAACCGAAATCAGGGCCAAAATCTTCGAATCCTTTGCACACGAACGAAGCGAAACTGCGGGCAAAAATAATCATCAAACAAACTACCTACAGCTAATTGTCCGGAATATTAACATTTTTAAAAGATTAAAATAATGTGAATTCAAAATCTTTTAAAAATATCAGTCTTATGGTCGCAAACTAAACTCATTTGACCAAAATAGGAGTGCTTATTACGCCTAATTTGACAAACGAAATTAGTTTATTTTTCCGGCATTGTCGGTATTGCAGACTAGCAACTGAGGCTTACCTACGCTGGGGAAATATGTTTATCTACCAAGTAATATTGTAGATAGCCCAGGGTTGGAACTTAGGTACCATCTTGGTAGCGAATAAATCGTTCAGTTTCGTAAGTAGTACCTATTATACAGGTTATTTGATTTCCTATGCATGGAAAACTTGAGATTTTTTTACTTTATTAGTATTAATAGACGAAATACAAAGGTTCGATCGAAGCAAAGATAACTGATACTTGAATACTCAGGAACTGACTGACCAAATGCGTGCCCAATGGGTCCATAATGTACAATGGCTAGTGAAATTATACATATTAAACATGGCCGACGCTCAACCGCGCTCTAGATCCAAAATGGTTCTCAGTCTCCCGTCTGCGCAGTTCTTTACTCAGCTCACCTGTCTAATAAAGTATGGCAGGTTAGAGGCCACACCTGATGATATCACTAGTGGTTATGTGTCCATTGAGCTTGGGAAATGGACTGGAACGAAGAATAGAGCAGGTTGGTATTCGTACAAGTGATCTGTTTATTTTACGGTAAACGTATTTAGGTACCGTTTACATTTTTTTATTAAATTTACCCTGGCTGTAAATGACGACTTCTGTGGCGCGGGGGGCCAAGGTCCGCCTGCAATGCAGGTTGCGTGTTCGAATCCCGCCTCGGGACAAAAGTTTGAGGTACGATCTGCAGATGGCATGGTGTTCTGGGTATTTTTTATGTATGCCAAAAAAATATCTACGTAGGTACCTAATTTAAGGTAACCTTAACACAAGTTCTGCTTAGTTTGGGGCTAAATGATGAGTAGATTGTCCAGCATTATGTATTCATTTATTTCTAAGTTATGTTTGTAATGTAATAAACTAGAGTATTATTACCTATATTGTTATTTAAAGCATAATTATATTCACAACCTTCACGATCCATTTCGTATGCAAAGGGTAATTTAAATGGTTTTAAGACTTTTATCATACGACTATGTTTTATGGCTATGTTAATTTCGTAGGAAAACCAATTTAAAGCAAGGATATTCGTGACTATCCGGTTTTGATTCGAAGATAAGTCTACATCCTCAAGGTTTTTTTAAGCGTGTGTGGTGTTTGATTTAAGTAACGAAAATTTATATAAAAACAGATGATTTGCGGTTTTTAGAGAAACATCATCAATACCTACAAAAACGTTCGCAATTTAAATTCAAGTCCCGGAAAACATCACGGTTCGAAATACGAATACCTAACTAGGTTAGTACCTTGTAATTCACCAAACGTTGGTAATCGCAGGTCGTTAACCGCCAACTGACCAATGCTCGGTCAGGGTCCAGTCGTGACATTGCATCAACATTTGCATGCATTCCTTTTTCGAATTTATGGTCTGTCAAACTGTGCCATGTTTATTTTTCCCGCGTATTTGTGATGCGGATCGAAGGATCACGGAATAATAAAACGAAGATAGTGTTGTGGTGTAAATCAATGATGTCATAAATGAAGGACCTAAGACTAAAAATAGCTTAGACGTAATGTTCGAATACATCGTTACGTTAGGTAGTTACGCATGATTTATCATGAGTGGAAAATAGGTCTTTTCAGATAACGAAACCAGAATTAATGATGTATTGCCTACCTACACGCAGTTATTTGCTAATTTATCATCCAAGGCATGAATTCAATCATTCTTTACGTGTAGAGTTAATTTATGCTTTACTTTTTTTGAATGCTGAAGGCAACACACCGAAATTGGCGAGTTGGTCCGATATTTTAGTGTACTAGTGTGTACTAGTGTGTACTAGTGTACCTAGATTGCAGGCAGCAGCGGCTGTATTTTTGTCGACTTGTCTGCGGCTCATCGACTTTGGTGAGTAGCATAAACTAAACTCCATCAGTTTTTGTAGTGCTTTTGTTATTTCAGTATGTAATTGTAATATCCTATCCCATTCTACTGAATTACCTACTGGTAAGTCATAATAGGTAGGTATCTTAACTTCTTATTTAAAAAAAAATCGCATTTCTCCTAAAATCTGAAATGCATCATATTTTCCACAATATCTAGAGAAGGGTTGTTGTCGTACAGTCCGCAATTCCCGCAATTCAAGTTTATTTGCAAGAGGATTCATGTCATTGCGTAAACCTTTTTGCATTTTGTTTGCGTTCGAATTTCGAATAAGAGAGTGGCAGACTTTTACGGTAGAGTGCGCAGTGCAGTTTTAGTTTCATTTCATCAAATTACATCATAGGCTTTTGCTTTGAAGTAATGAGGACAAATTACATAGGCTATAGCACATAACAAAATAATATCATACCTAGGTACTGGGTCAGCGTTTAAAATTTATAAATTTAAAATTTATTAATTTTAATTTACTAAAGTAAGCAAGCTTTGTTAGAGGAAAACGATCCCAAGGGAAACGACCAAGACTCTTGTCTTGGTCTTAGTTTTATTTTGAAATTTACGATGGATTTGGTTTTACCTAGACCCATCTCTTTTTAAAAATGAAAAATTACTTTAGCGACCAGATTTAAAGGAGCCATTTGCATCAGTTATTTTAGGGTCCAATTTCCTTCGTTTGTCCAAGCAGTAAGCCCTCGATTCGCTCTGTCAGCTACGTCTAGGATATTCGATATGCTGCAACAATTTGAAATGCGGTCACCCAAACGCGATGGCATGACTGTAGGCAAGTTACTATGTAGGACCTCCTTTCTAACTCCAACCTTTTCGAAGGGTTCAACGGCAAACTTTTTAAAAGAGGTAAACGTCTGTGACTTTTTTCTCTATGGTTCGAATTTAAAAGCACATTCTATTTTAAAAGAAATTCCCACGTGCTATGTTATTTCACGCGATGTAACTGTGTCTAAATCTTTTTCTTTGATTATCTTATACATAATTCCAATAGAATAAAGAGAATTTATTACAAGCTTGGCTGGTGTTATGAAAACATTTACGATAAGTAGGTATTTACCCTTCTAGTTATTTCTCTGCTCTACTGTGAAACACAAAATACCTTGCTTCGGACCCGCCACTAACAGAAACCTTTCTTTTCGGATCTCAAAGAAATAACTGTCATAAGCATTTTCATAATTGGTCATCGAAAAAACAGATGATCCATCTGTGTTTTCCGTAATTTTGTGCCATCTTTTCGGTTCGGTAAAATTCATTGTTCGGTTTTTAAAATAGACTGGAGTCTCACCCCATCTCTATCAAAATGAAATCTACGACGTCACAGGCCATACTGGCGCCGTTCGTTTCTCATCCAATGAAACGTCTAGTTTATTTAGCCTTTCTTTATTGGCATGCGACCAAAGGCTGCATTTGACTGGTCTGCAATTGAATGGGCTTATTTATAACCCTGGCTGCTAAAGCGATCCGATAGCGTGGACATTTCCGACTTTTACTCAGTTAAGGCGCATACAGGAGCGAATGACCTTGAGCAATTTGGGCGGGGCTATGGTTTCGGCCCCGCACCCTTCCGCGCGCCCCCCGCCGCGCCGCTGCATAGCCAAGAAAATGAAATAGATTTCGCGCGTAAGCCGCAAAAGATAAGTAGAAATCCTTCATGGCCGCGCGGGCGGCGCGGCGTGGTAAACCAAGCCGGCTGACACGCGATAATTGCGGGTTCAATTCCCACTGCGGGATATTTTTTTACAAATTGTCTATCTTTATTTATGTCTGTGCTGTTCTTGTGAAGCTAAATAAATGTATCTTTGTCTTTAAAATTCTGCAAGTATTTGTTCTTGGTCTGAGAACAGAACTCGGTACTTTAGGTAAGTAATAAGTATGTATGTTACCGCCTTACCGCCTCTTGTTACTACCCGCGCGGCGCGGGGCGTTCGCGTTGTAGGTAATTTCCTTCTAAACTAGCCTATATTCCAATCATTCGAAAGTTTTATATGCAAATCAGTTTAGTAGTTAGGTACATGGTAACAAACATTCATACAAGCTTCTCTAATTTTCAATGTTTGTAGGATATCAATGATAGGTAGGTTATACGGGTGGAATAATTTGAAACAATAAATCTCTGAGCTAAAGGAAAAAGGTCATAATGGACAAAGAGAAAAAATTACCATTACATGGTATTTACATATAGGTTTTTACACCTATTCAAAGAAATGATGCCAGAAATCGGATGTAAACAGTAAATTTCTAAGCAAGAGGAGAAAGGGCATCCTGGACCAAGAGACAAATTTACTTTTATATAGTAGATTCTTTTTCTTTTATTTTCTTTCTGCTGTTTTTTAGGGGTTTGAAACCGAGGTCAAAACCCTAAAAACCAGCAGAAAGAAAACAAAAGAAAAAAATCTACGATATATAAATTTTGTCCCTTGGTCCAGCCAGGGATCCTTATGACTTTGATTCTGTTTTGTGTTTTGAATCCATAATATTTCAGAAACTACTGCAGCTATTGACTTGAAATTTGAAATAATAATACATTTAGTGCGCCCGCACAGATTTATAGAAAAATAAATAAAAAATTAAAATGAAGATTTTCAGTACAAATTTTGAAATCGAAATTTTAAATGGGACCTAAAGAAATTAAGGTGGTGTGAAATGAAAGGTACTGATTTGTACATTTCGTTTTGGAAATTTTGATAAATTTTATACTTTTTGAGAAAAAGGTCGAAAAAATTACCATTCCCCCTCCCCCCCCCCCCACCCTATCTCCGAAGATTGCAGAGCGATCGATGTAAAATGTACCAAGTATTTGAAGATATGGATCTATATTTTACAGGAAAAATATAAAGAAGTCTGTAAAAATGATACTTTTTGAAATATGGTCAAAAAAGGGCGGGAAAAATTTCTAAAGGGGTGACTACCAGAGAAGTCTGTTAACATAATTACTTTTAAAAATTATGGTCAAAAAGGGGGGGGGGGATTTCTAAAGGGGAGACTACCCCCGTCGAGTGGGGTGGGGTATCAATTTTGTACTTTTCGAAATATTTTGATAAAGGTCGAAAAATTGGCCATCCCCCCCCCCCCCTATCTCCGAAGATTGCAGAGTGATCGATATAAAATGTACAAAGCGTTTGTAGATAAATATACAATGTGTCTGGTCACCGGTGTCGGAGACTTTGGGGGGGGGGGGGGGGTGAAATACGGTAAATTTTATCGAAAAATCACTATTCCTATCTTTTTTCTACCTCCATTGCAAAATGGCAGTCATTTTGTTTTCTTTTGCCTCGAAGCAAGGTGTTTGTACTGATTTAGCTATAGCTACCCATGTAGAGGTCCTAGGAAGACGATAGAGGGCTCATTTGATAGCCAATAATGTGGACAATAAAGCAATGATAACATTATTTCCATTTCCATTTTATAGTAGAGGAGGAAAAAAGAATTTACAAAACAAAAAAAAAAAAGATTTTTTTAAAAAGATTTTTTGAATAAACTTCTAAACTATCTTACTTATAGCTAAGATACAAGACTTATTTTGAAGCACACAGTATTTACTATCGTTCAAAAACAAAAAACATGTAGCTTGACAGTTTGGATTCTATGAAAAAGCTAATAATACAAAAAATTTTTATTCAAAAAATCTTTTTTCAGGTTTCATAAATTATTTTTTCCTCTATTATAAAATGGAAATGGAAACAATGTTATCGTTGCTTTATTGTCCACATTATTGTCTATCAAATAAGCCCTCTATCGTCTTCCTAGGACCTCTACATGGGTTGCTATAGCTAAATCAGTATCCGTGCTTCGAGGCAAAAGAAAACAAAATGGCTGCCATTTTGTCATGGATGTAGAAAAAAAATAGGAGTAGTGATTTGTCGATAAAATTTACCGTATTTCACCCCCCCCCCCCCCAAAGTCTCCGACACCGGTGACCAGACACATTGTAAATCTATATTTTACAGGAAAAACATAAAAAAATAAAATAAGTGCGTTGGTACCAACGCACTTACCTACCCACTAATCTCTGTAGTAACCGCAACCTCCTGCGTTGTAAGCCCACCGCGCCAAGAGGTCGTCAATAAACGTAACAACCTAAACGACAAAAGTTCAAAACCCTCGGCGCGCGAGTTACACTCGCAATTGTCGTACTTTATCTAGAATTCTAGATAATTATGTACAAGTACAAAGGGTGGCCGTCGCGAAGAAAACCCGTAAAAAATACTCGTAAATAAAAAATACCCGTAAAAACACGATAAAATACCTACCCGTTAAAATAGTAATAATAATTATGAGTTCAGATCGCGTAAGTTTAAAAATATCCGAGCTCTAGGAGATGAAAAAAGGCTATGTACCATTTTTACCCAGTCTCCTTTACCTTTTGAATCCCATTCCCATTTCATAACAGTAAGTAAGGTGGGGGTGTACCTACCTAGTGCTTCACTTCGGAGAGTCATAGAACTGTTGCAGCTATACTAGAATTCTGAAGACGATCATGAACCGCGTTAGGAAGAACGCCATACGTACGTACATAATATATTTTATTTCGTCGCATAATACATCATAGCTACCTACCTAATATTAGCTACCTACCTAAGCGTAATGGATGTTTTACCTGTAGCAAAACATTTTCACTCCAGTTTCAACTTGTCCGGTCACTGTAAATCTATAAATAAATAATAATGTAAGATTAGTAATAAAACAAATAAATGGGTAGGTCTAAGGAGTATTTACTTACATTGTCGTTCATTTGTTCCTACCTAGTTTAGTACCTACCCGATCTCCTAAAATAAATATACAAACATTATACAAATATGTAAAATCTACATAAGATTGCTAATAGGTAGTTACAATAGCATAAATTTTCTAAAATAACGAGCTTTCAGAGCTCTGGCTTTCTTCAGCTTACTGATCTTCGGAATTTTCATTATTTTACAAACTGTCTTACACCAAATAAAGCGTCCATGCGCGGATAACTTTGAATAATAAATAAAGCGTCTATGTGCATCAATATAGCATTATAGTAAAAAAGCAAAAGTACGCCTCGCGCTCACCTAGAGCGCGAGGCAGACGAACACAACCTCCCCGTACGACAGTCAGGGTTTCACTGCCGCCCGTCGCCCGCGCAGACTACCTTCAAAGGTTACCGCCCACTAATCATACGCAAAAATTTAAAATAATGATTTTCTATGTGAAAAATCGTCGTATCACAAAATCATACGTTCAGTTTGAAGATAAAGTCTTTGCCGACATGATGGTGAAAAAAAAAGTATAAAATTCTAAGTAGTTTAGAAGTAGATACACTTTTTCAGTCAGAAACAGCTCCACTTTGTGATTTTTTTTCACCAGGTAAACGAGCACGTAGAACATTTTTGTACGTTCACTTTACAGATAAAAGGTCAATGTATAACATATATTTTTTTCAGCCCATAAAATTGACTACTCTAGGAGGAGAAAGCCTCCAAAGAGGAGCAATCAGCTACTGTATGCGCCTTAAGGCTGTGTTAAAGGGGAATCTCTTAATTTAAACTGTGCTCTAATTTACCGGCTATTATCGAACTAATTACAAAAAGTATCTTATATGTATTGAATTAAATAAATAAATAATCCGGACAATTCACACAGCATTACCAAGCCCCAAGTGTTCTGGTCGTTTTCTATTGTATAATAAAATATATCGTTCTACATTCGTTCTATTTAATATTATTGTACTATAATGTATATAAGTCATCTTATCCCAAAACACAAGCTCTGCTTCGCTTGGGGCTAGGTAATGCTGAGTGGATTGTCCAGCAATATTTATTTTATTCTATCCAATTCTCTACCATTCACCTTTTTCTTTATTAACCATGGCTATTTGCCTACATAAAAGCTGCAACTTTTCCTCTAGTTCTAATAAATCCGTTCTAATTTCTCAACATAAACACTTATCTACATTTTCATGCATCGTTTACCGCAGTCTCATTATCCATATAACAATAGCTAAATGGACTCATTCATGGAGAAAGTATTACGAATGGTGTATTGTACTTACACACACGGGCAATCAAATTAAGACATTTTCATCGTACCGTTTGTTTACCATAGTTGTTGCGAATAATTATAAAAACTTCATCAAACGGGACCCTGATTTCATAAATACCTTAAATACGGAAAACTTTGTATGTGGACTTTTACCATGTCATCTCTACACATTTTCAAATTTGGAACTACGTTTCAGCCAAGCCACTTGCATTGCAAGATGACGCTGTGTAATTGTCCAAAATTTTAGAATTTGGAATCGAACATTTTTTTTTTTTTTTTTAATCTTTATTTATTATAGAGGGTTTGATCATAATGATCATGTCACCCTCATAGTTTGAAATACTTAATTTAACATTCTTATTCTTACAACCTACGTTTTAAACATGATCTAATTAATTTGTATAACAGTTTGGCTTCCTCTGAGAGAGGATAGGCCAAAATGTCATTACACTTTCCTAACTCGCGCAAATCAATTCCCATTTGTAGCAGGTTCATTCTTTCGGCTTCGTTCCGAACACACTCCACCAAGACATGATATGCATCCTCCAGAACATCACATACCTGGCAATTTGGTGAGTTAACTTTACCCATGAGAAATGCAAACTTGTTGAGTGGGATGTGCCCGGACCGAAGTCGAAAAGCCATCACAATATCCTGTCGAGATAAGTACGACCCAGCAAACCACGGCGAACTAGTTAATGATTGCTGAATAGTACGGTACCAAATGCCCTTAGTCAAAGATCTCTCGTCAAAGTATTCCTTCCACATTTCTGTACTCCTGCCTTTGACTAAGTGCAGTTGATCCGTATACAATGGTAAACAATTAAAAGGTATACCGTCATCGAATGCATTATTAGCGAGTCGATCTACTTCTTCATTACCCGGTATGCCAATATGAGAAGGTATCCACTGTATTTTTATAATTTTGTGGCTTTCAGTTAATTTAGATAGCGATTTCAAAATGCTGTAGGCAATCGGTGTTCCTCGAACGGTCGAGGTACATCGAGCCAAATGCAATATGGCACTTTTAGAGTCGGTCAAGATTATAAACTTTCCAGTTTCAAAAGAATTAACGTAAGAAATAGCCTCTGCAATAGCGATTAGTTCGGTGTACATTATCGAAATATTACTATTTATACTCAGTTGAATGGAACTACGCATTTGAGGATCATAAATAGCTAAACCACTAACATCCCCAGATTTAGATCCGTCGGTGTAAATTTGATAGAAATCTGAATAATTATTATCCAAAAAATCGATACATATAGCTTTTAAATCATTTTTCTTATAACTATGTTTTGCCTGAGTAATGGCACTAATGTTAGGGACTACAACTGTCGAAAGATTCACATTGCTGACCCAGGTGTCGAGCGAAAACATTTCTAATTGCGTGCTGATATGTATAGGTATGTTTTTTAGATTATTGTGTACTAAAATTAGTAACGGTTTACTTTTGTTTCTCCAATAACAATTATCACAATATTGGGCTAAGCTCTCTAAAATTTCAATTATTTTACTGTCAGCTAATGATTTATTCTTAAGCCAAAACTTACCCGCCAAATAATACCTACGAATGTGTAATGGTTGTAAATGTAATTCATTTTCCATCACATGTATTGCCGTACTTCTAATAAAACCTCCGACGACACGCATACATTGATTTTGAATTTTATCAAGTTTCCCGAGATGTGTCTTACAGCTGTTACCAAATAAAAGGCTCGCATAATCTAACTTACTGCGAATAGTGGATATATAGATACGTCTTAGGTAGGTAGGATGAACTCCCCAACCTGACCCAGCTAATGCTTTGAAAATATTTAACAATTTCTGACTGCTTTCTGTTACCTCATTTATGTGTTTAGCCCAGCGTAGGGAGCTATCTAGCCATAGCCCTAAATATTTAACCCTATCAAAAATTTCTAGTTTTCTGTCATTAATGTTTAAATCAACCTGATCTCTTCGATAACCTCTCTTGAATATGCAAATTTTACTTTTAAAAGCTGAAACTTCTAAACCTAAATTAAATAATAGTTTAACAAACTGGTTTAGCGCTGATTGAAGTTTATCTCTGCCATCATGTAGGTTGTTACAATTTAGATATAAGACAAAATCATCAGCGTATTGTGACGTGTACACATCATGGATATTAATACAGATATTATGGGTCGCTATATTAAAAAGTAGTGGGGAAATCGGGTCCCCTTGAATCAAACCTCGACATGTATTTCTACTTAAATGTCCCGAATCTGTATATATTCTCAAAGACCTATGTTTCAAAAAATTCCATAAATATTGGCATAGTTTAGAGCTTATGCCTAGTTGTTGCATAGTAACTATCAAGCTCTTTACGTCGATGTTATTATAGGCGTTGTCTATATCTATAAATGCTGCTATAGTCATTTGATTCTGTGAAAAACCGGTTTGTATTCTTGATACCAGACATGACAAATTGTTTATAGTTGAACGACATCGACGAAAGCCTGTTGTATTTTCAGATAATATCTTATTTTTCTCAACCAGCCATTCCAACCTTTTAATTAGCATGCAATGAAATATTTTGCACAAGCATGATATTAACGCTATCGGGCGAAGTGAACTAGGCGAGCCAGCCTCCCGTCCTGGTTTAGGTATAGGTAGTATAGTGATATCTCGCCATTGTGTAGGTACAAAACTAAGTGAGTAAAACATATTATACATATTAAGTAATATTGTTTTACCATTATCGGGCAAATGAGACAGCATGGAATATGAAATCTGGTCACTACCTGGAGACGTATCTTTATATCGTAAGCAGCGATCAAGTTCTTGTTTACTAAATGGTATGTCTAAGTTAGTCCAGTTATTATTAAAATAAGGGTCGCAAGGAATAGTATAGTCAGGTGTTAAGCTACTTAAAAGGTTATTGGCATGTTCTTTAGGTACATGAGCACGGGGGACGCTCTGACCTTTGAACCATTTCATTTTTCGCCACATTTCGCTTTGTGAAATAGAGGCATTCAAGGAAGAACAGAATTCATGCCATGACTCATTCCGAGCGTTTCGTATTAATTTCTGTGCATTGCGTACTTTTTCTTGTAAAATGCTTAAATTATGAGGTGTAGGATTGCGTCTGAATATAGTTAAGGCCAGCCGTCTTTCAGCTACCGTTTTATTTAACGTTGAGTTCCAATATGGTTTGGCAGTGAATGTACTCGTAGGATTGACGTTAATTTTTACGTTTGGAATGTATTTATCGGCAGCCAAATTTAAACACTGTACAAATTTATCATACATGTTTTGTGGGTTATTTCTACTAATAAAATCATTGAATAATGTCTCTAAATATTCCTTGTACGAACACCAATCTGATTTTTTATAATTGCGGCGTTGACGTGTGTTACTAAATTGATTCTGTAAGGACGTGCTTAATTTTATAATTATATGATCGCTACCTAAAGTCTCATTCATAGTGCTCCAGTTAAACCTTATAGCAATGTCAGACGAAGCCAATGAAATATCCGGTGATGACTTTTCTAGGAAATTATCTACTAATCTGAAACGTGTAGGTATATTGCTATCGTTAAGGGAAATAAATCTACTTTCTAGCAGAGCATTATGGATTTGTATGCCTCGTGAAGAACTTCTTTGGGACCAAATTGGATGATGTCCATTAAAATCGCCTAAAATTATGGATTTTGTAGGTAATGAATTAAATAAATGTTCCCAGTCCGCCTGATTCGTATGTATAGATGGGGCGCAATATAAAGTGGTTACAAAATTGATATGATCACAGTTATAGATCTTGACTGTTAAAACTTCTAGGCCTGTATTTATGCTGTTGTAATTTATTAAACTGGATTTAATTGTGTTATGTATCAATAAAGCTACCCCCCCGCCACGCGCATCTAATCTGTCTTTACGATATATATGATAACCATTTACCTTCAATTGATTATCGGGTGACAACCACGTTTCGCTGAGCGCAGCAATGTGAATCCTTTCTTGGTGTAGTAAATGACAAAGAGATTCTAACTTAGGTTGAACACTACGCGCATTCCATTGTATGATATTGATTGTAACGAAACTTTGATGATTGTTAGAATCCATCTATCGGCCTAAAAAGTCCAATAATGGCCTTAATATCGGCCAATCCGAAATGTTTTCAACAACCACCAAAATAATCCATTGTACATCATCATCATCATCATCATCAGCCTATGTTAGTCCACTGTTGGACATAGGCCTCCCCTAATGAGCGCCATAGCGCCCTGTCTTCGGCTTGTCGCATCCAGCATCTGCCAGCAGTCTTTCGCAGATCGTCATCCCACCTGGTCGGAGGGCGTCCTACACTACGTTTACCGAGTCGCGGTCTCCACTCAAGAACACGTTTACCCCAGCGGTTATCGGTTCTTCGCGAAATATGGCCGGCCCACTGCCACTTCAGTTGGCTAATTCTCTGAGCTATGTCGATGACTTTAGTTCTCTGTCGGATGTATTCGTTACGAATCCTATCCTTCAGAGAAACTCCGAGCATAGCTCTTTCCATAGCGCGCTGAGCGACTTTGAACTGGTGGACCAACCCTATCGTGAGTGTCCACGTCTCAGCTCCGTAGGTCATGACTGGTAGGACGCACTGATTAAAAACTTTCGTTTTCAAACATTGCGGTATGGATGACGAGAAGACTCGACGTAGTTTTCCGAACGCTGCCCAGCCTAGCTGGATCCTCCTCTTGGCTTCCTTCTCGAAATTGTTTTTACCCAACTGCAAAATCTGCCCGAGGTAAGTGTACTCAGAAACAATTTCGAGAAGGTGGCCATGTACGATCACCGGTCTTGGATCAATGTGGGCATTGATCATGACTTTGGTTTTATCCAAATTCATGCCAAGACCGATACATCGGGAGGCTGAAGCTAGACTGTCCAGCATCCGGTTCAGCTCCTCTAGCGACTCCGCCATTAAGACTATGTCATCAGCGAATCGCAGGTGTGAGATGTAGTCGCCGTTTATGTTGATGCCCTTGTCTTTCCAGTCCAGCGTCTTAAACATATCTTCCAACGCGCTCGTGAACAGTTTCGGGGATATGACATCCCCCTGCCTCACTCCTCTGCGCAGTTGGATCGGTTTAGTCTGCTGGTCCTGTACTCGGACACTCATCGTAGCGGCTTCGTAGAGACATCTCAGCACCTCGATATAACGATAGTCTACTTGGCATCGCTGTAAGGATTGTAGAACAGCCCAGGTTTCAACGGAGTCAAAGGCCTTCTCATAGTCCACAAAAGCCAGACACAGGGGCTGATTATACTCTTCGGACTTCTGTATAATCTGCCTCACTGTGTGAATGTGGTCTATGGTACCATATCCTCCGCGAAACCCAGCCTGCTCCGGTGGCTGAAACTCATCGAGTCTCCTGGCGAGACGGTTCGATATAACTCGTGAGAAAAGCTTATAGACGTGACTTAGGAGCGAGATGGGTCTATAATTTTTAAGAAGGGTTTTATCTCCCTTCTTAAAAAAGAGCACCACCAAACTCCCACTCCACGCCTTTGGAGTTCTCCCACTGTGAAGGACGGCGTTGAAGAGGCTCTGTAACTCCTGTATAACAGGGTATCCTCCAGCTTTCAAAAGCTCTGACGTTATTCCGTCCTCACCGGGGGCTTTTCCATTTTTAAGCTGCCTCAGAGCTAACACGATCTCGTCTTGACTGATGTCTGGCAGTTCGTCGGTATAGTGGCGTATCAAGGTGGCTCTAGAATCGTGGTCGTCTCGTTGGGAACGGGGAGCATGTGCAGCGTATAAACGGCCATAAAAGTCCTCTATCTCGGCCGATATCTCCGGCTTCGACAATACGGTCCTTCCGTCGTGCGTTGAAAGCTTCGTCAGGTGGCTCCTTCCAAGCTGCTGAGTGAATACTTTGGACCCTCGGTTTCGCTCTATCGCCTCTTCGATGAGGCGTGTATTGGAGCTCCGAAGGTCGCGTCGTACCATCTTCGCAATTCGCTTGTTCAGGTCTGACCTCTCTGACGAAGTCGCTTGGGTGGTTTCCCGTCTTTTTGTCATCAGCCCAAGAGTCTCATCCGAGAGTTTGGACTTCTTACCAGTACGCTGCTTTTTGCAAAACTTGATGCCCTCGTCCCTCAGCGTTTCAACCAGATTGTGTAGGGTCTCGTCAGCGTCATCAGTGGGTTCCAAGGCAGCGAATCTATCCCCGAGAAGCTGCTGAAACTTCTCGGTGCCCGCCATGATTTGGATTGGGTTCGGTCGGAGCGTGGACTTCATCAGACGGTTTCTTTCAAGCTTCAAATTTATATTCAGAGAGCCTCGAAGGAGTCGGTGATCAGATCCGGTATTGAACCTGTTGATCACTGAGACATCTCTGAATATATGCTTGCTATCCGTCATGATGAAGTCGATCTCATTTTTTGTCACAGAATCGGGACTCCGCCATGTCCACTTCCTTTGGGGCTGTTTCTTAAAGAAAGAGTTCATTAAGAACAGCCCCTCTTTCTCGAGGAAGTTGACGAGCATTTGTCCCCTGTGATTTCGAACACCAAAACCATGCGGGCCTATTCGGGATTCGTTGCCAGTCTGGGTTCCCACCTTGCCGTTAAAGTCCCCCATAACAACGTTGAAGTGAGCCTTGGTGGTGTGATGTAAGGCTTTGGATATGTCTTCGTACATATCCTCCACTTCATCATCCGAGTGTGTCGAGGTCGGTGCGTAAACCTGAATGACCTTCAAGCTGTAGCGCTTAGACAGCCGAAGGATCAGGTACGCTACCCTGGTCGACACACTGGAGATTTCTTCGACGTTGTTAGAGAGGGCCTTATTGACGAGGAAACCTACGCCACCCTGGGATGTTTTATCACCCTCACGAAAGTAGAGAAGATGGCCCGAGTCTAGGGTTACGGTGTCCTCCCCCTCTCTACGGACTTCACATAACCCTAGAACATGCCATTTAATGTTCTCTAACTCCACTTCCAACTGCGCTAGATGGTGATCAAGCCTCAGAGTGCGTCCGTTAAACGTTGCCAGGGTCAGTGTGTGTGGGGTGTGGTAGCCTAATGTAGCCCGGTGATTCCTAGCACCCCCTGCCCCGCCGTTACCGTGGCCGCTACCATGGCCAGGAATAGCGAGGCGGCCGGGAACTGGGGGCCATTTTGTGGCGGTTCTTGTCATTTGGGGGTATTGCCCATAATCCCCACGCTGGGCATGCGGGTTGGGGATCGCAGTTTAGTGGAGTAGTTCTGCAGAGGGCGCTGCTGCCCGCCCCCCGGTGTGTTTCCCTTAGTCGCCTCTTACGACACCCACGGGATGAGTTGGGGTGGTGAAATTCTTTATTATGCCGTCACCACACGGCATCCATTGTACACAGCACTTAATTACATTATGAACCTTCTCTGTTATTGTTTCTCCTTTGCATAAAATTATTTCCTTCAGTCTAGACAATAGTTCACTAAAATTAATTTCCCTTTCCTGTTTCGTGGTATGATTCTGGTCACTTGTATTGTTATTGTTCGTTAATTTTGTACCAAACACAAATAGTTCTTCTTCTTTCGGTTGTTGTTGTGATTTCGAAGGCTGATGTGATGTTTTCTGCTTGGGTTCCGTATGTACAACGGCTTGCGTAATAATTTCCGCAAATGAAGGTGTTTCCCGAGTACCTGAAGAGGTTTTTATATGTCTAACAGGCGGAAAATTGTCTGGATTTGCGAAAGGTTCAAAATTAAATGATTCTCTCTGTTTCGTACTTGGTATGACTTCGTAGGCAGGGGGCACATAAATAGTTAGCGCGCGTCGGTACGTACAGTTATATTCGGACATTATCTCTCTGATGGTTCTTTCTTTAATGTATACTGGACAACGTCTCAAGAACGCCATATGCCGACCTCCACAGTTAGGGCATTTGTAGTTCATAGTGTCACAGTTAGCGTGATTTTGACTACATTTTGGGCATATTATCTTTACTGTAGGGCATCTTTTGGTAGGGTGACCGAATTTCCAACATCGGGAACATTGTGATACTGGGAACACGTAGGGATGGACTAATATTCTTAAATCGTTCACGGTCACGCCCACTGGTCGAAAAGATCCCTTGAAACATACCCTTACTGACTCACTCGGTATCCAACCACTACCATCAGGTTTTCGACGAGTTAGCCGAGTCACAGAAACCAGTCTCGCAGGCTCTGGGCATGAGATGCTATTGAAAACCTCTTCTTCAGTCAAATCAATGTCTACGTCTTTGATAACTCCGTACGTCAAGTTGACCTCCATCGCTGGTTGTATTCTCCATCCTTTTTCGATAAGTGTTTTGGAATTTTCTATTTTTTTTACGCTGCTCTCATTCAACATGTCTAATCGAATTTTGAAAGGGTTTATGTATCTAATCTTTGCGATGTCGGCTGCAACATCTTCTCTTTGAAATAATTTTGCTAAGGTAAATTGTTTGGGCATCTCCTCGCTTGACGAAATATATACTTGGAACGTATCTTCTTCCATCTTTGCATTAGATTCAGTTTGCATCTTACTTTTCTTCTCTTTATTTTGCACCAAAGTCCACGATCCACTTCTATCTTCTTCTCTCTCTCTCTTTTTCATTTCATCGTAAAGTTTTAAGTTTTCTTGTAAATCGTATTGTTCTATTCTGCCACTATTTCTATCTTCAATCTCTTCCTCTTCCATGTCGTCCATTGTTTCCAAAGCCGGCCGAGTCCTTAGTATAAATACCGTGGACCGGCGTGGCAGCGCAAACGGCGCACTCGTTCGGAATGTAATGCGTACGCGATCACCTCGTTCGAGTGCCGGGACGAGACTGAATCGAACATTTACCTGTCTTACCTAGTATGTAATTTACAGGTAAATTTTCTATTTATTCGGGAAACTCAGACGCTGTTTATGAAAGTGTTCATTTGAATGTTTATTAGAATCGCTCGTGTATTCTTTAAACCAGGTCGTTGACTGCATGGAAAGTAAGAAAACGCTGTAGCAATTTGCTGGGCGGGAATAGCCTTGAATTTATGAATATGAGGTTGTAATTGTGTCTGTGATTTCCATATAATTACCTAGCTAAGATGGTTATTTGCCAACGTGGAGGGTCCACAAAAAGTAATTGTTTTTATTAGTTTTCAAACACTAGCATGCCTAGAATTACGACTACCATTAGGTATTCATAGAGACTTGAATTTGATTTTTCAACAATTTCTTCATCATGACATCTTTCAACAAGTTTGCCGAACTAATTATGAATAAACCGCCAGGTTTATCTTCGAACCAAGTTTTCGAAGATGACGTCCCAACGTTTTTTTTTTTTTTTTTTTTTTTTTTTTTTATTTATTATTCTGTTCCTCTAACATAATCAGAGACTTTGTACATCCTTAATCCTATTCTCTTAAATCTATTGTTATCTCTTATCACTTACGTCCCAACGTTGGTTTAGACTTGACGTCCCAACGTTGGTTTAGGTAGGTAGGTACTTCCAAGATAAACTCGGTTCGTAGTTAACCCGCTAACATTCATAATGAGTTTGTTCATCAAGCAATATTAATAATAACCATGCAGTGTTAGTTTCTCATTTTATTAAACCTGTCCGAACCACACCACATTTTATTTCTAGAGTAATGAAAGTAGTTAACATGACAAGACAACCTAATGTACCTAGTTCTTTCTGCAAATAAGCATTGGTATGTAATTTTAATTAATTACCTTTAGTCTTACTGGAAACCAGAGAAAATTATTCAACCGTTGATGTGTTACCAGTTCAAGATGCTAAACATTCGTGAAAATGAAACTTTGAAGTAAAAAAGAATGTTCATACAAGACTTGTACGTAAATATTCTGACGTAAAAAGACCTATTGTTCATTACAATATATTAGGTCCTTACATATGAAATTGGCGTTTTTCGTACTGGCCACTTTAATCACAAATTTCTCCTCTTTGGAAGCGGATCCATCGCAAACCACGTCCGAGTTAGCTGCAGGCTGCGGTGTTAGTGATAAAACTGTTTTAATTCACTTGAAGCAAATTGGGAAGATTAAAAAGCTTGAAAGGTGGGTACCTCACGAATTGACTGAAGCAAACCGGCAAACGCGCGTCGACTGCTGCGTTACATTACTAAACCGGCACAATAATGAAGGTATTTTAAACCGAATCATTACCTGTGATGAAAAATGGGTTCTTTACGATAATCGGAAGCGCTCAGCGCAATGGTTGGATCCTGGCCAGCCAGCCAAATCCTGCCCCAAGCGAAAATTAACCCCAAAAAAGTTACTTGTAAGCGTTTGGTGGACTAGTGCCGGTATTGTTCATTACAGTTTTCTCAAATCTGGCCAGACTATTACGGCTGATGTCTATTGTCAGCAATTGCAAACCATGATGGAAAAGCTAGCGGCTAAACAACCTAGGCTGGTCAATCGCTCCACGCCACTGCTGCTTCACGACAACGCTAGACCACACACTGCGCAACAGACGGCTACTAAATTAGAAGAGCTTCAATTGGAAAGTCTAAGACATCCTCCGTACTCCCCGGACCTTGCTCCAACAGATTACCATTTTTTTCGAAATTTGGATAACTTCTTGCAAGGGAAAAAATTCAACTCCGATGGGGCAGTACAAATCGCCTTCAAAGATTTTATTGATTCCCGTCCGACTGGTTTTTTTAGTAAAGGGATCAATGAACTACCTATAAGATGGCAAAAGTGCATAGAAAATAATGGTTCATACTTTGATTAATTAAATATATTATATTAAAAAATATTCGACTTTTTGTTCCTCCCATACAAAACGCCAATTTCATATGTAAGGACCTAATATATGGTATTGTGAAGGTCAATGCTATAACACAGTCAAATTCAATTATTGGTCCTCTTATGCGTTTGAAGCGTCTCCATAGATCATCAGAATTAAGATGTGGCCATGAAAATATCAGGAAACACTACACATGAGGTTCTTGTTGAGGTCTTTAATGTCAACGTAATTATGACAAGCAGCAGATGTACTTCTGGCGTGGAAAGCAAGTACCTAGGCTCTAGGGTTTATACATCTTTGTATCATATAAGTAAATGAAGCTGAGCGCATTAGCATTATTTACGTTTTCTTTGAAGAAGAAAAAACCTATTTACGTATCAATAGATGGCGGTCTTTCGTGGAGAGGAGGAAAATAAGGATGGTCTATGCCACTCAAAGATATGGTAAGATTTAATTTTAGAATTAATAAGAACGTAACTT
Source organism: Eupithecia pulchellata (assembly GCA_963931895.1). NCBI lineage: Eukaryota > Metazoa > Arthropoda > Insecta > Lepidoptera > Geometridae > Eupithecia > Eupithecia pulchellata. Next base: position 7,085,731 of record OZ007542.1, on the reverse strand, counting down.
TTTTGATACTACAGTGGTATTTTCACGTAATAGTAAAAAGAGCCCTTTTGTCAGTATAGATAGAACTATTTTTAAAACACCTCTTTTCAAAACTAAAACTTTTTCGTAAGAACTTGAAACTTTTTACTCTGTAGGTAGAATAGGTAGGTACTTTCCATGATAGATGCATCGCTTGCATGCTCGCGTGTTTATTTACGTAAATCGAAAACGACCTATAACCACCTAGTTATTTTCCAAGGTGGAGTGCAGAACTTGACATAGATGAATGATTGTTTAGTTAGGTACTAGGCACGGTTTTATGACGCAGGCGCGATTGTAGGTAATAGTTAAAATTTTTGACGCAAGTGTTGCGCACTGCAGGAGGTAGGGGTAAAAAGTAAAAACGAATTCTTTTTAAGTTTTTAGTATGTGAAATATTACATAGTATCTCGCAGGGGAGGATATAACTTTTTAAATAGTTACATAATAATGAAAACGATCTGCATAACACTGCATAACAGAACAAAATGTTTTGTATTGTATTCTCTCTTCAGTCATCGTCATAGGTACTTACGTCTACCCCCAACTTTTTTATTTTGTCAGTAAGATACGTACGCCTTTAGGAAATGTGGTAGAATTTAAGATTGGTTCTCATGCAAGTGAATGTAATATTCTTTATGAGAAATAAATATCTTTAACCATGGTATAACAACTCGGCTTCCAAGCAATATTCGTAAAAACGGACATAATTACTTGATGTTTAGTATTATTTCAGATGCTACGTCTGCAAAATTTCAGTGCAGAACGTTCAGTAGGCAGTTTTGACGTAAAGAGCTATTATCACGCACGTTTCGAAACATCCGTGTTTACCTATTTAATGTCTATAGGTAACTTATATCATCACCAGCCTATAATAGTCCACAGCTGGACATAGGCCTCCCCTAATGAGCGCCATAGAATGGCATCATTATGTGGGGGTAATTGCCCATAATCCCCACGCTGGGCATGCGGGTTGGGGATCGCAGTTCGGTGTAGTTGTTCTGCAGAAGGCGCTGCTGCCCGCCCCCCGCTGTGTTTCCCTTAGTCGCCTCTTACGACACCCACGGGAAGAGTTGGGGTGGTGAAATTCTATGCCGGCATCGGCACCACACGGCACTTCTAACTATATAGTATGCAAATATAGATAGAAAAGGCTTTATTGCAATTTTAACGCAGATACTATGTATATGAACATGTATCGGTGGGTGTTTGTTACTCTTACACACAAAAACTTCTAAACGGATTTTGATGAAACTTGGTACACAGATAGTTTATGACCTGGAATAACTAAATAAATATGGAGCACTTTTTATCCCGAAAATCCTACGGAAGTTACGCAAGTAAAACCGCAGGCACCCAGCTAGTAAAAGAGAAAAATTTTACACAATCATTTGGTTTGAGGAATTTAAGTAGGTATAAATAATAATGTAAGTAACATAAAAATAAGTTGTTCATCAAATCACAAATCATGGATTATGCGGTTCGAAGTATTGATAGACTGTTTTAAACCCATATCTATAGTTTATCATCATATTCTTGCTGATAGTGATAACTAAATAAAAATAGCAGAAAGGATTGTTACCAACTAATAAAAAAATAAATTAAAAAATAAATAATTGTAATTTTGATTATTATAATCCACATATTAATATTATTTTTGTTTCATCGATTCTACCTAATAGTGTATTGTTACCAACTGTAAAAAAATCAAAACGTGTGATTTTATTTAATAAAATTCACATATATATTATTAATACTTAGGTATTATTCTTTCATCGATTTTAATAGTGAATTTTGTGGATAAATGTTTCTTTATTTCTCTAATTCATAAAATGATCTTGATCTTGCAATCATCTCAATCTTCTCGCGTAGGAGTTACGTTAGAGGTAAACAATCAAGGGGTCACGGGTTCAAGGCGAGCACGGACTGAGTTAGTTATCACTTTTTGTATCGCAGCTATCACGTTTCTTGCAGTTGTTGCTAAGGCGTTACCGCAACCTAAATAAGCGCCGTTTTTATATAATAAATAAAAATTGTTTATTTCGAGTATCATGACTCATACAAAAATAACATTTAAAATACACAATAATAAAAAAAATACAATGAAAAATTAATTGAAATTGTTGAAATTGTATATTATGATTGTTGAGTTGAACAAAGGAAATTTCTAAATGTTTATTGGGCAGTGATAAGTACTAGTGACGGTACCTACTATTATCATCTTTTAAATACCTGTGTATTATTTTAACATTATGTACTTATTATAATTTTAATTTTTTATCATTTTATTTTATATAGTTTAAACAGAGATGCGAAAATAAAGTTAGGTGCCCAAAAAGGGCAATTTCGTATTTCTTATTAAACTATACAAAATAAATCTATTTACAACAAAAATAGGTTAGAAAAAATTTAAGTAGGTACTTAATGTACAGTTTCCTTCGATATATGTATGTTAGGTAACTTAGACATAATTACATCACAATGGCGATCATTTTGATTATCCATACAAATTTATTTTAATGATATCATCAAAAGATAACATGTCTTTCTCAAAATCAAAATATACCTTGTATAAAGCGTGAGATACTTATTAAAACATTCAAATACCTAAGTAATGCAGATCCAAGTATAACAAGCACACGTGTTCTAGTGCCAACTAGAACGAGGGTAGTTTCATAATTCAGTTTATAAGTACTTGTATGACTCATGCATACGTGACCTTATACTTGGTTATCGATCAGAGCCCGCCTATTTCAATCCAACCAGTCCACTTCCAGACTTTACAGGTCTATATGTGTATCTTGGCCAGACTGCTGTGGAAATAGTATCGACGGGAACTGCGGGTAATTTCCTATTTCGTTTCTATATATACAGTTTTGTATGGCTCATGCATACTTGACCTTATACTTCACTATCGATCAGAGACAGCCAGCCTATTTTGAACCTAGTCCATTTACAGACTTCACGGGCACCTTATGTAGTTCAGAATTGTTCCTCTTTATAAATGACTAGCGGCCCGCCCCGGCTTCGCACGGGTATTAAACAAAAATTTCAGAAATTATACACACTAAAACGATGGGTTTCACAGTTTTCATACGGATCTTTACTTTTTTTAACTGCATTGGGGTTTTTGACATTGACTCGACATTCCAAAACTGACACTGGCCGTAGAGAAAAAGCAAGCACCGTGCGCTATACAACCTCTATTTCTATTCTGACGCGCCATAATAGAAAAAGAGGTTGAATATACAGCCCACGGTTCAATTATTGAATTTTTCATGCGGATCCCTAACTTTTTTGAAAATATTATATAGCCTATGTTCATCACGGAAAATTAAGGATTCTAATGGTGAAAGAATTTTTTAACTCGGTCCAGTAGTTTCGGAGCCTATTCAATTCAAACAAACAAACAAACATACAAACAAACAAACAATCAAATCTTTCCTCTTTATAATATTAGTATAGATACTGTGTCAATATTTTAGCATTTTTATTTGTGTATTCAGAAAAATACCTTTTTATTTACTTTAGAACCCACTAGAACTCAATAGATGGATCATTGATAAATTTGAGTATTTTGTAATTCAGCAAACTAGCGATAAACAACCTTTTATTACCTACTAATTTTCTACTTCATTTCCCAAAATGCTTCTCCAACATTCTTTGTTGTTTCACACATGATTCTCCGCAATGAGTCAAGCATGCTCAGCAAACATTTAAAACAATGGTAGCGTGTATTTAACAAAGGCCGGTTGTTGTTTAACTTGGTAAATAATGTACAAAGTACTTCAAATAAAATAAAAGCCGGTAAAACTGTGGGCCGGAACTTAGATGTTGTAAAACTTTTGAAAGTAACATAGTTATTAAGATTAAAGTAATTTATAACGTGATATTTACGACAACCTTAGTGACGCAGTAGGTTACGGGTTCGTTTAAATACCACGATTTGAGTTTTCCAATTTTTCGACAGTTTCATGATTCAGTTATTCCGTGATCGTGGCACGTGTAACTGTGCCGAAATAATGCAAAGCTCAAAACTCTAATGACGATAAACCTTCGATTTTAAGAAATGTAAGAGAGTTTTTATTTGGGAAAACAGAAATAACTACTACGATACTTCATAATAAAAATCCAACACCAATTTTATCTAATTATTAAGATAAACAAAGGAAATTACCAAATTTTCTTTGGGTAGTTTGTGATACCTACCTATAAAAGCTTTATTTACTGCCCCTGTAATAATTAATTTTATTTTGTTTAGGCATAGATACGAAAATGTTTGGTGGCCACCACGGGCAACATCGAATAATACAAAATAGGTGGCAGCAGTAGTTTGGGCCGGCATAGCGCCTTAATGAAAATAAAATACGACATTGATATCATTTTATTCTGTGCAAAACGCCAGGATAAACCAGGAGCATCGTTCAGGAACCAGGAAGGTGATGGGATGGGAGAGGAACCTGGAAAACACAAGGATGGGTTAAGATCAGGATTATATAAGACAACCAACAACGCCCTAAATCGCTGGAAAGTGAGTTTTTAGATGTTTATGGCGTTAACCGTTTATGATGAGGTTTAGGGCAGTACTTTGATTTGGAACTGACCCTTTCTGGTCGGACAGATTAACGAGGTCAAGTGGTAGGCGGCCAGATTCCCAAATCAAACTCCCAAGCAGCGGCGAAAGAAGTATGAGTTTTTCACTCTCGTGTGTGTATCACGCATACTACCGCGCCAAGAAGGCAATTCGAAGTAAATTGATTTGAAAATTAGCTCCATTAAGGTTGATTGTCTCACGCTAGCGCAAAAGTGAGATTATAGTTTTTTGTGGTTGCGGTTTGAATACGTTCTATACAAGGAATAAAGCTAATATATATCCCGCAAATCAAAAACAAGTACATAAACTATTCTTCGATACTAAAATCAACTTCGATTTAATTTTAATTTTGAGGAAATTATTGATCATTTATTTTAATCATCACATCAATAACAATCGGAAGCGTTGAAAATAGTGTGAGTGATACACTCACAAATGCATCTGAATTGACCAGCTGAAATCTATCCAAGACCTATATTTCCAAGAGGCACAGAAGTCCGAGTCTTACCCAGCAGTGGGCGAAGCCAGGTACGGATGATGATAATTTTTTACATGGCGCAGAGCATGAGCAGCCCTTCTTTATCTAAACTGGTTAAAATCATGCGAGTCAGCATGTTCAAAAAACCTATGCAGTTGACGACCTCTGTAACGAGGTGGGCGAAGGTCCGCCTGCGACGCTGGAGGTTATGGGTTCGAGTCCCGCCAGAGCAAATCGTTGCAATCTGCAAGTTAGGGTTTTCCCGTCGTTTTGTATAAATAGTAAAAAAATACTTTATAATATATTTTATTATGTATCTGTAATCTAGTATTCATAACATATGCTCTGCTCAGCTTGGGGCTAGATGATGATGTGTGAATTCTCTCGCATTATTTATCAAATAATCTCTACTTGTACCATTATAAATGCCGCGGTGAAGGTCACCCCTATCAACTCCACCCACGCGAGTGTCAACTTAATATTGTGTTAATGATTGGATGGTTTGATCCAAATTCTCAACTAAACTCGTTTAAAATAATTCGCAATTCGCAGTGAATTAATTTATACTCTCCGTTAGACTTCCACTGGTGAAATTTGTAACAGTTGCTCCCAATTTATAATTTATCTATCATTTCCTTTTCGTATAAGAAATGACAGAATTCAATAACGTACAGCATAAACCAATAATAGATGATCCAGTCATGTAGTATGATAGATACTAGACGACTTGACTTACTAATATATTATTCACTAGCGGCCCGCCCCGGCTTCGCACGGGTATTAAACAAAAATTTCAGAAATTATACACACTAAAACGATGGGTTTTACAGTTTTCATACGGATCTTTACTTTTTTTAACAGCATTGGGGTTTTTGACATTGACTCGACATTCCAAAACTGACACTGGCCGTAGAGAAAAAGCAAGCACCGTGCGCTATACAACCTCTTTTTCTATTCTGACGCGCCATAATAGAAAAAGAGGTTGAATATACAGCCCACGGTTCAATTATTGAATTTTTCATGCGGATCCCTAACTTTTTTGAAAATATTATATAGCCTATGTTCATCACGGAAAATTAAGGATTCTAATGGTGAAAGAATTTTTTAACTCGGTTCAGTAGTTTCGGAGCCTATTCAATTCAAACAAACAAACAAACAAACAAACAAACAAACATACAAACAAACAAACAATCAAATCTTTCCTCTTTATAATATTAGTATAGATAACACAAGCTCTGACGAGTAGTTAAGCATTTTACGAAAATATTAGCAATAGAAACGCAATTTGGTAAGCTAATTCCGTTAGATATAAATTTATTTTAGGTATCCATATCACCCAGATCCAGTTTCTCATCTAATCTCGTTTTGAATATCTTAGATATTATCATTAGATATAACGTCTGTGATGAAATGCAGAATAGACTGAAAGCCTGTTTACGCTAACACTCCGCTTACATCAAGAGAAGAGACAGCTCCAAACCGATATGTGGCTTGGCTAAGATTCGGTGGTGTGGTGGCTGAGCTAGTGCGCAAACCACTCTAAACAACGCTTAAAATAACGAGTGTTATTTGCGCTATTTTAGGGGGGGGGGGGGAATTAACGCAATTATGGGCGTTAATTTCAATAACAGCTTATGAATTTAACACGCTTAACGCGATAACCATGAAAAATACCGCAAATAACGCACTTTACGCGTTATTTAGTGTAGTGTAGTTACGTAGTGCCCGCCGTGTTACATATATTCTACGACTCCCTACTACTACTATTCATGGTTTTTATAAACATGAGAAATAATCCAAAAACAATGTACAAATACAAATTTGTTAATTTGTCGCACTGTAAAAGGTGAACGAACTCCCAAATTAGACGCATCCTCCTCAGTTCGGCTGTAACTTGCAGGAACATGTCACCTTTTGTTTTACGATCATTTCGTTAAGTGGCTAGGCGAGTGGTTACTTTAATGACGACTATTCGAGTGGGACTCGTCATTGAAGTTAGGTACAGTAAGATGTAATATATGAGTCTAGGGACTCCTACTGTGGCAAAAACTATTTGTGACTAAATTTGTTGAATTCTTTGACGAGCTACAAAATGGCGTCAGACTCACTAAGATCATCTTCCGTCAAAACCAAGTGACGCGTCACGTACACCAACGACGATTTCGTAAGCTGATGATGATGTCCTACACCTCTACTGTACTGACAGAACGGAACTGTACCTATAACTAGGTTTTATTCTATTAGGCTTGAATATTGGTTTACTTCTACTTCATGACTACTTGAATACAATCGCATACTTTTTTACAATGTAATAATCAACGCGGTACATAAATAATCAAAATAGGCTTACTAATTAGTTAAATTTAAAGTGTTGGAGTGTGTACATATTTTCGCAGCTGACTGTACATACTTTCAAGAGTTATGATAACGAGATGACGCAGAACTGTCGTGGGCGAAGAACTGACGAAGGGAAGATCAAACTTGAAGAGCACCCTGACGTGAGACAAGGGAACAACACATTTTCACAGTGTCCTGATGGGAAGTTACACGTTGTCATTTTACACGGTTGAGGCTCACCGTCTCCTATAGTCTATAGATACTAATAGTCTATATTAATATAATAAAGAGGAAAGATTTTACAGTTTCTTTGTTTGTTTCAATTGATTCACCATTAAAATCCTAATTTTCCCTGATGAACATAGGCTATAGAATATTTTCATAAAAGTTATGGAAACGCATGAAAAATTAAATTTTTCGCTAGTCAGGGATATAGTGAAGGCCTAAGTATGTTTGCTAGGTACTTGTCGGTCCTTTGATATGAAAGAGAAGTTTCTTTAAGTTTAACGACAGATTTTACTAGCAATAAAGATAAATATTCAAGATAAACTTTTAATTCTAATAGTAATCTTACCATATATAGTTAGTAAGTTTAGTGGCAATAAGCTTTCAACTGACCTTTATAATAAATAATTTCAAACCATATCGAGCCATCAATGTAAAATAATTTGCAAAGGATAAATTAAAATTTATTATTTCATCTGTAGATCCAAAATTGTTTTGATTTAGATCAGTTTCGGTGGGTTTTAGGGTGAGGGTAGACGAGGCACTAACCGACTAACTCCGTCTTTAGTATGTCAATTTAAATTAGTCTTTTTAAATTAGTCTCTAATTTAAAAAGAAAGTCTTCAAATCGTATTGAGTAGGACTTGTAGGAAATAAGGAAGATGTTTGAAATGCTTGATAAGTCAAACCTAGTTCGGTTAAGAAACATTACAGTATGAAATATTTTAGAAATAAGACGCAAACATAATAAATTGTAAAAGAAAAATAGATAAAGCAGATGCACAATGTGTAAAAATAATTTATATATAAATGTAATTAAATTTAAGGCACAGCGTGTTTATAGATTTTGCTAGAAAGATGTAGTCTCGCGATGATGGTGTTTTATATACGGCTGGTATGTGCGTAGGTTGCTTTGTAATGTAAATGAAGAGTATTTTACTTTGAGTTCGTTTGGAGAAAGTTATGTTAATGGCCAGTACCTATTGTAAGTACTTAAAGGGAGCTATAGTTTTGCTGCAGTCACCTGCAGTGTTGGTAACATGTTGCCTTCGCCACAATTTTGACAGCAAATCTCAAATGCCTAATCTCCCAAATCTGAGATCTGGTGTGTAACTAACGGTATTTTCATGGGAAACTTTAAACTTTTGTCTAGTTTTAGAATATATAGATTTTTCTTTTACTATTTATTATATTTGCGCCGTATTTCTAAAATATTTCATACTTTGATGTTATTTAACCGATAGAACATTATGTATACATTCTCTAACACAATCAGTAGAATGTCGTCAATACGAGTTGGTAGCTCTTAATGATTTAGACATACTCGTATAACGCCAACTGCAATAAATAACGCAAAATAATTTCGACTATAGCGAGCAATTCTTTTTAAATATATAACGATATGTATGTAAATTTCTATTGTACGATGTTTAAAATACACGGTAATACATTTAGTTATAATAAAGTATTTATAAAAAAAAAACCCTGTTTATAACACTTTTCTTGTTATGTTTATATCTAGAGGTAGGTCTACAATTTGGCTCAATGCTGTAACTTTTCTTTTAAATCAATAAATTATGATTGTAAACTGGTTTATAAATAAATAAGAAAAAGTTACTTCTTAATACATTTAAATACAGTGACTAGTGACCGGGATCATCACTCATAGTCATTAAGCTCACAGCCTTAATTCTATAAAACTGGTTTACTTTTAGTTTTTTATTTAAATAAAATTTTTATGTCTTTCTCACGTATCAATTACCATGGAAAATGCTAAATTTTAAACATCTACGCAATTTAATTTGCGTTTTAAACAGGTTCGGTGTATTAATTATTTTGTCTTCATGACAAAGAATTTGAGTTAATTATGGGAGAGTAAATTTGGTTGTACGCAGTTTTGATACTATTATTTCTGGAACATTCGAACAGTCTCGTAGGAAGAGATTTTCAGATGTCGATCTCTTTACTTCTTTAGGCTTACAAACTAGCAGCGCTGATAAGGGTTTTTATGTTAGAGCGTTTGTATGTAAGATATGCACTTGAAATTACTCTATTAACATTGATAGGTCAATATGTTAGAGGTTTTATATCAATCTTTCGTACCTAGTTATTTATGGTACTATCAGATCAGCCATTTGAACTGGTGAGGAAGTAGCCGTTCCAACTGAATAATAAATTACTCGCCATAGCACGAAAACGATTGATCGCTGTGAAAGTAGGAAACCAGTAAAAAAAGTAAAAGACTTTACATTTAATTAGCTTCAGCAACTAACGAGTAATTACTAAATGCAATTGCAATTTGTTAACTTGTAAAATGTAATGTTTATGTAAGAAGTTCTTGCTTAAAACACTTAACTTTTTAATGTTTTCTAAGACCGCCGCTACGTAAAAAGGACGCGATAGATTTTCTCTGTTTTTTGTGGCTTTACTTACACAAAACCTCAAACTCCAACAGTTCTATTCTATTTTTGAAACAAAAGCTATGTGTTCAAAACTTTATTACTCATAATAGCCAGTAACAAAAAAGTTGCGTGTCGTAAAGAAATTTTGAATTTAATTTTGGAACAAAGGTTTGTATTATGCTGGGATGAAGACCAGTATTGTTTTGTGCGAGAGAGACGATGTTTGTATGATGTACATAATGTATATGGATAAGAGCAGGACGAAAAGAGGAAGCAAGTTTTACCAGTGCTCAGCAATTTATGGAAGAGTATTGTTTAATTTTTGCTACCTATAGATTAAGCTGTTGTGAATGCCTATCTGACATGACTAGAGGCTTTTTTCAACCTTATTCTAGTTTATGGTACTTTATTGCTACTTTCTTCGCCTTTCTAGGTTTAGCTGTCCCAGGGTAGCTCACTGGCATTGTTTATAATCGACTACTCCTAGACAAAGGTTGCTAACCTCTTTTATCGTCTATTTGCACATCAATGAATCATCCGCAAGTAACTAACACCTCTATACGGGTGGGAATGTAGGTATTTTTATAGCTAATTTTCTTGGATAGGAACTTGGGCTTGCTTAAAAGTTTAGTCTGTTTAAATTTATCTATAGGTGTAATTTTACTTGTAGGTTCTTTAACAATGATTCATAGTTTAAAGTGCTTTCTTTCCTCAGACTTTACAGGATTTTTGGACACGTCACAAAATAGAATTTACAAAAGAAAAACTAGGAAATTAAAGCACTTTGATTCTTTGTTCACTTTAATGTTTTTTAAGTACCTAAAGCAGCGAACATGAAACCTTTACCGTGAGTGTGTTAGGTATCTAGTTGTAGCAAAACTGATCCCAAACCTTTTTAAATATTTAGATATTTTTTGTAACTCACTAGGAGTATTGTTTTAGAAGCCTACACAAAGACTAGATTCAATTCCCGGACATTCATATTATCTCCGTACGAGTACTATCTTAACCCATATTAACTGTACTACCTGACTTTGGTACGTCACTCCGCCTGTATCTTTTACCAAAGCGGCTAAACTTTATGTATCGTCATGTAATTCGGCAAAGGGATAGTAAATATCCCAGAAAAGAACATAGGCTTTTAGTCTATTTTCTTTTCTAGCTAGTTTATTTCTGGAAAATGTCGCTGGAATAGAAACCCAAAGTTAACTGTGAATAATAATACGATACAAAAGATCAATGTCCTTACTTTTCGTAGCCAGAAACTGAATGGACGCATAATAAATAGGATGAGAATTATGAGAAAGGTTCAAGGAACCTAAAACAAACAATTACTATTTCCAAGGACTCCTTGAGCCTAGAGACAAAAAGGTAACTTTTGTCACTTCGCGTCACAATCGCTTGTTTTGCTCCTAAGTGCTACCCCTACCTACCCAAAATGGAAAGGGGCGATTTAAATATTAGTCTCATCAACAGCCTATAATAGTCCACTGCTGGAAATAGGCCTCCCCTAATGAGCGCCATAGATGGCATTGTTCATCATTTGGGGGTTTTTTGCCCATAATCCCCACGCTGGGCATGCGGGTTGGGGATCGCAGTTCGGTGGAGTTGTTCTGCAGAGGGCGCTGCTGCCCGCCCCCCGGTGTGTTCCCTTAGTCGCCTCTTACGACACCCACAGGAAGAGTTGGGGTGGTGAAATTCTTTGCCGCCGGGACCACACGGCGATTAGTCTACTAAACAATAACACTTTACTGTCCCTCTTTTATAGCTTAATTCTATTTCCAAGGAGTCCTTCACCTATTCGTCACTTCGCGCCATAATCGCGTTGTTTTCGTTTAACTCAGGAGGTGGGTCCTTATTTCTCTTTCCTGCCCTGTGCACTCTACCTACCCTATTTTACTAGGGTAGGGCTGCTTATCAATGCAATTCTTACAGACAGAGAAGATAATATTCCGATATAAATAATATAGGTACTACACTATTATCCCTTTTTCATAGGTATAGATATAAGATAACTTAAGACGCTTACTAAAAGACTGTGTAACATCTTTATTGGGAACATAAATTTGGTAAAATAAACATAATGAGAAATATTCAAAAGTCCAAAAATAAAACAATTCTATTTTCAAGGAGGACTCCTTGAAAATAGAATTGTTCACCTTTTTGTCACATCGCGCCATAATCGCATTGTTTTCGACACTCGGTAGGTACAAGAGCCCTTGTTTTGCTCACCTGCCCTGTACTGTACGTACACCCTACCTGCCATAAAGCAAGGGCTGCATTTTAATTGCGAGAATTGAAAGGGCAACGTAGATAAGTAATTAGTTTTGTCTTTATGGTGTTTTTTAGAAATACAGTTCTCTTTCAAATTACGGCAATAAAATAAAGTTGTTACAGGTATTTTCGTAGTAACTGCGTGCATGTGACCAGTATCAAGAAAGTAGATTTGTACTAGGTACTACTACTACTATGCCATATTATTAGTAAAATGCTTTTGTTGGCAAAGTAATTTCCTCATTTCCGCTTTCGACTTTCGCGGTCACGACGACGACGGTGATATAAAACGATATCTTATAGTGTACGGCGTCATGGGAAAGTCACACGACATGGGTTTATTCCGTGGTGGATGAAGGTGGGTAGGTATGGCAATGGTAATGGTAAAAACCGGTTCATTCCAATCCAACCAACCCTAGCTAAAAGAATAATAACCTTGAAATGATGCTTCGCTCATTTGTTTCCTCGAAGTAGGTAGGTAGCTATGGTATAGTGGTGGAACGAAAGCGCGATGCATTCGACTATGGATAGGTACCTACCTACGTACTCGATGATTCGACTTAAAAAAGATTGGAACACATTTGAATTGACTTTTAGATGTTGCTTTTCTGGATTCTAAAGTCAAATTCAAATAAAATTCGAAACGAATCGATTTGAGTGGAAGTTAGGTGAGGTGATAAGATTACGCAGGCAAATGAATAAAGAACAAACCTAGGTAGGTCCTACGAGGACCTACGAGGATAAGAAATAAACGCGAAACGATATCACAAGTGACAAAGTTTTATTACAGCAATGAATTACGGTTTACTAGGTATTGAAAGTAAAAACACACCGCCCCGTAGAGCGAGAATAGGTATGTACAGGTACAGCTGCGGCTGATAGTCACGCAAAACAAATAGGTATAATAGTTTAGGCTACAAACTAGGTAAACTTTGTTTGCTTACGCATTTTTATCAGACTGCAAACATTAATCTCAGAACCGACATTATCGTGCACGATAACGTGACCCGATTAACACAAAAAACAACGATGTTATCGGCATAGTCAGCAAATTTACCGGCATTGTTTTCCCTGGCTTTTGAATAATAAACAGATACGAAATAAAACAAACCTGCTATCCTCAAAACCGCACGGTCTGCCGGATCCAGCTGAAGAATGGACAAAGGTTTGTCCTTCGCCCATTCTTTCAAGCTAAAGTCGTTCTCAAATTCCATTTTTCTGTCATCCAAAACACGAAGTCTCGCGCGAACTCTCGCACATAATTGAATCGATCCAAACACACAACACTAGTGGCAAAAACTGCACAAAACGAACATTGTATTCTGAATAATTACACAGGGATAGAAAGTAAACAAAACGTAACGTTCATTGTAGAAATAAAATCGATAACGCTCGAAGGATACCTAGGGCGAAATGCGTATTCAGTGTCAGGCACACAAAGTTACTTTACTGTTGTCACTATAAAACAATAATAACTGAGCTTTTACTGGAACTGTTTTAGCAGCTAACGTTAGGAACACATAAATCTAGGAGCAAAGAGTGATAACAACTGTTTTGTAGGTTATCAATGCACAAGATGACCGTCATACACCGAACCGGCGGGCAGACATGATGCGACTGATTAGTTCGAAAAGAACCCGCAACATGTCGCTCGGCTCGCTGCGCTGATATCGCTCAGCTGTTTTCGCGCATGAGATCTTTCTATTGCACGACCAAATGCAAGCAGCCCCATAGTTTCTTGCGATTACGTTGAAGGTTTAATATCTTTTGAATTTAGGTGTGTTATAGTGTTTTTAGGCGCTTGTGCTGCCATCTACCAGATTCAATTTAGTTTTGAGCAGTAATTTGATGGCAGGCGATTAAGTAATACCACCGCCAAAATGAAAAACCTACCATGCTAAATCAAGTCTGTCAAGTCAAACTGTAACACGCTAATGTAATGTACTGAAGTGATGATCTATGTAAGTATATTGCTTTGATTGATGCGAGGAAATTACTAAAACTACATCCTAACTACTCTTCTGATCTTTTATGACACACAAATACCTATGAAGTTCCCTAAAAGTTAACAGGTAAGTTAATATAGTGGCAGATCTACGGTTTTTCCGAGAATGGTCAGGAATTTGTAAGAGATAAATGCTGTGAGAGTCATAAAACACATTTTCTCTCTATGGAATTACTATTCTGCGCGTGCATAATCAAATCACCCATGATTAGTGAGGCCAATTGAAGGAAATTTTGTTGAAAATTTATTCAAATATTTATTAAGGTAGGTAAGTATATTTAATTACCTAGGTAGTTATATCACAAAACTTGCTCATTATAAGCCAACTACCTACGTTATCTATCATTATCATCAGCCTATACTAGTACATTGTTGGACATAGGCGTCTCTAATTGAGCACAATAACGTTTTATCTTCAGCTCGACCCATCTTGCTTGCTTGATAATGCTAAGTGACTTTGAACTGGTAGTCTTGCTTGGTAAACAAGAATAGAAAATTGTACATAACTCCTGCTTCTACATCCACGGATTGAAGTATGAATGACGAGAACACTCGAGTAGTTTACCAAACGCTGCACAGCCAGTCTCCACAAACTACCTAACGATCCCCAACAAGTCCTTCTCAGAACAATTATTACCCAACTGCTGAATCTGTCCTAGGTAATTTTAGAGTAGGTAACTCTAGAACGATAAACTGAAATGTACGAAGACCGTTATTTTTGAATGAATATAGCTTTGATCGAGGTTTTGTTCAAATTCATGCCATTATCAATCCTTCAAGAGGCTAAATCTGGACCGTCCAGCATCTGGTTCAGCTCCTCTAGCTAATTGCTGACGGTATTTATAGTATTAACTGACAGCATTTTAGAATGTCAACTAATTCACAACGTTACATGCTGAGAAATACTTTTCTAGAGTACTTTTAATGTATCTAACAATGCTTTATTATGAATAAGAATAAATTTCAGAATATAGCACGAGCTATTCTGCGGCATGACAAACATCAGCAAAAAGACAAAAGCCACCGGTCTAGGTGATTTTCAAAAATAACAAAGTTTTACCGTGTTATTAGGCTTTATTTTCTCCTAAATTGTACAAAATTTAGTTGCTGTGTGCTGGCAGCCCTATATTCGATAACCACCGTTGCCATGGTAACCATGAAACAGTCTTGTCAACACGGATTATTTTTGTTTACGTTTTTGGTTGCCAATTTATTATTTTCAGCATTTATTAGGGAAATATAAGTTGAACTGAAACTTAACAGCTATTTTAACTAGCTTAACATACTGCAAGTTAAAAGATCCCAAGAATGGTTCTATTTACTTTGTGATGATGTAATTCTCCTTATCCGGACGAAGCCCGGAGTCGGAGAGGTATATTCTTCAGTAGTTGCGACTCCCGAAAGTTTAGTCAATAAAAACGATCATCAAAATCGTAATTTTCAGCAAAGCTGTGCTAGTGACCTACTTTAACTTTATCCTTTGTTTTGTGACCCGATAAATTACCAGTTCTCTGTGTCACGAAACGAACGAAGGGGTTCAAACAAAGAGGTTGGATTCAGCTCCAGTCGTCAGAAGGCTTTGAAAGCGAAATAAAATGGAAGATAATTTAGACAGTTACGAGGGAAGCTGATGATGGAAGATATTCCTAAGGTATGGTAATTGGGATACAATGTAGAATGTTAAAAGAAATATTTAATTCAGCTTCTGCAATGCCAAACCATCAACTTCTACATTATTCATCTTTTCTGTCTCCAGCGTAGAACCTCAATCAGCTCCCTGGCTCCTGCTAAACGGACTCTCACAGGTAATTTCACATCGGAACTCAAGCAGTTCTATGTGATACCACATCAGAGACCTGGTGCCCAGCCCCGGCAGCGGAGAGCCAGCATGAGGCAGGATATCTTGGAGGAGGTGATTAAGAAAACGGAGTGTATCATGGATGGGAACGAGAATCCTATGTATGAGGATCCACGGGATATGATAGGTGAGTCATTTAACAATAATTAAAACCATTAAAAATATTATTCGTGTTAAATGGGATTCAATTTTATTATTAAAATTATTTTCTATGATTCACCACCAATGTATTCCGGCTCGCAACCACCACCACAATGCTTACCATTGCACTGCAGTTGCATATCTTACTAACGGACTGAGCTGTACAGTTGATGTGACTGAGCCTATAGTTATTGTCTAACATCTATACTGACAGAAAAGTACCTCAAAAGATTTGAATTCAATCTATACAAATATTTCTTTCACAAAATTCAAGAGTATTTTTATTTCTTTTAAGTATAGAATACTTGTAGTAGGTTTCACTCTTCCTCATTACATTATCCAAAAGGTAACAAACAAATCTAGAGTAGCTTCTATTCTTTATCTCTTTTTAGATAAACCAGCAAAGCCTCCTCGTAAGCGCACCATCCAAGCCATTGCAGTCTCCTCCCCACGGCAGAAAGAGCAAAGATCCTTGCTTCGGGAGCAGAAACGGAAGCTCACGAAGAAGTATGAGAGCCTCATCAACACTCTGATGGATAGGTGTGAGGATAATATTGTTGCTGTGAGTTTATAGGAATAGAGATGGAAAACAATAAATAATAATGGACAATCCAGAAAACATTATCTAGTCTATTTTAACAGTAGGTACATACAGATTACAATAAATGAAAAAAAAAATATTGAAAATAACTAATGACTAATGAATAACAAATAGTTCATAATTTTATGTTAGTAAATAAATCAATCATCTGGCCCCAAGCTAAGCAAAGCTTCTGTTATGTATGGGTACTAGATGACTGATATAATAATGTTATATACATATATATTTTTTTATTATATATAGAAAATCACCAGAACAGAACACCTTGTACAAATATCTGCAAATCGTACAAACATTTGTACCGCGATGGAATATTTTATGGGTTAAGTTATTGCATGTGCCTGAACTAGGTAAATACCCGTTTTTCAGGCAAATAAACTGCTGTTGATGAACAAAATTGTAAAATCCAATAGACCCTGTATAAAAAAGTTATAGATTGCTTAAAATTACTTACCCTTATGCTAAATACGCTTAACTAGTTTCAATGGATGAACAATGAAAATGTATCGAGAATTTTCTAAGTACGACACGTTCAAATCTTAGATGCATTTAAGTCAATTGAATATTTATTATATGTATATAGAAAACACGCACCACAGACCATTTCCATTGACTTAATTTTTATAGTAGAAATCATCAAAATCAGAGAGAATCCAAAAAAAAAATGCTAAAAATCTAATGTGGTTATTTTTCTACAGCTTTCAGAAAAAGATAGCCTTATAACAAAGCTAAAGGAGAAGCTTCGCAGTGTGCTCGAGTACAATCGTCTCTTTGCTGAGGAGAATGACTCATTGAGGAGTCAGTACGAAACTCTCTCTAAGGTAAATACATAAGTATTTTATTAGGTATATAAATAATTTTTCATACTATCAGTAAAAATTAAAAATAGTTTTGAAAACGAATATTAAAAACAATACTCGTTCCTGAGGAGAATGACTCATTGAGGAGTCAGTACGATTTCTCTCTTTCTCTCTCAAAGGTATTTTTTTATATACTCAAGTACTAAGTAAGGTACACAAGTATATTCTTCCCGTGGATGTCGTAAGAGGCGACTAAGGGAAACACACCGGGGGGAGGGCAGCAGCGCCCTCTGCAGAACTACTCCACCGAACTGCGATCCCCAACCCGCATGCCCAGCGTGGGGATTATGGGCAATAACCCCCAGATGAAATAACGCCACCTTTGGCGCACATTAGGTGAGGCCTATGTCCAGCAGTGGACTGATATAGGCTGATGTTGAGGAGAATGACTCATTGAGGAGTCAGTACGAAACTCTCTGAGGTAAATACATAAGTTTTTTTATAAAACATTTTCTCAAATTATCAGTAAAAATTAACTATAGTTTTGAACGAATTAATATAATTACTGTGGGACTTAAAATTATATAAATAAAAATATTACATGTGCGTCATGTATCATGCAACAAAGATGTACAAAAGTCACGACAGTACAATAAAAACTTAAATAATGTCTGATTGATGTACCTATTGAGTTATTTCAAAAGACGTAGAACATACTTTGTTGGTGATGATGGTAGGAACCTTGTCACCTATGTCCAGCAGTAAACTAAGATGGGCTTGTGATGTTGATGATGAACATATCCTTAGCCATCACTTTCCATAACCTTCTATGATTATTTTAGGTAACCTTCTATGATTATTTTAGCCCTACGAACAGAAAACAATTAGAAAGCCTTACCTTTGTAAGGCTTTCTAATTGTTTTCTGTTCGTATTTCTGTGCCCAGCAGTGGGATGTGGGATACAACAGTCTGATTAAATAATATTGTTATACTAGTTTAGTGTAGATTTTTGAAATCTCTATTTGTGTAACTCGGTTTAATCTTTAGTTCCGCTACTCACCGCTAGATGGCGTTAAGATCGTTCAAACTAAGTAATCATTTTTATGATATTTTTTCTAGTATGTTGAAGAATGTAAATCAATAGTTAGAGAAGAGAGGGAAAAGAATAGAGATTTGGAGAAGAGGAACCGAGATTTGGAAGAGAGAGTGAACAAGTTCGAGGTGCCTGATCGAGGTTTGTACATAATGAACATCACACACATTGCATCACCAGCCTATAATAGTCCATTACTGGACATAGGCCTCCACTTATGAGCGCTATAGCGCCCTGTCTTGCGCTTGTCGTATCCATCAGGAGTTGGTTAGCATTAAATATATTTTATTTTAGTGAATGAAATAAATATTTCTACAAATATTTATTTAATTCACTAAATCATTCACAAAGTTCTGGTAAACATTATTTGCATCGTACGTCACAGTTCCTGATTACATTTAAAATAAAAATATTGATTATTGATTTAATTTACTGATTAATTCACAATAGACATGATAAACTTCTAGCTAAACATACATGACGAAGCACGCCGCGGCGCTTGTTTCGTTATTAAGTAAAGAAAGAAAGAGATCGAGTTAATGAAAAGGGTTGTATGTATTATTTTTTGGCAAGTCATTATAACTAAAGTTGTTTGTCTTGATCTACCCCAGTCGCTTTTAAGAGGTTATTGATATACCTTTAACCCTGTATATATATTTCCTAAAAATCAAAGCCACCACCAGGAGCCAAGAGTGACCAGAATGATTAGCATAATTTGGTATATATTTTAAATTTGAATGATGCATTTTTCTTACAGATATCTCAGCTAACCAAGCTATACCACTGGTAGAAGTTTGCATGAGCTGCAGCAGTCGACAGATAGTACTGAGTCAAGCGAGGGAGCATAATGCCAGGCTGCAGAAAGATATGCAAGCTATGAAAGATGTTCTATACAGGTAAGTTTTTGTCATCAATAATAAAAATTGTTCCAATGGTGTAATAAAGATTGATAAAGAACGATATAGTTCATAGACGAAATCTATAAAAGCTAACTGCCAGTCTATTTTGTTCCTTTATGTCCTGGTCATCCCAAGGTTGCCTGGAAGAGATCCCTCATAGCGATAAGGCCGCCCTTTATACTTCCTTGACCTTAAGAATTTCGTTTTGTAATTTTTTTCTTTCTTTGTGTGGTATAATAAAGTATTTTCTATCTACCTAAAGTCATTGAAAATTTTAATTAAGTTTTAAGTCATTATGTCTCCAATTTGACGACCTCTGTGGCGCGGTGTGCGAAGGTACGCATGCGACGCAGGACGTTGCGGGTTCGATTCCCGCGTCAGGACAAATGTTTGTAAGATCTGCAGATATTTTTTCAGGGTGTTCTGGTTATATAGGTATAATAAATAAATAATGATGGACAATCCACACAGCATCATCTAGATATACATAATGTATAATAAAAAAAATTATCTACGTAATCTATTGTATTATGTATATCAGTCTTATAGTGCCCATAACACAAGCTATGCTTATCTTGGGGACAGATGATGCTGTGTGGATTATGTAACACTATTATTTTTATATTTATCTATACTAATATTAGAAAGAGGAAAGTTTTCTTTTGTTTGAATTGAATACTCTGAATCTACAGGACTTATTTTAAAAATTATTTTACCTTTAGAATCATAAACTTACCCTGATGAACATAGGCTATAGCAAAAATTAGGGATCCGCATAAAAAATAAAATATTTATTAAATACACGTGCGAAGCCGGGGCGGACCGCTAGTTATATATAATTTGTTGCTTATCCTTTCAGACTGAACGTCCAACTGTCCCGCTACCAAGAGAAGATCCGGTCTAACATCCAGCACATCGGCGATGGTAAAGTGGAGTTCAGACAAGACACCCTGGATTCTATTATACAGTTGGGGACGAAGCCTGCCAATGCTGACGGTCATACGAATAGTGAAGATCAGAACACGGCGCGGCTCGTGGATTTGTCTGGTTTACTTAGTGCACAGGCTCTAGGTTGGTTTATAATGATATGGTTTATATTAATAGCCGCGGTGGACCGCTAGTATAGTATAAGACGCCTGGTCACGTAACACAAGCAATGTACGTGTAAAAAATTAAATTTTGCAATGTTTTGGTTAAATATTAAAATTTTACCCGAGCGAGGCTGGGGCGGACCGTTAGTTATTGATATTGCAGACAGCCGGTTATGTTTTTTCAGCTTGTCAGCAGCCCACCCTTGGTCTGTAGATTCCATTTATTTGTTTATTAAATACCAACCAAGTATGTGCCGTGTGGTGCCGGCATAGAATTTCACCACCCCGACTCTTCCCGTGGGTGTCGTAATAGGCGACTAAGGGAAAACACCGGGGGGCGGGCAGCAGCGCCCTCTGCAGAACAACTACACCGAACTGTGATCCCTAACCCGCTGCCATCTATGGCGCTCATTAGGGGAGGCCTATGTCCAGCAGTGGACTATTATAGGCTGGTGATGTTGATAAGTATTTATCAGTCATCTAGTTGCTATAACACACATTAGCATGGAGCTAGATAGAGATAGAGAATGCTGTGTCGATTATCCAGCATTTTTTTATTATTATTAAGAGGAAATATTTGTTTTTTTGAATTGAATAGACTCCGAAACTACTGAACCGATTTGAAAAGTTCTTTCACCATTATAACCCTAAATTTTTCCTGATGAATATAGGCTATAGAATCATTTCTAAAAAGTTCCTGCATAAAAAGTTCTATATTTCTTAAATTCCCGTGCGAAGCCTGCGGCGGATCGCTAGTTATATATACCTTATATAAATTTTTATTTTTCAGCACCGCTTTTCGACGCCTACCAAGAAAACCTGCAAGAGAAAGACACTCTCATATGCGACTACGAGAAACAGTTCGAGATTATCAACAAGAAGTCGAAGCAAATAGTCGACGAGAACAAAGCGTTGAGCGAAAGAGTCAGCAATATGGAACAAGAGGTATATAAATCTATACTAATATTATAAAGAGGAAAGAATTGATTGTTTGTTTGTTTGTTTGAATTGAATAGGCTCTGAAACTACTGGGCCGATTTAAAAAATTCTTTCACTCATTAGAATCCTAAATTATAAATTATAAAACATAGGCTTTAGAATATTTTCAAAAAAGTATGAAAAATTTCATTTATGTTAAATACCCGTGCGAAGCCGGGGCGGACCGCTAGTAATAAATAAATAAATAATGCTGGACAATCAAATGATTGTGTTTATACAACCTAATATACTTACAAAGTGTGTAGTAGAGATTTTTTATCGGTTCTACAAGGAAGCAAAAAAAAAGTCTTTATCGATTTTTCATATTTTTTTTTTAATAAAACCATATCTTTTGTTGAAAGCCATTGTAAATGAAAAAGGTGTCAATTCAGATGTTATCAAAAGTAAACTAAATAAGATGACACCAAAAAAAGTGCCGTTCCTTTCATATCGTTCAAAGTAAAAAGGATGGCATAATTTTTAGTTTTGTTTTGGCGACTTCTGAATTGACACAAATGATTTCTTAGATAATAGGTACATTAGTTTTTTTAGGAAATAGATACATATAAGTGTAAATACTAGATTTATTCTGTTAAAAATACAGTAATTTTCTTCGTTGCAAATGCTCCGTTAGTTCATAAAAATTATATTTTGTATTTCAGCTAGCTAGAGTGAGACAGAGCTATAAAAAGACGACGGTCGAGAAAGAGACGGTGGATATAGAGAAAGCAACGTTGTTAGAAAGGGCTGAGCGCGCAGAAACCAAGTTAAAAGAGGTGTATGAACTGTATGAAGATAAAAGTGAGTTGTTTGCACTAGTAAATAAGGTTTATTTTAGTATGTCAGGATGTTTTGAAATCTTCTTAGTCTAATAACAATAGATATATAGATAGAAAATACTTTATTATACCACAAAGAAAGAGAACATAACAAACAGACATGTCTAAAGTAGAGGAAGTATAAAGGGGGGCTTTATCGCTATGAGCGATCTCTTCCTGACAACCTTTGGATGGAAAGAATTATTTGAATTTATGAAAGGCTTTATTTTATCGAAATAAAATGATGCCAAAAACTTTTTGAGTTTTGTTTTTGTGATGATCGATCATCTGAATGGAGGATTCTAATGGTGAAAGAATTTCAAATCGGTCCAGAAGTTTCGGAGCCTATTTTATTCAAACAAACAATAAAACATCTTTTCTTTATATAATATAATAGGTATTGATAACTTCTCCGTAGGCATGTCCCTTCGGTAAAAATAACTACGGTACGAGTTAAAGGTGTTAGAGTAACTTGTTTAGTTATAGTAAATAGAATAGGTACCTATATTTATAAGGTAAATAGCTGTATTTAACTTTAACGCTAAACTGTAAATTTGTAAATTAATATTATTCTGATAATAATAATAAATACAAAAAATTAATACAAAATATTTATCTGTGTATATGTATAGTGTAGTTAAGTTTTACTTATACATTTATTTATTATTTCTTTTTAAGTATTGGCAGTAATATATTTATTAATCTGCTCGCTCTATGCGATAAGGCCGCCCATTGTACTTGTCTTGTGTAATGTCTTTTTTTATTGTTCTATTTCTAGTGTACAATAAACCATTTTTGTATATATATTTCTAAAAAAGATCTTTTATTACCAGTGGCAGCAATGATGCGAGACTACGAAACGGTTCACCGCGAATATTTCACGGTGAAGAACGCGCTGGAAGCCTCCGAGGGGAAGATGGCGCAGTTGGATATACTGCGCGCGCGCACCGTGCCAGCCGACCTGCATGAGAGGAGGCTGGATCATTGTAAACGGTGATTCAAAAAAAAAATAGTACATTGTTACCCTAGGGTTGGGAGTAAATTATTTAGTCCCGAGACGTTATTTGGACCCTAATTCAGTTGGAGGGACTAATTATATTACTTTCACCCGAGGTAAACACTGTGCTTTTTATTACGAATACAAGGAAGTAAACATAAAAACACAAATTAGCCTAAGAAATAACGAGTGAATTTAATTTTATATATAGGTTTTCTACTACTGCGTTAGTCTTATGAAAACAAACGACCTATACAAACCTATGTAACGTTATAAATAATAATAATATTAAATAATGTATATTTCAAAATATTTAAGACATAAAATTATTACATTGTTGATCCCCACTAGATAAACCTGTATCGTGGGGACCTTCCTATGAGTTCTTTATATATACTTAATGTTACGCCGCCTTCAGTATTTTTTTGCGAACAAGCCGAGTGTAACATTTAATATAATTGTTACACACGGGCATTAATCCATATTTGAATCAGATGAACTTAGGCTGTATTTAGTGCTCGACCGACGGTGAGCGCGTACCGTACGCGCTGATCGTACGTCCTATATGATCGTAGCTGTACGCGCGTAGGAATTCATCAGCGCTGCACTGTAGTCGTTCATACGTTTTCATTGATACAGCTACGCTCGACCGACCTCAGCGCTCACCGTCGCTCGAGCACTAAATACAGCCTTATTGTAATAGGTACAAACATAGAGCAACGCGGGCCCCCGGCCGGCGGACCGGAGGGGAGTAGCCATACGCAGCTTTCCCCTCTGTCAAAGTACAAGTCCACGCGGACCTACACGTACTATAAAACTAGTTCATTCTGTGACAGAATGTATCAATGTGTGGGTGAATTTGTTAGAGTATTTTTAATTTCGTATGTGTGAGATTCATAATTACAGATGAATATGTTTGTGTGCGAATTAAAACATGAGTGCGCAGCGCAGATTCCCCCCCCGCCAAAATTGCCTGACAATGTTGAATCGACAAATAACGCTATGGCCACTCCCCTCCGGTCCGCCGGAGGACCGCGTTGCTCTATGCCCATAGAGTCTATGGGTACAAACAAAACTCTACAACACGAGAAAACAAATGACGATCAAATTGCCGCGTTCCCCCTTTTAATTTTATATGTTTTTCAGATTACTAGAAGAACTAAAGCACCAATACACGATGGAGGCCGAACGGAAGGCTGAACAATCCTCCAAACTGCAAGAGCAGGCGAAGGCGACCGAAGACAAATACAACAAGCTGTGTAAAGAGCATGAGGCTTGCAAAGAGGAGTTGGAGAAGGCTTTGAAGAATGTTCGGTAAGGAAGAATATCTATACATATAACACAAGCTCTGCTTAGCTTGGGGGCTAGATGATGCTGTGTGGATTGTCCAGCATTCATCATCATCATCATCACCAGCCTATAATAGTCCACAGCTGGACATAGGCCTCCCCTTATGAGCGCCATAGATGGCATCATTATTTGGGGGTTATTGCCCATAATGCCCACGCTGGGCATGCGTTATTTATTATTATTATATATGATAATAATAGCTAACGGTCAGCCCCGGCTTTGGTATTTAACGAAAATGTAATTTTTTATGCGGATCCCTAATATTTTAATAAATAAAAAATATTTTAAATCTATGCTCTAATGGTGCTCCTAGAATTGTAATGGTGAAAGAATTTTTCAAATCGGTCCAGTAGTTTCGGAGCCTATTCAATTTAAACAAACAAACAATCAAATCTTTCCTCTTTATACAAAACTACTGGACTGATTTAAAAATTATTTCACCATTACAATTCTAGGAGCACCATTAGAGCATAGATTTAAAATATTTTTTACATAATATTTACGACTACTTCGAATTTCCTTGTAACTTATCACAAATTTTCACATGCAAAAATTTATCACACCGCCGCGCCGCGCGCCGCTAAGGATCGAACCACCCACCATAATGCTCAAAGTCTGAAATTCCCAACAATAACAACTATTGTGTCCCACATACATTGAGATAGGGGGGGGTACTTATATGTGACGCGCACTGTACATAATCATTATTTTTGATATAGGATATTTTCATAAAAATTAATTCGCATGAAAAATTCTTTTTTCTTTCTGTCTTTTCTTTCAAGCGGTGCTGTTTTTAAATTTACTCCTCGAATAGATGTTCACCGGATATGTATCATCCGAATATGATGTAGTAGCTTGTGTTATGATAGTGATTATGAAAGTTTGTATGACCGTTGTGTTCCAGGTTGTACCGTAAAGCGGCCGTGATATTCCGCTCGCGGCTGAAAGCGGCGTCCGCTCGCGCGACCCGCGTCCGCTCGAGCGTGAAGCGAGCGAGGAACGAGCCGCTAAGGCAGGCGCTACACGCGCTTGACAAGATCAAGAACGAAATCAAGGTAAGCGTTGTATGGAAGTGAATTATATTTTCTGCCTAGATTGGTTTAGATATAAATAAATAATGCTGGACAATCCACATAGCAAAATCTAGCCCCAAGATAAGCAGAGCTTGTGTTATGGGTATGTAAGAGGAAAGATTTGATTGTTTGTTTGTATTGAATAGGCTCCGAAACTACTGGACTGATTTGAAAATTTTGGTTTGGCTGTCCGCCAGGCTTCAGGACAGCTAGTAATACAATATACTAAATAGATATTTATATAGATATTTTGATATATGTACATACCTATAAAATACAATAAATGATAGAGTAAACTAAATCCCCCAGGTAGTGAAATCCCGCGCCTATAGCTCCCTAGAAGAACTGGAGCGAAGGATTCGCGAACAGGAGCGGCGCGCGACCACCGCGCAGGCGAGCCACCGCCGCGAGATGGAGCGCGCGCGGCTCGCGTTGGAACACAAAGAGGGGGTCATCCGGAGCTTGATCGACAAGGTGGCGGATGTCGAGGAAGTCAGGTGAGTTACTGGATCTCTTTCTCACTCTCATAATTCACTATAGGTTCGCATACGCCAATATCAATCAGGTCTCTGATTTAGGTTTTTATGATAGGATATAGTCACGCCATCTAGTTTAAAACTTAGCAACATTAGAGGCGAGTTACCGCCGCGCTGTTTAGGAGCTTGGTTGGAGAATGTAAACGATGTCAGTTGAGTGTCTAGTGCCGAGTGCCGAGGGTGTCGTAAGAGGCGACTAAGGGAGACACACCGGGGGGCGGGCAGCAGCGCCCTCTACAGAACAACTCCACCGAACTGCGATCCCAACCCGCATGCCTAGCGTGGGGATTATGGGCAATAACCCCCATATGATAAATAATGCCATCTATGACGCTCATTTGGGAAGGTCTATGTCCAGCAGTGGACTATTATAGGCTGATGTTGTTGTTGTTGTAACCTTTCATAATCTTTCCTTTGTTCACAGACTTAGTCAAACTAACACACATCGACTCCAAGGCATTATCGACACATCTCCAGAACAGTCTCAATCTGATCTTGAGGCTGGGTACTTTAGGGACGAGCCCAGGACCTTTAAGGATGGTCCCAGGACATTTAAAGATGGTCCAAGGACGTTTAAGGATGGTCAAGGGACCTCTAAGGATGATCACAGGACTTCCAGAGAAGATAACAGGACCTACATAGATGGTTCGAGACCTAGAGATGGATCTAAAACTAGAGATGAAATCAGGCCTTATAGGGATGATACCAAGACTTTCAAAGACGATTATAGAACCAATAAAGATGATACCAGGACTAGAGACGAATCTAGGGAGTTTAAAGGAGATCGCGGGAACTCCCGAGATGAACCTAGGAATTCTAAAGATGATGTTAGGAATGTTAAACTCATACCAGGAGATGGGGGGTATTTCCAGGATAGAGAAGGGAGGAAAGGGAAAGAGTGAAATATACTTTGTGCTTACTCTTGTGACTCTGCGAACTATAGTGGAGTTTCTGACAGCCTTCTCGAGGGAACTAGGTTCTGTGCTGTCTCTCAAAGAGTGAAAGTAAATATAAATTTTCTAAATATATATAGGTATATATTTATATAGAAAATTTAAACTTTAATAGAATATACTTATTCTATTTGGTTATACTCATCTAGTCAAGAAAATAATATTATATCTCTGTAGTCTCAGTGTTAGTCTAGATATTAATGTGTTAAAGTTAAATACATTCTGAAAAAGTTAAGATTTTATCTAATTATACGAGTTAAGCTAATTATACGGTGGTAACAGTTTGACGGATTTTTCACCAAAGCAATGTCGATGCCCTAGACGAAGTTTTTCGTCTCCGATTCCCGGCCCGGGACAAATTTTGCGTGATAAATCATGTGACAAATTAATAAATCATCATCATCACCTACCTACCTAACCGAAAACTGCCACTTTAATAATAACAATTTTAATTTTTGGTTGTTTATCGAACTGTAAAGGTAGAGAAAAATAATCGTGCCTGATTATGTAAAAGAGATATCTACAACTTCCAAATAAAATAAAATTATATAAATGTTTTAATTCTATGTAGATAACTGTAGATTGTATAGCATTATATGTAGGTCGTTTGTTTTGTAAATATAAATGGTTTCCGGAACTTGTCTATTTCTTTAGATAAAATAGAAATGATGTGATCCTTGTGACACTTAAGTACTATTTATAAATGGATAAAAATAAGGCCATTGTCTAAAACCAAGGTCTCATATTTGTGTAGAAAGGTTTACGTAGGTACCTTTATTACTCACTAGCGGCCCGCCCCGGCTTCGCACGGGTATTAAACAAAATTAGGTATACACACTAACACGATGGGTATCACAGTTTTCATACGGATCCCTTACTTTTTCTAACAGCATTGGGATTTTTGACATTGACTCGACACTCCATAACTGACACTGGCCGTAGAGAAAAAGCAAGCACAGAGCGCTATAGGTATATTCAACCTCTTTTTCTATTCTGACGCGCCATAATAGAAAAAGAGGTTGAATATACAGCGCACAGTTCAATTATTGAATTTTTCATGCGGATCTCTAACTTTTTTGAAAATAATTATTATATAGCCTATGTTCATCACGGAAAATTTAGGATTCTAATGGTGAAAGAATTTTTCTAATCGGTCCAGTAGTTTCGGAGCCTATTCAATTCAAACAAACAAACAAACAAACAATCAAATCTTTCCTCTTTATAATATTAGTATAGATTACCTTCGAACTTAATGATGGTATTCTACTACAGATAATTTTATATTCGACTAGCGGTCCGCCCCGGCTTCGCACGGGTATTTAACGAAAATTGAATTTTTCATAGGCAACCCCAATTTTTTTGAAAATATTCTATAGGCTATGCTCATCGGGGAAAATTTAGGATTTTACTGGTGAAAGAATTTTACATATCGGTCTAGTTGTTTTGGATCCTATTCAATCCAAACAATCAAATCTTTCGTCTATAAATTAGATTTTGACTTTTTCTGTCATTTATGAATTTGGCAACACGGAAGCAAGGTTGGTAACTCCTTACTCCCGCCCGACATGGGGATAATCTACTGATTTCTATTTTTCCTTTTTGAACTCTTAAATATTTGAATTTCATTATTTTCAAGTGATTCAACAGGGATTTTGATTAATATTAACACCCCTATCACAAAGGTATTGTTTAAGGTCGGTAGGCTTATCATTCAAGAGAAGGTTAATTAATTAATTTCAAACACATGGATTTTAATATGTTACTTTTTGTGTGTATTAATCTAATTTCCTGATTTTGAGGGTTTCGTAATGAAAGGATAAAAAACCGGCCAATGACGAGTCGACGCGCACACGGTGGGTTCCATTGTAGTACATAATGCAAATGTTTGCAATTTTTTTTAATGATACCTCTATTCGGGTAGTTGGTTATAAAGTTTTGGGTACTCAATATGATGATGAAAATTAGTGGTTTGTTAGCTATCTGTAGTCGATTTCGGCCTTCTATAGCGTCAACGATTTGGCTCCACGGGAAAGGATGTTGACAAGTAGGTATATGTTGTGGTCTCCATATTTTCTGCTGCGACAGCGGTTTCAGCCATGCCAATACGGTTTCCTATCATATCTACTTAAAGAGAGAAATTTTGATTGTTTGTTTGAATTGAATAGACTCCGAAACTATTGGACCGATTAGAAAAAATCTTTCACCGTTAGAGTCCTTAATTTTCCGTAATAAACATAGGCTAAGTATAAAGAATATCTTCAAAAAAGTTAGGGATCCGCATTAAAATTAAATTTTTGTTGTTTGTGTTCACCCGGTTAGGGTGTCGCAAAAAGGGTCCCACACTTAGAAAAATTTTCATCGATTTTGTATGGGGCTGGGACTTAGAAAAATTTTGATATATTTTTTTATATATATATAACATATATTTTTTCTTATGCCATCGTAAAGAGGGTCACTAGGGGTGCAACTTTGGTTCAGCTGATTGACCCCAAAGTTCTATGACCTCGGCGCTAGAGGTCAAAGTGTGTCGTTCAGTTTCAAGGCGAAAAAGACTTAGAAAATTTTCGACATGTATTTTTTTTATATATATATAACATATATTTTTTCTTATGCCATCGTAAAGAGGGTCACTAGGGGTGCAACTTTGGTTCAGCTGATTGACCCCAAAGTTCTATGACCTCGGCGCTAGAGTTCAAACTGTGTCCGATACAGATACAGATACCGATACAGAGCATTCCGATAAGAGTTGATTAGGTTCAATTTGAGTGGCGGATCCGACACAGAGTACCCCGACTCCACGTGGTCTTGTGCGTGGCGCCCCTAGAGTGTATATAATAAGCCGGAGGCGCGAAGGGAGTGCAGCCTCCGCCAGCCGTAATAAGGGACAGGCACCGCGCGAGCCGCAGCGGCTGAGGCTGGTCGCCGAAGGCGACCAAAAAGCCGAAGCTGCGGAGGTGAGCAGTGGTGCCTGTCCCTTGTTACGCAATGGCGGAGAGGCTGCACTTCCCGCAGCGCCGGAGCTATCGCGAACGCGATTCTTTACACTCGTCGTCGGGGACAGATAAGCATCGATCAAAATTTTTCTAAGTCTCAGCCCCATACAAAATCGATGAAAATTTTTCTAAGTCTAAAATAAATATTTTTTTTTGTTTTTCCTGAAAATTTCGGCTATCTCTTTTGTAACTATTACAATATTACTAATTAAAAAAAAAAAAAAAAAAAAAATGTATGGGACCCTCTTTGCGACACCCCGACCTGTTCACCCTATATAAATGTTGTGCATGCCTGTTATAAATACATGCTCTATTCTAAGATTTTTGTTAATGTAACTAATTATAATGTATTATAGTGTGTGTTGTTGGCATTGCCTTATTAATAAATAAATAAATAAATATCCGGACCGCTAGTTAGGTATTTAATAACGCCCCCTATGCAGAAAGTGCATGCTATAGAAGAAACGGCCGCGCATGTGCTTGTAGGATGCGATAGCGTAGCTTCTCAACTATCACAATACCTCGCAACGCAACACCGAGAACGCCTAGGGAGGCATGCACCGGCGTCAGCGAGCTAGCTTTCCTGGAGGACATCAGCTGTTACACTAGCATCCCCCACCTGACACTCAAAATTCTTAATTCTTTATGGCACGATAAAATATACAAAAAACATAAATACATAATGTAAAAAAAAACGCAAAAGCGAACCAAATGGGGGTGTTACACTAGCATCCCCAATTAGACACATAAAATTCTTAATTCTTTATTGCACGATAAAATATACAAAAAACATTAATACATATGTAAAAGAAAACGCAAAGGCGAACAAAATGGGACCTTTTTCGCCTTTAGCCTAGTTGCGGAAACCAATCCAGAAATAAGACCTACACTTTCCTATCTCCTTTTGATTAGAAAGAAATAACCTAATTGTAGGTAATGTAAGTAATCTTGAATGCCGATTGACCTGGGCCAGGTGGGATGAGATCCCATAGATGGGTACTGACAACCTGTGAAGGACAGCAGGCTAATGCTGGATGCGTCAAGCTGAAGAGAACCTGATTGTGGCAGGTCGCAGATTCTGGATGCGGCAAGCTGAAGAGACGCTCATTATGGCAGATCTTGGACTTATTCAGACTGATGATGATGACTCTTGAAAATTCTGAAACGAGGAAAATTAGCAGCCTTTTCAGACAATGCGTATTATCTATGAAACCTCGCTGTTATCAGTGTACCTACTTACCTTTATTTATATATTGTCATCACGACCCGTATATAGCTACAGCGCTGTTTTTCAGTAGTCTATTTTGATGTAAGACTTTGCAGAATTCCCTTATGAATATTGATTATTTTATGTATTTATAAAGTTACTTGATCTAGAAATGTAGGTCGTATGTTGCCTATTGTATAAGTTTTGAAAATCAAATATTGTCATTTTTTATGCAAATTAATATTTAATGATAAATGTGGTTATCCTATCTAATAATCTCTCCTATCTAATAGGTAGCTATCTGATATAAAGTATAAAAGTGAACTATAGTATCTATTGTTTCAAATTGTTATTTGTGAATCAGTGATATCAAATGATTAAAATCATTGTAAAGTGAAAACAGGCAGTGATTTTAGTAGTGAGTAAGCGAAAGTGTCTTTAGGATCGGCCCTTAAGGACTAGAGTTTTTATGAGAATTGTATTAATTACAAATCGTAAAAATGTTCTGGTGCTCACCAAAAAGTAAGTAACATAATCTTTTGTTATCGTAGGAATAATAATAGCCCTGTAAACACCCCCTGCGATTATCACACCGTCTGTCAGGCAGGGTTGTCGGCAAATTGGCATAACCCTAGATTACTAATGATCCTGGAGGAGTCCTTTGCTTATGTCCAGCATTCGATATGATTTTTGAGTTTAACTGTCTTTAGCCATAGATCACCTATTGTGGGTTGGATTGGAATAAAATATGTTTTCACTTTAACCGAGTCTATTAAATGTAAGAGACACGAGTAGGTACATAAATTACAATTACGATGTTCTATAATCCTAATTAAGGATATTATGTGTGTTCGCGGCGAAGTGTTGATGATGATGAGTGACTGCTTGGACTGTGCTTAACGAATGAATTAGCTTAATTGCAAAACGCAAATGTCACGACTACTTTTCTATAAACTGTGTCACCACATGATGATGATGATGATGAAACACCGTAGTTACGTTGTTTTTTTTTCAATGAGCTGAACAGTTGAGGCATCGAACCCACACCTTCACACCTTCAGCGATTCGTGCCATGGAAGCTGTCAATATTGTACTCAATTATTGTTTATTCGTTGGGAAATATAATTTGAAAATACAGCAATGAACCAATTTACCAATCTTCTTTCCTGTGTTATTGGTAAGAAAATGTTATTTTAGAAATGTTTATCTTCAAAGTTGATTCAGATGTTTTCGTTAAATCCACAGACCAGTTGAATACCCACGTCAACGTTGATATAATACATATATAATGTCTTCATTAAATAATTACCAATATTTCTCTCCAAGTGTCACCTAATGTTAAAAAGCGCTACTCCCTAAAATTATTTGAAATTCTTCAGTGATCTTATCTAGGTACCTAATAGAGAAATCCAACAGGATCCAGATGGATGCATGTAATCCAAAACTGGACAGGTATTTAAGAATGTATTAGGAAATAGTCATGAAATCCTAAGCTTAACCAACCTGACATGACTGAAATAGGATTCTGTTTATATTTTATCGTATAGATACCTAATTTTATGTCATCAAATCATTGCACAAAAGCTACTTTTCTCACTCTAGCACCATTAAATAATAAGCAATAACTTTTGGTTGAATAAAGATGGTTGGTAAGTTTGTTTTTGTATAGATTGTGTTAAATTAATCCAAAACCTAATTTAAATGTGAAAAATTACTAGCAATCAGTTTTACCACCATAGTATTCGTTGTTACAAGTAATTAGTTGTATTAGTTTTCTTTTTGTGCTATATTTAAGTATGCCAAAAAGATATTAATATTTTTGAAGTATTATAATAAATTAGTGCGCGCCAGAATATAATTTTTACAAATAATTTTGTAACAATAAATTATTGGATGGTCATACTTGTATTATATGAAATAGAAAATATTTTACCGTGGGATTTCGAGAGATTTTCCGGTAGAGTCACAGGCTTCACGAAAGGTAGTGCCTGGACAAGTGTTTCTGTTACTATATAAAAATTATTACTGTAGCCAATCATTTTGTTAGGGACAGATAGGTGCAAAACACCTAACTAAAAGCGGACCGCCTACGTTAGGTGCCGAAAAAATTACCTACCTATATGATTTTAATAATTATTTCAGATAAGATTATAATTAATTAGCTGTATGATTCATAAAAGCCGATAAGTTAAGTCAAAATACCACGAGTATGAAATCACGGCATAGATTTGTTTTTATTTACAGACATGCTCCTGTTAATTACCGTTTTTCTGTTCGGACAAGTGCTATCTCAGGATCCAGACTGTGATTTCTTCCAAAGTGTAAGTATACCCACCTTTATATACATATTCATACGTACCTACTTGCTGTTACCTACTTATAAATAAAAACATAAATAATGCTGGACAATTCACACTGCATTATCTAGCTCTAAGCTAAGCATACCTTGTGTTATGGGTTCTGTATAATTGATATAGGTACTAATAATATACAAGTACATAGATACGACCAGAATACCCTGAAAAAATATTTGCAGATCGTACAAATATTGTCGCAATATCCTGCGTCGCAGGCGGGCGATTTAATTAATCTTAATATGCCGATTACTACAATTATTATTACAACTTTTATTCTGTGCTGTAACTGAGTCGTTCAATAAATAATAAAATAGTTTCTCTATGTATTATGGAACAAAATATAACCCCCTCTAGGTCCAAATACACCCCCTTTCGATTTAGTAGGTAGGTACACGTCACACGGCACTCTGTAGGTATATTAAAAATGATGTTTACTTAAAATTTTTCCTATTATAATCGCTTTTTATAGTTAATTGAAAACCGATGTAGATTTGTATCTGCAGATTGAATAAGATAGATCCTTTCAATCTGATCGGTCAGTTGTTTGAAGTACCTAATAGATAGATAACATAATTGTATCTACCTTATTTTGTAAGCCGTATGGCGTATGTCGTATGGCGTCGCTCAGCGAGCTATGGAAAGAGCTATGCTCGGAGTAGTTTCTCTGAAGGATAGGATTCGTAACGAATACATCCGACAGATAACTAAAGTCATCGACATGTAGCTCAGAGAATTAGCAAACGGCAGCGGGCCGGCCATATATCGCGAAGAACCGATAACCGCTGGGGTAAACGTGTTCTTGAGTGGAGACCGCGACTTGGTAAACGTAGTGTAGGACGCCCTCCGGCCAGTTGGGATGACGATCTGCGAAAGACTGCTAGCAGATGCTGGATGCGACAAGCTGAAGACAGGGCGCTATGGCGCTCATTAGGGGAGGCTTATATCCAGCAGTGACTAATATGGACTGATGATGATGATGATGGATAAGGCTTATTTTTTAACCCTCAAGAAAGCCATCATTGACTATTACAAGGACGACTTAATATCTGTCCTCTCTTGATAAATCATCCTGATGTTTATTTGATTATTCCTGATTTTTTTATGTTTTATCTCTATGGTATTTGCAACTTCTATATATGTGGTATTTTTTTAAATTCTCTATTATGGCATATAACTGTCACTTTTAAACCGTACCGATCCTATCCGATAAAGGTTTCCTGGAGGAGAACGCTGTTAGCTAGGACGCATAAGGCTCAATACATATAGCTAGGATCTTATTTAATTATTATTTAGGTATGTACCTATTGATTGTGGTTCTATCTCATACTTGTATTCTTAATTTGACGACTTCTGTTTCTGTGGAATTCTTGTGATTCTGTTTATGTGATTGACGAGATAGTCAGCAAGCAATAAGGTCGCTCCAACAACACCGTCATAAGTCGCCTGCTTGCTATGATGATGGTGTTGTTGGAGCGACTTAATCGACTCGAGGGCGAGGACGTATGCCGAAGAAGTCGGAAACTCCCGCATCAGAAAACATAATCGAAGCAAAGGTGTCTTGGCAGCCTTCTTAAGGGCCCGGTAGCCGTAGTCTGCTTAGCTTTGCGCTAAATGACGCTGAGTGAATTAAGATTGTTGTTAACAACTCTTCTCGCTTCTCTAAAAAAAATACCCTTAGTAAATAATGTCATTTTTGTCGTGCTGCATGCAGAACACTCGAACGTACTTCAAAGATTTTCAACGTCGGGTCTTTATTTCGTGGTGTAGTGATCAGCTCACTCCCGTACTGAGGAAGGGCCGCGGGTTCGAGTACCGCCAAAATTGAAAATTTTTGTGAGTGCGAGTGCGAGGGCTTACGCACTATACTAAAAAAATCTTATCACTGTAAACACTAGGTATTTTAACGGGTATTTATCGCGTGCACAATAAAAATCTGATCAGATTGCGTTAGTTTAAAAATATCGAACTTTCCTATATCCTATATCATTGTACTTTATTATTATTTATTGTATGTGTATACTCGTATGTAATTTTTGTATGGGTCATGGTACTCAAAATAAACATTTTTTATTATATCCAGGTGTCCCCCGGGGCTCGCTACGTGATCTCCAGCAGAAACTACCCCAGCAGCTACAACCGGCCTTCCAGCTGCCGCTGGCAGTTCCAGTGCGCGCCAGGGTACCGGTGCCGGCTGGACGGCTTCCTGGAGATGCCTCAGGTAAGTCTTCACTTGACTTCTTCAACAAATAACAACATTAGCCTATAAAAGTTTACAGTTGGACATAGGCCTCCCCAAATGAACGGCATAGATGGCAATATTTATTATTTGGGGTTTATTGCCCATAATCCTCACGCTGAGCATGCGGGTTGCGGATTGCATTTCGGCGGAGTTGTTCTGCAGAGGGCGCTGCTGCCCACCCGACGGTGTGTCTCGCTTAGTGGCCTCTTACGACACTTACGGGAAGAGTGGGGGTGGTGAAATTCTATTCCGCCACCACACGGCGGCAATGAAATCTTCGTTATGACAAAATGTGTCTGATTTGCCACTTTTCTGCCACTTTAATCTTTTTAAGGTAAATTAAGGAAGCGAACAAGAAACCTTTACCTTGTCAGTAGAGTTGGATCAAAACTCGTCCCAAAACTCTTTTTTCGTCTTATTTTATAGTAAGCCTTTTTGCAAAGTATATTTTTGACAATCCGTTTGAATTTATTTATAGGTAGATAATTTTTGCAACTCACTTGGACTTTTGTTGTAGAAGCGTATACATTGCCCTTAAAAAGATTACATTAGTCTTATATAGCCTAGTACCTAGTGGGCACAGCCAGTTTGTTCTTATTTGTAGTATTAAAATTATGTAAGTACCTATATCGCTATTTTTAATGAACTTATTCTCTCTTATTAGGTGCAATAACGCACTTTATTCCTCCACAGACTACAAACTGCAATACGGACCGGCTTTTGGTCTCGAGATACGGAGACCCTCTGCTAAACAATGCGGAGTTCTACTGTGGTCGGGGCTATTTGAACGGAGTGATGTCTGTCAATCAGAATTTAAGTATTGGTAATGTAACGTGCCTTAAACGCAACACACTATTGACGTGCCACGAGTTCTAACAAAACGCGATGTGCGTTTTGTTGAACTAAATCGTATGAATTTTCTACAACCATAATCACATGAGCATCACAGTCATGATGTACCTAATACTGCGGCATTAATGCGCATTTTTTCGGGTTACATTATGTATCAATAGTGTGTTTCCGACTTTATTGTTTTATAGGTGGTGTTCGTTAAAAGATAAACGACGATTAAAGGCTTCTTAAAAAAGTATGTGAATAGGTAACACTTTGAGTTAATATAGTTTTAGTTTACACTTAATAACAAAGAAAATTACAGTAGGTACTTAAAAGAATAAAACATTTACAACTGCGACTGCGGCTCTGTATCGCGGTTGGCGTAGGTCCGCCTGCAACGCATAACTTTGCGGGTTCGATTCCGCCTCGGTACAAATGTTTGACAATGTTGTTGTTCTGGTCGGTTTTCTTTCATAATAAAATAAATATCTTTGTAATTTATTTTATTACGTATATCAGTCATCTACTACCCATAACACCAACTACTTAGCTAAGGCTAGAATTTGCCGTGTGGATTGTCCAGCATTATTTATTATTTATTTATTCGCTATTACACTATACATTACAATTATAGTTACCTTAACTTTTGTTATCCATAACCTTTGTTGGAGAAAATACAATTTTTAATTTATATAGGTATTTATTCTTCCCCTTCATCTTTCCAATTCCATTCGTATTTACTTTTAAACTAAGCTTGCTTTTTGAGTTGCAAATAAAAATATCCTATTATATTCTTCTATTCTAATCTTCTTCCGTCTTCTTCCTAGGTCTGCTGGTAAACGCGAACAGCGCTGGCGGTCGCTTCACCTTCAACTTGACTTCGCAGGCGACCTCGCCCCCCCCGCAGGCCTGCAGCTGTGGTGTCAGGAAACAGGTGAATAACAAAGATAATCAAAATCAAAGTGCTTTATTTCCTTTAGACCTTACAGGACTCTTGGACACGTCACAAAATACAAGTTAAATAAGTAATAAAAATGGGAAATAACTGATCACTTTGAATCATTTTTCACTTCAATCTTTTAAGGTAAAGTAAAGAAGCGAACAAGAAACCTTTACCTTGTTAGATTGTTAGTTTTAGAGTTGGATCAAAACTCGTCCCAAACTTTTGTAGTCTAGATAATCTAATATTTTATAGTAGGTACGCCTTTTTGAAAAGAATATTTTTGACAATCTGTTTGAATTTATTTATTGTTAATTTTTGCAACTCACTTGGCGTTTTGCTGTAGAATATTATGTTTATCATAAACATCCCGGCAATTCACATAAATAAAAGGATCTCCGGACATCTGTTTAGCTTTTAGAGTACAATTTACTTTTGACGAAAAAACCGTTATTAATTTTCAATAATATAAAAAAATAAATCTGATTACATTGATTCATTAGTTGATAGCAAATTTTATGCTAAATGTTACATTCTAAAATACAATTAAAAAACTGTTAAATTAAAGTTTAAAGCAATAAAGATAAATAATATTAAAATATTACAACAAATCAAATTAAAATATTGTATTACAATAAATCAAATTACTTTTCGCATAAATTACTTCCGTATTGGCGAAGAAAATCTACCAGATACATTTTGTTGCATGCTATTGGGACTATTCCACACTCTACGCATTATAATGAAATGAATTAGGCTACACAACATCATCCAGGCAGCGACTGTGGTCAACATCATCACCAACAACATCACCAGCCTATAATAGTCCACTGCTGGACATAGGCCTCCCCTAATGAGCGCCATAGATAGCATCATTATTTGGGGGTTATTGCCCATAATCCCCACGCTGGGCATGCGGGTTGGGGATCGCAGTTCGGTGTAGGTGTTCTGCAGAAGGCGCTGCTGCCCGCCCCCGCTGTGTTTCCCTTAGTCGCCTCTTACGACACCCACGGGAAGAGTTGGGGTGGTAAAATTCTATACCGGCACCACACGGGGCGTTGCGACTGTGGTAACGGGTCGACAAATACCCGATAAATAAATTTTAATAACCTATAATAATATTAAAGAGAAAAGATTTGATTGGTTGTTACGATTGAATAGGCGCCGAAAGTTCAGGATGGTTGAAGGGATGATTTGAAAAATTCCATTAGAATCTTACATTATCCCTGATGTAGGTAGATGGGCTATAGAATATTTCAAAAAGTAAGGGATCCGTATATAGCTTTAACAATGTAAACCGACATGTAATAATGTGAGTAAAGTGTGTGTATAAATTTATAATATCAGAAATTTTTGCGATGCCGCCGCCGGGGCGGACGCTAATATAATTAATCTAAATACGAGTATATAACTCAATGGTACAACTGACATAGTGATCTATCTGATAGATGTTATGATATGACGTAGGCATCCGCTAAGAAAGGATTTTGATTAATTCTACCCCCAAGGGGATAAAATAGGGGATGAAAGTTTGTATGAAACTTTGTCAATTTTAAACCGATCGGGCTGAGACTTCGGATGCATAAAGCCACTAATAACGTAGCCATCCCTAACGCGAACGAAGTCGCGGGCAAAAGCTAGCTAGTAAATAATCTTACAAATCGCTAAAATTTACGAAGCTTTAAGTAAGTTGTTCTACACATTAATTTCACAGAACCGCATCGTAGGCGGCACAGCCGCAGGTCCCAACGAGTTCACGATGATGGCGGGTCTCGTCCGGCGCGGGATCAGCCCAGCACAGGTCGTGTGTGGAGCCGTCATCATCACTGACACGTATGTGATGACGGCAGCGCATTGCCTGGAGGGCTGGGCGGCTACACAGCTGCAAATTATTGTGGGCAGCAGTAACAAGAATCAAGGTGACAGCTTTTGGGTTGTATAAGGTGATCCGTAGGTACTCGTAGCCTACGAGTAGGTACCTACGGATCACCTTATACAACTAACATTACCTACGAGTCGTAGGTAATGTTAGTGCCAAAAAAATCTTAGCCTTTAAGGATTTGTATAAAGACCTCATTACCCCACAAGACTGTAATAATAAAACGAATAAAAGCTACCTAGACATTTTTACACATTATCTCTTAAGTTTTTTGAGGGTTGGTCCAAGTTTGCTTAACCACGTCCAAATGAAGAGTTATTTTAGATCTATCAACCTAACTTGAGAGCTTTCATTCTAGTTTGAAACGTGTCTAGTATAGATTATCTTTGTCTTTTTGGTACCAACTAATTGTGTAATTAAAACCGTAGGCATATTCTTGCCAATTAATTTGATTTGGTTGTGAAAATCTTCTTGCATTGTTATAATTTTGAATTAGAGATTTTTATATGATATGCATAGTTTCTCCCGCCTTAACACGAAC
Source organism: Eupithecia pulchellata (assembly GCA_963931895.1). Classification (NCBI taxonomy): domain Eukaryota; kingdom Metazoa; phylum Arthropoda; class Insecta; order Lepidoptera; family Geometridae; genus Eupithecia; species Eupithecia pulchellata. The sequence goes on along the minus strand of OZ007542.1, from coordinate 7,045,220 downwards.
CTATAATGCTTATTTTGTACATCTCATAAACTAACTCGCGCAACGAATTTAATTAAACTAAAATTATTCGATTGTGTGGCAATTTCATACAGATGGTCTTGCTTTCTTTAATATGAGCAGCGTGCATTATCTTAAGAATGCATCCTTCGTTATCGATTCCTTCTTAAACCTTTCGCGCCATTAATGCCGCTCCTACCTGTTTGAGAAGAACTAGATACTTTGTGTAGTTTCTTATGAATCACTGCATTTACTTTACATAATTCAGAATACTGGAAATGTTTCTACATCGTAACTTCTGGTTTTATTTTACGTAAACCATCCAATTCCAATTCCGACGACAGTTTTTAAATGCATCTTCTTTTTCAGGCCAGCGATACAACGTTGTGAGCTACACCATTCATCCGTCTTACAACAGGTACGTAACAGTTTTATTTATTGGGAAAATGATGATATTCTGCAGAGCATCAGCATTGCCATACAGCGTGGCAATGCCGCCCGCATCTTGGGTACACTTCCAACTGGTATTGATATGGATCAGTTGAGCTACTGCAGACTGTTGCGAACAAACTACAGGTAGTTAGTTTGTTCGCAACAGTCTGCAGTTAGCTCAATTGTTTCAATTGTAAATACTAGTTTTTATTTAGTTAGATCATTGTAATTTTATTTGTTAATAAAGGCTTTTTGCCCTATTTATTGATATTCTAGAATCAACTCGCTAAAGTTGGTGTGTCGACAAGTTGACTGCCTGTAGATATCTATTTGGCAATAGCATAAAATTTATAATGATGTTACAAAAACAGTGAGTGTTGCAGCTCACCAAAACAGCAATACAAATACAAACACGGATTATCAGTATTAATACTTTAAATAAACAAAACATAATTATTTTTAGCAACAAAAAATTACATTTATTTAGGCATACATTATTATAGAAAATTGCTTAGGAGCTAACTTCAATAGATAGAAGCTCCATAAAAACGAGATATCAACGAATTAAATGAAGATATTGATTGACTCTTGCGGTGCTTGAGAAAGTACATCTTTGCTCACCATGTCGATAGTAGAAATGTAAATCGACGAATTAATTTGAATCAAAACTCAATTATTTATTGCATTATATTGGTGTGCAAAGGATTATAATCTAGATAGTCAATCAACTATGGAGGGTTAATTTCTCTCTCTCTCTCTCTCGCAAGGTTTGCTCGACAAATCATTTTAGGGTTACGCTCGCCCTTCCCATTATTTTATATTTAAATGTTTTACTATATCGTGCAATAAATCATCAAGAATAAAACTAAATATTGTCTTTCAGCAACACATATGATTATGACATAGCGGTATTGCGGATCCAAGGGCCCATCAGTTTCAACAGCGATGTGGGCCCAGTCTGTCTGCCCTTCAAGTTTGTCAACACGGACCTTACTGGGAGGAACCTCACGGTACTAGGTAAGGGATTGTGTCGACTAGATACGTATGACAACAACAACAACAACAACCTATAATAGTCCACTGCTGGACATAGGCCTCCCCTAATGAGCACTAGATGGCATTACTTATCATTTGGGGGTTATTGCCCATAATCCCCACGCTAAGCATGCGGGTTGGGGATCGCAGTTCGGTGGAGTTGTTCTACAAAGGGCGCTGCTGCCCGCCCTTCGGTGTGTCTCCCTTAGTCGCCTCTTACGACACCGATGGGAAGAGTTGGGGTGATGAAATGTTATGCCGGCACCACACGGCTTGATACGTATGAAGGACATCAACAATCTTATAGGTCCTTTATTCTCCGGGATATAAGAGATTCCTTGCCTAAATTCCTAACCTACTTATACTTACTTATCCGACAATTCCTAAACGTGCCTTGGTGTGGAATCGAAAAATAGTATTCTATACGACAAGTCTTGTTGTCTATGCCCAGTGTTTTGAGTTATATAATTATTTCCTATGAAATTTTCCGTTAAAAAATAAGGTTTTATTGTGAACTATGAAGGCTGGGGATTCAGAGATCTTATCTACGGAGGATACAGGCTTCCCATTGTTTATAACACAATCTTGTCTTTGCATCGCATCCAGGTTGGGGCACGATCTTCTTCGGCGGGCCAGTCTCAGAAGACCTGCAGAAGGTCGACCTGCGAGTTATCAGCCAACAGGAGTGTATGCGGAGTGCGAGCGTCACCAACAGGCAAATCTGTACTCTGACCAGAGGGAAAGACGCTTGCCAGGTAACTGGGACGCACAAACTTCCCGTTGGTCCCCACTGGGGACGAGCGGGAATAACCCCATATACATATACATACGCAGGCGGTGGCGGGTTCGATTCGCCTTGGAGCAAGAGTATGATCTGCAGATATTTGTTGGGTGTCAATAAATACTCGTAAGGTTGTATGTTAGAAATCTATAACACCCCTAAGTGCCTTTTCACATGCATACGTTAACGGTAGGTACGGTTGCCGTGTCAGTTAAATTATATATACAATAAATAACTATATATGTAGGAATATTGTATTATGTATGTATATCAGTCTTATGACGGACCCCAAGGCTAGATGATGCTGTGTTTATTGTCCGGCATTATTTATTTATTTAATTAATTTTCTAGTAAACATATTAATAGGTTTTTATCTTTACTTTGCGAGTCAGTACAACTTAAATTTCTTATACAGTTTTTTCTTCTATTATTTTCTATATGATATACTTTTGCGTTGTTTCAGTATTAGAGTAGCGTTGTATTTTAGGTTCTTCAGCCTCATATATGAACTAACAGTATATACAGTAGGTATAAATAAAAAAAAAGAAATAAAACAAACAAAAATAACACACAGTCAACTATTATGACCAAACAATAATGTAATACAAATCTACGTAAAATGTCTATGCTGCAGTACAACATCAAAAAGGCCTGGCTCAGCGTGATATTTTGCTGAGGAAGCCAAAACAAAGATTTTCAGCCATGACCTATTAGTAAGCAGAACGAGTTTAAATTCAATTTGATGCAGTATTAGGTGTATGTACCTAATACTGCATCAAATTGAATTTAAACTACTTAATGTTTCTGTTTTTTACAGTACCTAATACTGAATTTCATATCGTTATTGTGGACTACTAACTTACCTTAGATAAGTAAATAGTGCTGGACAATACACACAGCATCATCTAGCCCCAAGCTAAGCAAGGCTTGTGTTATGTTATGGGTACTAGATGACTGATAAAATACAATACATTAAAACTTTTTAATTTTCACGATTTGTTGATATATTAAAGAATATTAATCGGGTATTTTATTTATCCCCGTGACCACAATCGCTGCAACGCGATAAAAACGTAGGGGAAAATAAAAACAAAAGGTACGCGATAAATACCCGATTAATATTCTTACATTACACAGATAGATGTTTTAAGTATACACTGAAAACAACCAGAACACTCTGAACAAACATCTGCAGATCGTACAAATATTTGCTCCGTCCGGGAATCGAACCCGCAACCTACTGTATAACGTCGATGTACCTACTTATGATAATGATAACAGAGTTAACAAACAATATAACGAAGCTATAACAGAAAGCTGCACTAAAGGGTCCTCTACACGAGTGTACCAGGAAGGCAGCGGTGCGAGAGGAATGGCGCCGGATCGTGAGGCGCCACCACCCCTAATATGACGACCACGACCACTCTGCCAAGAGTGTAACGACTAAGAAGAATAACAGATCGAAGTTTTACTTTTGGTAAACTTTTTCTTTATGGAACATGGAGATAAGAGCTTTTATTGTGCTCTATGGACCAGTATTCCACAGATACTGTAGTGGTGTGGTATAATTGTATTTTGAAATAAGTTATGAGTGAATACCCAACAGATTGCATTAATTAAGCTTACAGAAGCGGGGTATAGAAGAGCTAGCGCCGAACACTGTTCGTACCATACATTTATTTCTACTTTACACGGCACGGCGACCGTACCACGACCGTACGCATGTGTCAAAAGAGCAAGTCCGTCCAAACCCAAGGACCGAGGGGTCGTCACCCCTGGAGTTGAAGCCGGGGTAAAGAGGCATAGCCTCGAGGCCTCCCCCCGTGCCCCCACAAAGGGCCGGATAGAAATAGTTCGTTCGCATGTGTAATGGTCCTAAAGTTAGATACCCTTTCAGAACGACTCCGGAGGCCCAGCCCTGCTGACGGACCCTCAATCCGGTCGCGCCTTCAGCATTGGCATAGTATCGTCCGGAGTCTCCTGCGGGGGTGCGAATCCTGGCGTCAACACGCGGGTCTCTCAGTTCCTGGACTGGATAGTGAGGAACGCGCCTGGGGATTACTGCTCTGTAGCATAATCAACCTTATATCCTGTGCCATAATGACGCTAATAAACGACTGTTAAAATTATCTACTATGTTTTATTTACACTTTGCTATCTGTAGTTTGTTTGCAACATTCTGCAGTTAGCAACACACACGGGTATTATTATAGTATATTAATTAATACCTCTTTTTGAATGAATACTCAATACACATACCTACTACTTCGACCCAAAAATCGAAGGACGAATTTGTTAATAATATAAATAATTTGGCTGTGCCAAATCATTCGGTACGCAAGCGAACCGATTGAAACAATAGAAGTATGGTTAGGACTCTGTTCCAGTGACTTAGAAGATAGAGGCGATTCCGTCTGACAATATTAAGTCATTCAGTGCATAATTGGCAATTAAAGGGTAAACTCAGTAACAACATCATTCAAAATAAAAAGTGTGGGTAGTCATTTCAATCTCCCCTTCCCTTACGAACTTTGAAATCGATCTACGCATGCGCGAAACTCAAATCAATATCCACTTCCAACCATCTCGACCATTTTTGTTCACAGTCTTATTTCTACAAACCGACAGCCAGTTTAGTTCCTTTTCGATGTGATTTTTAGTTGAAACTAATATTAAATATGACAGAAACAGCTGTTATTTAGAGGTAGTTTATTTTAAGTGGAGAGTGGAATGAGGGTTTGGAGGATGGAAGGTTCCCGGGAGATCGAGAGATGAGCAATGCCAAAAAGGATACCGTTCCACGTCGTCTATGCTACCAGTAAGTTTCGTATACTTAGATCATCATCACCAGCCTATATAATCCACAGCTGGACATATGAATCCCCTAATGTGCGCCATAGATGGCATAAGATAATAAGTATTAATTATTTTACGAGGCAGTGCTCGTCGGCTTGTTGGGTTGAATAACTGTTTTTGTAGATAAAACGTAACCTAATTTAGTACCATAACTTCAGCTATATTCAGCATGGGCTTAAACAAACAGAGACAAAATAAAATAAAATTTGGTTTTGTTATCATGAATAATAAGTACCTATCTACTGTGTTATTTGATAGAAAATTCTTTATTACACTCAATTAAAAAAAGAAATAAAAATTACAAGATATGCGACAATTTGGCGGTCTATTCGCTCAAGAGCGATCTCTATTCAATTAATAAGAAGCTGTAATTTGGCATTACAAACACACTGTTTTTTAAAAATGTATTGTATCATCTACAGAATTAAAATCAATCAGAATTATATACAGAACTATAAACACAAAACGGTATCTACCTAGCCTAAGCAAACTTTTTACGAGGAACTTTTTCTTCACTTCAGAACCTCTTTTGAGCTTCTTTGAACATTCTTTCACCTACATTGAGCTTTTGAAGTGAAGTGAAAGTTTATCATTTTAGGCTTACAAACATTGAACCTTGTAAATGAATAATATAAAGATACCCACAGACAAAAATACGATAAAATAAAATAAATCTTAGTTCGAAGTTTTTATAAGTAGAAATATTAGCACAAGCCTCTACCAAATCTAGGACCGGCAAACTTCTTAACTAAATTAATTAAATTTTTAAACTAAATTAACCAAAGGTTCAGTATCATGGTACTAAGATTTGAATAAAAAACGAGTGTTTATTAATTATACCTTGTAAGTAACTGAGAAGAATGATTTCAGATTCAATAACTTTATTTCTTTAGGCTTACTAAATAAGCACTTAGACAAGTCAAATGGCATACAGTTAATTATTATAAAATAAGAAATAAGTTGTTATAGATTTTCTCGTCACTTAAATTTTTTGTCCACTTGTGAAAGAAGTGAAATGATTTGTTAATTTACAATATTAATATCTACGATCCGCGCACTAGATATGCCTGTATCGCGTAAATTTACGCGATACAGGCATATCTGATTTATCAGAAATAAATATAGAATAAAATAGTTATCTCCAAGTGTAAAACTAATAAATGTTAGCATAATCAAATCAAATCACAAATCACACTGTGAACATAATGCAAAAGTATGGATGGTTGTTACTTCTTCAGGCCAAATAAACTGAACGAGTTGGACCGAATTCCTAGCACATAATGCACCTATTACACAGATTTATTCTTATCAAACCGAAGATATTTAGTAAAGAACAAAAACATTTTCAAGCTATTTTTTTTATTTGTATGTATCACTTAATTAGACAAAAAAGTTTGACGAGGAAGTATGTTTTCTTCCGTTTAAAAATAAAAACACATCCGTTTAGATTAGTTAAGACATCTGTGGTTTAGACCATAGTACCATAGGCCTGGCCACTACCTATTATGCTCTACATTGGTAAATAACAAAAGAACTTAAAAATAACAAAAGAAGGTCACGTAAACAAAGCAATCCGAAATATGTTCTAACGACTCCAATACAAAAATATCAAATAACTGTCAAGGTAGATCGCTAACTGGCTGTCTGATTAAATATTTAAAAGCCAGCGTAATTGGATGAAACGATCACGGCAAGGCTGGGGTAGCTAGCATACCTACATAGGTATGCTAGGTCGATAGGTTTTACGAACTAGAGTCTATAGTTTAGTAATTTGATAGGAATACACTCAGACACTGACCCCATATCATTAGGCGTTACCTCGACCTCGACTCAAACTCTACTCAACTTAAAAGGCATTTCGGTATGCTTGATCATAAAAAAAATCTCCACTAGAAACTAACCTTAAAAATGTTTTCATATGAAATGAATTGTTATCTCATGGTACCTCGCGATCTACCTTGAAAGCTGCTCATGGTTGTAGTTATACATAATGGATTTTGGAGACTATCTCGATAGCATTTACAACGATGAATGAAGCCTACAACTAATAATGGTCACGTATTGATAGATTCAACCTTATTTGAGTAGAGTTGAAAATTGGGGACCGATCATACCAAACTCGAGTATGTTTTGAAGGAATGCTCGAGAAACCCTGAGACAAATTTGAGTGAAGGATTTTTTTTTTGTTCAAGAATTGTCTAAAGACTTGGGGTTGAGCGTGTTTAAGGTATCAGCGCAGCGGCTCTAAGCAATGATTTCGATATTGAAACACCGTCAGCCTCCTTGCGTCGTCGATATAATCATTGCTGAGGATCTGTCGTAGCGTTACAGAAGCAGAAGGTTACTTTTGTGACCTCATGAGTGATTTTTAACTAGGCCAGGTTACTTCTAGGTCACACGACACAAAAAGTAACTTTGAGGTCCGTTTCACCAAAATCGCGTCAGGTTTGTTTGGGAGCCAAACTAAACACAACAAATATGCTGCGGTTTTCTCCTCCCGCCCCGCCGCGCGCCGTTACTTGCTATTTTATTAGAAGTGGATTATTATTATATTACAAAGCAAAATATACACTAGCGGTCGGCCCTTACTTCGCACGGGTATTTAACAAAAATTTAATTTTTCAAATCCCTAACTTTTTTGAATTTATATAGCCTATGTTTTGTCAGGGAAAATTTCTATTTAATTCAAACTAACAATAAAAAAATTCCTCTTTATAATATTAGTATAGATATAAAGAAAGAAAGAAAATCGTTTATTTGGCTCACACAAGAAAACATAAGTACAAAAATAACCTTAAAATAAATAAAATATTCCTTATATTATATTATCGTACCTACCTACAGCGTATGAAGCAAAAACGTCCTACCTCCCTCAGCATAATGTTGCTTGACAGGAGTCGGGCAACGCTGGTTTTCTGGTAATGATAAAGACATGATTATCCAAAAAGATTTTTAATTCTGAGCAGTAGGTGTAGAGGTAATAACGCTATAGCTTTGTATATTATGTCTGTAATATCAAGAAGCATGTTACCCAGGCGAAGACAGCTCGTTCCCGGCATGCGAGCTGAACGGGCAGGGTCCGGCGGCGCGCGGCTGGCGCTCCGGCGGCGCGGCGCCGCACGAGCTGCTCCTCCGGCTCGCCTCCGCCGCCAGCGTGCATAAGCTGCAGCTGCTGGCACATCATCAGCTCATACGTGAGTCTCCATTACTAGGCCTTGATATGGTCTTGGCCTTACTTGGACTTGATATGGCATTACTTGGTTTTGATATGGCATTACTAGGCCTTGATATGGGCTTGGCCTTACTTGGACTTGATATGGCATTACTGGTTTTGATATGGCATTACTTGGCCTTGATATGGCATGATAGGACAGGGTTCGGAGATAACGATTTTTCACCTTTATTAGACGTTTCTATGAAGTGTTTAGAGATACTTAAAATAAACAAATAATATTCATATTACTTATAACGTCACTGACACTTAATTTGCATAAGATTTTTATACATTAAGTGTTTAAATTGTCCCACTTTAAGTATTCAAACTATTTGTAAGTGTGTTATTATTATAATTGAAAAATAAAGAATTAACTTACTTAATGATCGATTCCAGCGGCATCCGTGGAGGTCCTGGTATCAGGGGGTGTCCTGTCTGAGGGCGCGGCCACGCCATGCGGCGCTACCTACACCAGCGTCGGCAGGGTCACGCTGGCGGCCCCCGCGCCGCAAGCCAGGACCCGGGAGCTCAGGTATACCTCCAAGAATCTTACGCGATCTGAACACATAATTTCAAAAATCAAAAATCAAAATCAAAGTGCTTTATTTCCTTTAGACCTTACAGTACTCTTGGACACGTCACAAAATACAAAAGTAAAAAAAAAGTAAAAGTAAAAGTATATTTATTGCAATTACATGTAAGGAGATGGTAGTACATAAAATTTGTCACAATGTAATTTACCCTCTAAGGGCTTGCAATGATTTGTCTAATTAACATGCATTATACATAATTAAATGTCAGAACAGTATCCGAATTGCAAAATAACAAAAAACAAACAAATAAAAATAGATATTGTAATATGTCAAATGAATAATGAATTGGTAATGATTTATTATGGTTGTTTGTCAAAAATCTTATCTTCAATGAACTCTTTAACTGTGTAGTAACATTTTTCTAATAATATGGTTTTTAGTTTATTTTTGAACATTACAAGTTGCCTAAATAATAAAAATGGGAAAAAAAGTGATTACTTTGATTCATTGTTCACTTCAATCTTTTTAAGGTAAAGTAAAGAAGCGAACAAGAAACCTTTACCTTGTTAGCTTGTTAGTTTTCGAGTTGGAGCAAAACTCGTCCCAAACTTTTTTGTCATCTAGATAATCTGATATTTTATAGCCTTTTATAAGCCTTTTTGCATTCTTTCTTAATTTTTTTCTTTTTAGTCTGTCTTGAGCCTGTCTTTTTTTATAAATAATGCTGTACAATTCACACAGCATCATCTAGCCCCAAGCTAAGCAGACCTTGTGTTATGGGTACTAGATGACTGATATACATAATACAATATTATTAAATAGATAGATATTGACCCCTGAACAAATACCTGCAGATCGTACAAATACTGTGGCGGAATCGAACCCGCACCCCCTGCGTCGCAGGCGGACCTTCGCCCACCGCGCCACAGTGGTCGTCGTCTTGCTCAAGTCTTGCTTGAATTGGGGAATAGACGGTGTTAATTCTATTATTTGTGGTTCCAGATCTGCAGCCCTTCCTGAACCGACCATCGCGCGCTTCGTAAAACTCAAGTTGTCGGGGTCCTCACCCCCCGGCGAAAGGACAATGACCAGGTAATTATTTACTACTTATTGTGGTGCCAAAGAAGGCATGGAAGACTTCCATTTGGGTACGATCTTTATCTCACGACGGTTTATAACGAAGATCTAGACTCATTCTCTCTCGTCTTGCAAAGAGATTCTGATTCAGATTCAATAACTTTATTTCTTTTGGCTTACAAAATGCACTTAGACAAGTCAAATTTCATACAAATAATTTGTCATTGATTTCTCTTCACTTCATTTTTTGTCGAATAATCAGAAGAAGTAAAAAAGAAACCACTAAATAAATATATAACTCAAACGATTCCCTTTCAGCGTCTTGGAAAGAGGGTTCAGGGTTTCTTTGAAAATATCAAAGAACCCTAAGGCATCTTTAAGGTTCGTACAAAATTTTCCAGACCCTTAAGGCATCTTTAGTTTCGTACTAAAATTTCCGGAAGAGTAACTTAGTTGTCGACACAGCTCATAAAATTTGCACATGTTGCTTTGGAAGTCGAGTTACCCTAAATGCATTGTGAACGAAATTGATAAACACAAAATGAAAGTGATGGCAAAATTTTAAAAACAAAAGCTGCTTATTATACCTACCTGTATGTGTGGGTTATATTATATTAGTTAGTGTTTATTAACAAATAAAATTACAAATTACTAAATAAAAAACCAGTATTTACAATTGAAACAATTGAGCTAACTGCAGACTGTTGCGAACAAACTACAGGTAGCTCAACTGATCCATATCAATACCAGTTGGAAGTGTACCCAAGATGCTGGCTGCATTGCCACGTTGTATGGCAATGCTGATGCGCTGCGCCAGATATTGACCAGCTCTATTAGTTAGTTATACATAAAAATATGAATATTGTAAAAACGTAGGTTTCCAAAACTCTCACTAGTGCATGTACAATCTATTTCATCACCCCTCCTAGGTACGTGCTTCTAACAAAAACAGAGAATAATGTCAAAAGTTTTCAACGTAATTAGCATCGGGGATATAGCTCAGTGGTAGAGCAACCGACTGCAGATCGGTAGGTCCCCGGTTCAAACCCGGGTGTCCCCTAGGATAATCTTTTTTATAATTTTTGTAATGTTTTCATCAATTGAGTCTCCTCCAACAACCTACTGCAGATGGGCAGTGCATGCAGGCTTTATAGTCGCGCGTCGTCTTCGGTAGTAAATATTTTTCGTGGCATTGGTATTATTTTTACATATAAATAAATATTACTCGGATATTCATCGCCTTGACTAGGAAAGATAGCGTTTACCACTTAACTATTTTCCAGACGCTTCAGGTATACATTCCGTCGTTTACGTCATTTAAAAGAGACACCTGCTGAACGTCGTTTTACATAAACGTCGGTAACGCGATAAATACCTGTAAATATTTCATAACAATATTTATTTAGTTTGTTCAGATTGTGTAAATTAAAAAAGCCTTTTTGAATTCTCCTAACAAAGTTCCGTTTTCGTTTCGGCAAATAAACTGTTTCGATTTTTTGTTCAAATTGGCACTCTAGCCTAAAAGCATTGTGAACGAAATAGATAAACACAAAATGAAAGTTATGGCAAAATTTTTAAAAACAAAAACTGCTGATTATACCTATAAGCAATTTATTCACCAATTTTTTCCAATTATGTGCCGTCATTTTCAGTAGGTATGTTTCTGTCTCTTTTAGTGGTTCAGATTTGCAGATATTAAACGTTTTTTCTTTAGGTTTACAAAATAACCACGTAAGTAAGTATAATAACTCTGTTTCGTATTTATATTTTATTTGACAGCTAGTGGTGCACCCCGGCTTCGCTTTGCACGTTTATCGACGAATATGTGCACGTTGGGTTATATTATTTAATAGTTTTCATACGGAACCCTAACTTTTTGAAAATATTCTATAGCCTATGTTCATCGGGGGATAATGTAGGATAGTGAAATATCTCTAGATAGTGAGACAAGTCAAATTTCATACCATGAATTACTCGTACGTGTGGGTATGTAGTTAGTTATGTAGTTAGTTATACATAAAAATATGAATATTGTAAAAAGGTAGGTTTCCAAAACTCTCACTAGTGCATGTACAATCTATTTCATCACCCCTCCTAGGTACGTGCTTCTAACAAAAACAGAGAATAATGTCAAAAGTTTTCAACGTAATTAGCATCGGGGATATAGCTCAGTGGTAGAGCAACCGACTGCAGATCGGTAGGTCCCCGGTTCAAACCCGGGTGTCCCCTAGGATAATCTTTTTGATATTTTTTATAATGTTTTCATCAATTGAGTCTCCTCCAACAACCTACTGCAGATGGGCAGTCCATGCAGGCTTTATAGTCGCGCGTCGTCTTCGGTAGTAAATATTTTTCGTGGCATTGGTATTATTTTTACATATAAATAAATATTACTCGGATATTCATCGCCTTGACTAAGAAAGATAGCGTTTACCACTTAACTATTTTCCAGACGCTTCAGGTATACATTCCGTCGTTTACGTCGTTTAAAAGAGACTGCTGGACGTCGTTTTACATAAACGTCGGTAACGCGATAAATACCTGTAAATATTTCATAATATTTATTTAGTTTGTTCAGATTGTGTAAGTTAATAAAGGCTTTTTGAATTCTCCTAAGAAAGTTCCGTATGTATTTCGTTTCGGCAAATAAACTGAATTAAAGTGCCAATTTGAACAAAAAATCGAAACAGAACAAGAATAATCGATTGCCTATTTTGGATGGAGCCTCTGACCATCCCACGCTGCGCCACCCGTGGTTATCAATCACTTGAGCGCTCTAATGACCACCGGCCATAATCGTAATTACTTGTTTTAAAATCTATTTAAAAAAATAATAGCGATCGGACTTTTAGCTAAATAGTTAGGTTAGTATACGGTAATTGTTGAATTCAGCTAAGTAACCATTTAGGCAGATAGGCACGTACCTTGATACAATTTCTATACAATTTCTTTTGTTATCTCCTACGTGCTTTTAGCTTAAACGGAACAAAATTTGATTAATTTACAACTTAATTATCATCGGGGATATAGCTCAGTGGTAGAGCAACCGACTGCAGATCGGTAGGTCCCCGGTTCAAACCCGGGTGTCCCCTGATGTGTTATTTTTTTGTCAATTTCTTTTATGTACGGTATATAAAATAAGTTAACTGAGACGTTGTGAATTGTAGAGATAGCGGATGTAACTTGTAGCCGTTGTAGATCAGTGGTAGAGTGACCTGCTGCAGATGTAAATCGGTAGATCCGGTTCAATTCTGGTCATAGTTTGTATTTTTTTCAATTTCTTTTTTATTATCTGTACCATGTTAATTGTTTTTTCAGACGGTAAACATTTACTGTCAAAGAAAATTCCAATTAAATTCTTTCTTATTTAGTTTAGAACTAGTATTTACAATGGAAACAATCGAGGAAGCTGCAAACAATCTACAGGTAGCTCAACTAATTAATTGATTTGAGTAGGAAAGTCATCGGGTATAATGCTTGGTTATGTGATAGAGCAACCGGCTGCAGATCATTGGATGTCCGGGTGTCCGGAGTTATTGATTTTAATGAGAGAATTCTCCAGATCTGTAAAAGAATAAATTGACAACGACGTCAGTGACATAGTTCAGTGGTACAGCAATCGACTTCAGCTCTGTAGGTTCACAGTTCTGGTTGTCTCTTTAAAAGTTTTTTTTAATATATATTTGGGGGATAAATCCAGAGAAATCTCCAAATCCTTTCAATTTGAGGCCCCAAAAGTATTCGTGTAGGTAATTCTACAAACGCTAGTATAACTAGAAAAACATAATACGCACATAATGCACGTACTTATATGGATTCGTCTCCTACTCCTACGTGCTTCTAACTAAAACGAAATAAAAGTTACAATATTATTTACCTTCATTGTCATCGGGGATATAGCTCAGTGGTAGAGCAACCGACTGCAGATCGGTAGGTCCCCGGTTCAAACCCGGGTGTCCCCTGATGTGTTATTTTTGGAAATATTTCTTGATGATGGTCTCGTCTCAGTGTCTAAAAATAAACTCATGATTTATTTAGTAGGTACGGGTTTTTTAAAATAGGCTGCTGGGAGTGTATTATAATTTTATTATTCAGTCAAAAGAAAATAACATAAGATCAGATCACTTGGGATTAAACTGGACCTACCGATTTACATCTTCGGCTGGTTATACCACTCGACAATTCAAATTATTGTTTAATAAGAAAAGAAATTGACTTGACATAGAATATGTTAAACAATAGTTAGTTACCTCAATTTTTTCACAAGTTATTTGATTATTTAATTGTAATTTTTTCTTTAATTTATTATGTTAAACAACAATAATCAATACGCTCATAACGGGATGAAGGTCGAATAACCTGGATGCGGGCAGCGCGTGATCGACCAAGTTGTGATCTACGAGGCGGCCTATGTCATATGTCTGATAAAATAAAAAACAACCCTGGACCGAAAAATACGTCAGCTAGCCCAAAGCTAAGCAGAGCTTGTGTTACGGTCAAGTTGGTGCTAGGGTACTTTAAGTACCTAACTGTGTTCCCACCTAAAATATCTGCAATTATTGATTAACTTTAATTAGCTATCTCATGTAAATACGTAATCTGTAGGTTATAGATTTGTATGATGATGCAGGTCTTAAAATACCAAGATCTTACTCAAGACCTTCTATTCCATTCCCAGGTAGCCCTGATGGCAGTGAACGTGCTGGGGGAAGAAGTAGAAGATGCGGAGAAGTCCCCAGCATCTACCAAGGAGGCCACCTACTCCCCATACGATGACTTGGCGTTCGTGATGTATGTGGACACGGAGATAGCTGATCTGGTACGGGCGTTGGATGATAAGAAGAGAAATGCTGTGACTGGTAAGTTTTGGTGTGCTTTATGAATGATTATGAGAAAAAATATTGTACAGCGGTTCCGCGGCGGACCAAACGCGTTGTTGACTTACTATATTTATGTATCTAACTAGTAACTATAAGTATTTATTTGTCTATATACTTATGTACATATTTTATTATGTATAAGTTATATTTTTTTTTGTTTTTTAGTATTCATCGTATGAATATAATATAAATTTAAATTATATTTGGTACACCTCCTGCCTTTCATAAATAAAAATACTTCAATTGAAGAGATAGCTTCTAAACGAAAAGGCCAATTTACTTATGGTACCTATGTTATTTGTTATGTTATTTTTCTGGTGTACAATAAAGCATTTTTGTATTGTATTGTAATAAATTGTGTCCCAGAGGAGCGCTTCGAATACGCTCGCCGCCTCAAGTCCGCGGGCGCAGCCCTGGCCGCCGCGGGCATCCGCATCGGGCGCTGGCGGCTGCGCAAGCGCACGGCGGCCGCCAGAGACGACTTCGAGCTGGCGCGCCGGATGCGGGACAGGATCGCTGACGCGCTGTGCGGGGTCAAGGAGGACCCTCAGCTGTGTAGGCTGTTGGAAGAACAGGGGGTAAGCTTCTTCTTTTTTATAAGTGATAGACCTCCGTTTGACCATAATCCTAATGGAACGTAAAGATGTGGCCGGTAAGTTTAGTTTTTTTATAAATTACTAGCCCTCCGTCCCGGCTTCGCACGGGTATTTAAAAAAAATCTATTGTCATGCGGAGCCCAATTTTTTTGAACGTTAAGCCTATGTTAATCACGGCAAATTTAGGATTCTAATGGTGGAGATTTTTTCAAATCGGTCCAGTAGTTTCGGAGCCTGTTCAATTCAATTCGAACAAAAAACAATCGAACATTTTTTTTATAGTATTAGTACCTATAGCTATAACCTCCGTTTGACCACGATCCTGATGAAACGAGAAGCTATGGCCGATTGTAAATCACGGAGGTCTAGAAAACACCAGTTCACTTTAGTTCTTTCTTGGCCATTCGGCAATGCTAGAGGGTTTCATACCATCTGATAACCCAACCAAATGGAACTGTTATGATTATCTGATGATTCATAATTTTCGTCACCGGCACCGGTAGTCAGATTTCTCTCTCACGGTTTCCCGCTTAAACTGCTTTAAAATCTCACTTCTACGAGCTACGACCATACACTTAAATCCACCAAGTTACTTCAGTTGGACACTTTATCAACTCATTTCGGATCTTCAAAAAACATAAACATTTTCATGCCACCATCGATAGAATGATTCTGATAAATCTAATTATTTTCAAGCCCGACCGCCGCAACGACTCGTCAATGCCAGCAGAATACGACTTCTCCCACCATTTGTCTCCATCCGTCGCTGCTGGCTCCCTCAGCCTGGACATACCCTCGCCAGTTCCACCGATAGACCCTGGGGAGTACACGAATGGAAATGACGAGGAGGAGGAGATTAATAATGAACCAGAGGTAAGGCGCATTGCATCTGGGATAAGGCATTTGTAGCAACCTAAGCCTTAGGAAACACGTTTTCTAAAGCCTTTGCCTCTCTGATGATGTCATCAGAGTGGAATAAAATTGAGGCTCCGTGACGGATGAATTTCCCATACAAATGTAATACCAAAATGATTTGTAAATAGAGCATGTTCACCATGGAATGGTAATTTTTTTCGACCTTAAAATTTTTCGAAAAGTATAAAATCTACAAAAAAATTTGATATTTACAAACTGATACCTTTCTTTTGATAACGCTTTTGACTTTGTCCCATTTAAAATTTCGGTTTCAAAATTTGTACCGAAAATCTTCATGTTGATTTTCTTACTTATTTTCTTTTATTTTTCTTTAAATGTGTATCGTATCTAATAGGCGCACGAAATTTATTATTATTTCAAATTTCCAGTAATAGCTGCAACAGAAAAAAGAAATACCATAAGGGTTTTGAAACTGATGTCATAACGCTAAAAACGTTAAGCCCTAATTAAAAAACTATTTATACTTTGTTTTTTTTTTCTTTTCAGTCACCAACACACACAAGAACACAGCAAATCCTCGACGAAGTAGATTACCAACCAGAAGAGCCACAGTCAATGCCTTACCAACCACATTCCCTCCAATACCAGCCGTCCCAACCGCAATCTCTACCCTTTCAACCACAAACCTTACCCATTCAACCACAAACCTTACCTATTCAACCACAAACGTTACCACTTCAATCTCAAACATTAACCCTCCAACCACAGACATTATCGCTTCAACCACAAATCCTATCCCTTCAACCACAAACATTGTCACTTCAACAGACTTTCCAAACTCATCAGCCGTCCCAACCCCAACAAACCTTTCAAACACAAGAAGAGAAAATAAAAGAGGAAACGCAGAAGAGAGAAGAAGAAGAGTTGAGGAAAGAGACTGATAGCCCGAGAAGGAGTATAACTCCTAACGCTGCTAATGGAACTCTAGTAAGGAGGAGAAACAAAAGTGCTGGACCTAGATCTACGTTTGAAGCTTATGAAGAGAGACTGCTACCGGCTTTACGGCAGTAAGAACGACTTTTTGTATTTATTATGGCTTGGACTTTCAGAATCACCGATCTGATAAAACAAATACAACAAAGCCAAGACTCAGAAGATGGTTTTACTCACCATTCCACCTGCTAAGTCTATTTCGAAGACCTCTGTGGCACGAGGGGCGAAGGTCTGCGACGCAGAAGGTTGCGGGTTCGATTCCTGCCTGGGGATAAATGTTTGTACTATCTGCTGATATTTGTTCCGAATGTTCTGGCTTTCTATGTGTAATAAAAATATATATCTATGTAACCCATTGCAATTCCACGCCGGTGTCGTAGCGTGAAACGTGTTGGATTGGCAACAGTGAATCGGGCCCCAGTTTGTGTTTAATCATACTTATTGTCATTTATGTATTTTAGGATTTGGTTTTTGTATTCCCTGTTTGCACGCCCACGAAAATACATAATTTATTTCAAAACCATCTTAAAACAAGGACACTCACGTAAGTTTGTCAAATGCATCATCTACCATCCAGTTTGTTTGTGTTTAATATTAAAACAGTTATAGGTTATTTATATTACAGCATCTGGTTTTTGTGTTCCCAGTTCGCACACCAACGAATACCTTCGGGAGACCAGGGAGGAGGAAGCCAGTGGAGGCAGCGCCACCTCTCACCCTCGCACTAGCCACCACAAGCTGAACGAGCGAGAGAGAAAGCAAGCTGCGCTGCCGATACTGATCTTTGGATACCCTCTCGTAAGTTTCTATCAGCAACACCAACTGCAGATAATACTACCTGCATTGGTAAGGAAATAAGAAACTTAATGACGGGGAATCAGGACTCAGAATACGTTTGGCAAAATTTTGGCTGATTGCGATGGTGGCCTTAACCAATGGAAGCTGTGCAATTTTTTCTTTTTTTTCCTCAAAGTCTCCTCTTTTCCAGGTAGAAAAGTTCTACTCCAAGAACTACCTCGACAAAGAGGAAGGTCTCGCCCGGCTGCGCTCGGAACTGACCTGTCCATCCAACGGCAGCAGTAAGACATCGCCCAACAAGACGGCGCGGGCAGCCGCCTCGCTTCTGCAGCGCGCGCTCCGAGACAAAGTCTTCTCTGTCTACAGCCAGGCGAATGAGGTTTTAAGAGCGCTGTTTCACGAATTTGTGCCGAACAGGTGACTGTAGTATTTTGCTGATGACCTCTGTGGCGCGGCGGGCGAAGGTCCGCCTGGGACGCGGTTGCGGGTTCGTTTATCGCCTCGGATAAATACTTGTACGATCGCCGATGGTTCAGGATGTTCTGATCGTTTTCTATGTATAATAAAATATATCTTATATGTAATAATATTGTATTATATCAGTCATCTAGTATAACACAAGTTCTGCTTAGCTTGGGGCTAGATGATGGTGTGTGGATTGTCCAGCATTATTATTATCTAAGACAGGAAACGGCATTAGTTGTATTAATTTCATTGTCTGCAAAAACAGTAACACTTAGTAGCTAGCTAGTAGCCATTGAATTGAAGCTCGTTCTGCTTGCTCTCAATAGGTCACGGCTGAAAATCTGTGCTTTTGCTTCCTCACCAAAATATCATGCTGAGCCATGGCCGTTTTGACGTACCTACTGCACACATAGACATTTTACGAAGATTTTACATAATGCCTTTGATATTTTTTATTTGTATGGAAAACGACCAGAACACCCTAAACAAATATCTGCAGATCGTACAAACAATGTGTCCCGAGGCGGCAATCGAACCCGCAACCTCTTGCGTCACAGGCGGAGCTTCGCCCACCGCGCCACAGAGGTCGTAGTTATGTAATGATCACGTAATATTGTCCATGTCCCTATGATGTACAGTGCGCGTCAGAATTAAGTACCCCCCTTGTATACAAACTATTTTCGACTACTTCTAATTCCCTTGTAACTTGTCACAATTTTTCACATGCAAAAATTTATCAGGCCGCCGCTCAGGATCGCACTGCCCTTCCATAATACTCAGTCTAAAATTCACAAAAATAACAACTATTGTGTCCCACATACATTGAGATAGGGGGGGTACTTATATGTGACGCGCACTGTACATACATGAGTACAGTGGTGTATGTACCATATTTTTCTTTATTTCCAGGGTATGCGCAGCCGAAGTAGGCAGATGCCTGGAGAAACTCCTCCCAGAACTGCTGCGCGCGTGTGGAGACCCCGCGCCAAGGGTACACTCCACCGCACAGCACACTGTACTCACTGTGGCTGACTGTCCGTCCGTTAGGTATAGTTATTGTTATATGTAGTTTATCATTATTATTAGAGATCGGATGTTTCTTTGTTTGCATTGAAAAGACTCTAAAACTACTGAAACGATTTGAATAATTCTTTCACTGTTAGAATCCTACATTATCGCTGATAAACATAAAAAATATTTAGAGTATGAAAACTTTAACAATGAAAAAAAACAAAGAAAAGTAAAATAAACTCTGGACTTCCCCCCAGGAGTATCGACATGATACCCTAACAACTGGTGCTTCCAGTGGCCGCTTCACCGTATAAGTTGTTTGTTTGTTATCTCTAAGAAAAACCAATTAAAACCTGGACTTCCCCCCAGGAGTATCCACATGATACCGCAACAGCTGGTGCGTCCGGTGGCCGCCTCCATGCACCCTCGGCTGGCGCTGTCAAGGCTGCAGATGTTGGAGCAACTCATTCTGAGCCACGGCATCAGCACTGATAAGAACAGGTATGGTCCGTCAGCTAGTGGTCTAAGGTTCACAGGGTTTTTTTTTAAATTGGCTCCAGGCACGGATGAATTTCCCATACAAACGTAATACCAAAATGATTTGTAATTTGAGAATATTTTCACCATGTACTGCTATTATTTGTATTAGAATAGTATTTATCTAGGTTCTTAAATAATAGCAGATCGCAAAGCTATATAATGCTGTCGAGATAAGAACAACCCAGCAAACCACGGCGTTTGTAGGATTGATATATGGAAAGAATACTTTGATGAAAGATCGAAAGAGAAAGGTCTAAGGTACCGAACCACAACCCGAACGGTAGGTACAACCAGAAGAAGTAGAAGACATTCTCAAAAAAGAGAGTGGTTCTTATTTTGTATAATTATCTTTTTATAATAATTTACAAATCAGATTTATTGTTTTATTTTATTCCAATTATTTCAGTGGTAAAATAACATGCTTTATATTTTATAATTAATTACTCTTATATTAATTTCTTATAGGTATTTTCTTACATAGAACTGCTCTTTGAACATGCTGTGTACACATATCTAGGGATACAGTCTAGTCTTTGTAATCGTGTTCTTCTATCTGTATATAATTTGATTGTATTCTGTTTTGTGTGCCAAATTAAAATAAATAAATAAATAAACCACATAATGTACAATGCGCTCAACGTGGATAGATAGGCTTTTGTGTAGGCGTGACATAGTAACAGCATCAAGACTCAGATCTGGACATACTTATTCCATGTAGATAACAAATTTTCATTTTATTGAAAAAAGCAACCTCACCTAACTGCTCGACTTGTAGGTACTAATGTGGTATAGATGATATTTGCCACAATATTGATGGAATGTGTACACAGCTCGCAAGAGCGAAATAATTGTAATTTAGAGTTGATTAATCAGTGTTTGGAAGAAAACTTTCTAAACCTTTTTCTGATGATGCCTTAAAATATATGTTTGTAAGTAAACGTTTAAAGTAGTTACTTTAAATAAAGGTTTATTTAAATTATTTTCAATAATCAGTTCATTATAAAAAAACAAGGGTTTGCAAGAGCATCACGTAATAGCTGGTACAATGGCTGCTTCTATGCACCACCCACCAGTCCTCTAGAAACCATTTTGTTCTTTATTTGTATATTTAGTTTTTTTTTATTTGCTTGCTCCTCTTCCTAATTTTGATAATTCTCACGGTTGCAGACTCCCCCTTGGTAGCCCTGTATACATTTAAAAGCACTGTAAGTAATTTGGATTGTGAAGCCTCTTGAAATGGCTTTCAAATGTCAATAATGGGATGGTCGGTCGGTTTTAGCGTATGCGTCATCATCATCAATCAGTCAGTCTGCAGTTTCAAAATAAGAAAATGGCTTGTCGACTCGACTTGCAAACGAGTAAAAACCTTATCATATTAGGATAATAAGTAGAAAAACAATACGTTGCTAAAAATTCGAGA
This sequence comes from Eupithecia pulchellata, assembly GCA_963931895.1. Lineage (NCBI taxonomy): Eukaryota > Metazoa > Arthropoda > Insecta > Lepidoptera > Geometridae > Eupithecia > Eupithecia pulchellata. Next base: position 7,023,716 of record OZ007542.1, on the reverse strand, counting down.
TTTACAAATCACAAAAAACTATCATTAGGGGACACCCGGGTTTGAACCGGGGACCTATCGATCTGCAGTCGATTGCTCTACCACTGAGCTATATCCCCGATGACGAAGCGATCGAAATTATCGAATCGTCGCTGAGTCATGCTTAAAACTCGTTTAAAAGGCTGCTTGGCACGTAGGCCGATGATGAGTCAGAAGAAATTCATAAACACAATAGTAGGTTTTTAGATAAAAGTCGTAGTGGGTGGGCGATAATATTAGTAACTTGTACTGATTGTATTATAATTACGCAATATTTCCTTGTTATTATAATTGCTGGTTTTAGTCACGTCTAGCAAATTTGACGACTGTGCATCAAAAGTTGATTAATGCACCAGGTTTTAAATGCATAAAAACTTCAAAGGGCGCCATTTTTTGCAATACAAATTTAACAAGTACTTACAATAGTTTTTTAGATTTGTTATTTTTTCTGAGTTTCAAGGAAATCGGAATCTCAAGTACCTACTTATAGATCTTACCTCTATGCAAAGTACATTATCTGTTTCTTTTGCACCATCGCACCCATTGTTAGTTTGGTATTGTCTATGCCAAACTAACGCCTACGGATTCTAAAGGCATAGACCCCAGATACTTCTGTTTATTACTTACTAGGGGTCCGCCCCGGTTTCGCACGGGTATTCAACAAAAATTATTAACTTTTAAATTTAAAAGAAAAAATAAAAGAGCCACAAGACTGTTTCGTCTTTGATCAGTGCATCCGCATACTTACAAACTGAAGTTCTTCGTCTAGGTATAAAACTATTTAAACGTAATTGCTTGAAGTTTGCGCGTCCTTATAATCTTTGTAGAGCAATAGTCTGTCTTAAAACAATCGTGACTCCAGTCCGGCTCAGCCTTAGTGGCATCGTAAACCATAGTAGAGTACAGTCAGCTTCTGCTTTTTTTACTAGACGCACATATCAATTTGACTGTACCGCTGACATATTACCAGGGTATTTCCTTTTCCAGCGGCCTTCTAGACGCACATACTCGTACATATCAATTTGACGCTAAATGTTCCACAAACATATCAACAGTTATTTCCTTCCCAGCGGCCTCACCGTCCGCCGCCTCGCAGAATGCGGCGCGGCAGGCGTACAGCACGCGGCAGGCTCCGTGCGAGCTGCAGCGGAGAGGATCCTGCTCTCAGCGTACGCCAGGTCGCCGCGAGTCGTACGCGCGCAGCTGCCGCCGGATGACGCGGTCACACGGCGCAACCTGATCTACAGGCATCTGTATCAGCAGTTCGACAGGATAGATATGCAGGTGAGGACTATTGTCTAAGGTATTCAACTGGTCTTCGGTTTCAGCTATTTACACAATACGAAAGTGACAATCGCAGTCCAGGCTAGGTTTGAAATGCCAAACTGAAGCCGATTACGATTACCAGTTGAGTTAGACAATAGAGCCGCAGGTCTTCGATGAAAACAATAACTAATGACATGTGTCCTTTACTAGATAGATGGTTTCATGGTTGCATGTTAATGCTTGGCCAGATGTCGCTACATTCCACACCGACAATAGAATGTAAGAAACTGAATGTTGTGCTTAGAATAGTAGTTATTTAAATAAATATTTATATTATGGAAATCATATTAAACTTAGATTAAGATAGGCAAAACAAACATGTGTCAGACACATATAAGTGATACCTATATGAATGTACTTGTGGTTTAATTTTCACTTCTTCCGCTAGTGGACAAAAAATTGAAGTGAAGAGAAAATCAATAACATCTTATTTCTTATTCTCATTGTAGAGGTATAATAATTTATTTTATGAAATTTTACTTGTCTAAGTGCTCAAGCTATGAACAACATAAGAGAGCATAGCAACCAAAAAAAGCTGCAAAATTATTCTATACGATAAATATTCTTTTGTACAGAAAATGCTAAACCAAGCGCCATCAGAAGATCAACACGAACAATCATCAGCTGACAACCTGGACAGCGCCAGTGTCAGCCAATCAACGCGGAGCACCATCAGCGGGATGACGTCATCGCTGGGCATGACGTCATCCATCGGAGCCACGTCCTCTTATAGCTTGAAGTCTATGGCGTCTAGTGCAAGGTCAGAAGAGTTTTAAGTTAACGCAATGACAAAAATTTTCTCGGTTCTAACTTGATTGCAATTATATTTAAACCTGCCTGAGATCTCTAGACTGGTTTCAATATAGGTATTATATACTAGTTTTAATATATATAATAAGAAAATAGTCTAGAGACTTAAAGGATCTTAACAAAGTATAAGTATTATTTAAGAGCATGCACTTTCAACAGCTAGACAGAACCAAAAGACGAGCAAGCGAGAACCACGGATTTCTGCTGGACTATTAACTTTTCATAGAACTAACAACTAGATTTCTACAGTTTCTAGTAATTTACAATTATACCTCACCATAATTTGAGTTTTTATACAAACCAACTTTATCTTTATACAGGGTTTTTGGTGCATCGTTTGCCAAAATGAAATGGGGGGAGCTCGATTACCACTCACTCACTCATTGTCTTTATATATAATCGGGCACGATTTCTTCACAGCGGGGCAACGTTAGCCCCCAGCCTCAGTGGAAGCTTCACGTCCAACAAGACAAAGAGCAGCCTTAAGAAGTCTCCAACTAAGAAGTACACCCCATCTCGCACTGCCAAGGACTTCTCCAACTACCCCGGGTACAACAAGCTGAGGCTGGACAGTGCTACCAGCCCCAAACACTCCCCTAGAACAGCTGCTGGGGTGGAGAAGGTATGTCTTCATTTTACCACTACTAAGCACCACAAAATGAGGGTAGTTTTACAATTAAATAACCAATATAGAACTAGTATTTACAGTTGTATGAGCTTACTACTGATGCAAACGATCTATAGGTAGCTCAAATGATCCATATCAATACCAGTCGGAAGTGGCTCCAAGACGCTGGCTGCATTGCCTCGCTGTATGACAATGCTGATGCGTTGTCCAGCTCTCGGGTCACACGTCACTAAGTTGTTTAATTTCTTGCGAGTAGATTAAACAATAAAAGTTTGTGACAAATAATTATACTAATGATAATTAGTAAACAATGTATGTATTTTTACATTTTTACCACTTAATTTATGTATATGACAAGAAATGGATCGCATTTACTCACTAGGTTATACTTATGTCTGTAAACTTGCTGTTCTATTTTAATAAATCATTTCATTTCATTTCATTTCAATCATGGGGTACTCAATAATCTTTCAACGAACTGTGCAAAAAATCCAGCCGGCTGCGCTGGTTCATGCTGTTTGTATGTATTACAAGGGGACTTAGAGATAAACTAAAACGTCCAAGAGTCAGGTAGGTACTTCATCTTCAGCCTATATCAGTCTACGGCTGGACATATGCCTCAATGAGTGTCATCGATGGTATTATTGTCAGGTATTGATGTCAGGTACCTACTTACACAAGAATAAAATAATGTTGTACGCGATAGATTAGAAGAAGATCGGGCTGTCAATAGGTTATATCTTGGAAAAACATGGGGGCATTTTTAGAACAAACTGTATATACTTATGAATGCATTTTACCGCAATATTTTCCAGGTCCATTTCCAAGAAAACCAAGCCCAGCAACTTCAAACCGAGGTAGTCTACCGCCGCAGCAACCGTAACGCTGAAAACCGGCACTCAATGATCCATTACGACCATGAGCCTTCCAAACCTCAGCTCAAAGAACGACCTATAACCGTCTACGAACCCCTGCACATCGACTACAGAGACTCTCCAAGCCTCGGCTCTCCTAAAACAAAGATCGATAGGTCGATGGACTCCCTACCAATGGACTCCCCACAGCTATCCAGGAGCGATTTGAGATGTGATTCGGATAGGAGTTTGGATTCTCCGAAGATAAAAGCGGATTATTTCAGGGAGAATGCGTTGGAGTCGCCGAAATTGGTGGCGGGGCTGAGGAATTTGCATTTGGATGAGCATAGCGGGATGGATGAGAGCGGGTATTATAGTCCTGGTAAGGTTTTTTAAAATTATTGTTATAGCTAAATGTATCAGAAACCTATTAACATACTTATTTACCAAGTGTCTTGTAAGGTCTAAAGGAAATAAAGCACTTTGATTTGATTTGAGTTTCTGAAACAGAAATATTGAACTCTATCTACGCGTATGCTACAATTATTTAGTATCAGCATTACAACCGTGCGAAGTCGGGCGGGTTGCTTGTAACATGATAAAGTGGAAAATAGAGATTTATTATAATTGATACCTGACAACCGTAATTTTTCAGGTCGCAGAAATCAAGTGTCCAGCGATGCTCAGTACGAAGCTTACGAAGGAAGTGACGCGTGTGGTGAAAGTGTCTCAGAATCTGTCAGCTTGTCGTAAGTTCAATACATTTGAAACTATTTTAAGGAAAATGTGGGAAAAGTCAAGTTGAAAATCTGATTAGTATTTCTCCAATACCACTCATATAAAAATTATCAATTTTTCCGTCATGGGTGTCGTTTTCATGGTTTTTGAGGGTGCTGAAACCGAAACTGATGTCAAAATGTGAATCCAAGATGGCGGCCGCTTTTAATTATTAATTTTTACTTCATGTTTTGTTATTTATATATATTTCGAGGCTGTTGCAGCTGATACTGCGGTCAAAGAAAATGGATGAAATTTTTCGTAGTTACGCAAAGTAGCTGAACAAATTTACAAAGAAATCAATAAAATCAGTTTTACCATAGCCTGTCCCTGTTTCCCAATAGTTTATTTAAAAAAGCTGTTCATTAGAATGAGAATATTTTACACAATAAAATTCAATAATAGAGAATTCAGAACGTGTCGTAGTAGACGAAAGTACTTTTCTGTAAATAATTTGTAATAATTAATAAATAAAGATATACAAGTAGGTATTGGTTTTTAATTAGTACCTAGATATAACACGCATTTTCGGATTGAAACGCTGTAAGGCTTGCAGCCGTCATGAAAAGTCATTAGTGGCTGCGCGCGCCCGCTCCGACGAGTACACGAAACGTTTTCGTCTAACCACGGCTCGCGTGCGACGCCATGACAGTACCTATTTAAATTGAATTTGTAAGCAAATTCTTTATTAAAATTTAAAATTCAACTAATTTTAATTAATATTTACAATTAAAGCAGTTGACCTAACTGCAGACTGTTGTAAACAATCTACAGGTAGCTCAATTGATCCATCAATAGCAATCGTCCCTAAGGCGCTGGCTGCATTGCCTCGCTGTATCTCAATGGTGATACGCTGCGCAAGATACCTACTCACCAGCTCTCGGATCACTCGTCGCTTCAACCAGACGATTTTTTTCATATTATATATATCTGACAATATTTGTCAGCTGGTTATTTCCATTCCATTGATTTAATAACAACAGAAAAAAATAATTTATAAAATATTTCTCTAAAACAAGCAATGTGACAACCCTAGTGCTATAATGGAGCGTAGGTATTTATTTCTTCAACTAGGCTTAGTTTCGATACTGGTCCATATGTATACTGTGCTTGAATGGATAGAATCGTGGGAATTTAAATGATGTAATATGTGCATTATTTATTATTCTCAGTACGACATGCACTTGGTGCGGGCGTCGAGTGCGCGCGGAGGCGCTGGAAGCCCACTACTGGAGGCGTTGTGTTATGCTAGCCCGCTGTCCGCACTGCCGCGTCGCGCTGGAAGCGAGGATGTTGCACTCGCATCTACTAGGTAACTAGAATATTCTATAACAAGGAATGTCTTCTTAGAATGTCGCAGCTGGACCACGAGAATCCACTAAGTCATGAACAATTCCTTGCCCTAACAGTGTGACGTCGCATCTAAAACATAAGCGATTCCTAAACGTGCCTTGGTGTGTAATCGAAAAATTGTACCAATATTATCTAAGCTACTAGACTAGTTGTCTATGGTTGTGTTTTGTGTTTCGATTATTTAACAGTTTAAATCGTGGCCAAATCGCAACGTCTCACAGTTAGGAATAACGAAATGGCATAGGGTTTTTATAGAGTTTAGATTGGCAATAGTGGTATTTTCTTTAGTGAAATCCTACCGACTGCGCCATATATTTATCACTCAGTGCGTACATGCTATTAGTAAAACTGGGAGTAGATAAGCAGGATATTAGATAACCGTTGATATGAGTTGAGATTTCATTATGAATGTAAGCGGGTTAACTACGAACCTATTATATGTTGTAAGAACACCAACGTTTCATCCCTTAACGAGGGACTTCATCAGGGTGCTGGTAGTTAACCCGCTTACATTCATAATGAATTCATCAAACTACGATAGCTTTTATAGTAAAAAAATGAGTTGAGATGTTAAAATGTAACGCTCAGCTAAGTATTTTTTTTTGTTTAAACCAACACAACAGCCACATTCAATTTAATGGATAGCTTATATCTCATCATAGTCGCTGTAGTCTCTGTAATACTCATCGTAGTTGCTGTCTCAAACTAGTCTATACTGAGCTCAAATTAATAAATAACGGTGCAAAGCGGGGTTAGACCGTGTATTCTATATCCCTTAAAATCTCTTATATCTCTTAAAATCCCTTTCCAGAGGAGTGTACCATGAGTGAAGGGTGCTGGAAGGTTTGCCAGAAGTGCGGCGTGGCGCTGCGGGTCGACGAGAGCGATTACCATGTCAATTGTATACGTAAGTTGTACGACCATCAGATGACAATAGGTACACTACACGAATACCATGTCAATTGTATACGTAAGTTGTACGACCATCAGATGACAATAGGTACACTACACGAATCAAAATCAAAATCAAAATCAAAGTGCTTTATTTCCTTTAGACCTTACAGGACTCTTGGACACGTCACAAAATACAAGTTAAATAAGAAATAAAAATGGGAAATAAAGTGATCACTTTGATTAATTGTTCACTTCAATCTTTTTTAGGTAAAGTAAAGAAGCGAACAAGAAACCTTTACCTTGTTAGATTGTTAGTTTTAGAGTTGGAGCATAACTCGTCCCAAACTTTTTTGTCGTCTAGATAATCTGATATTTTATAGTAAGCTTTTTTACAAAGTATATTTTTGACAATCCGTTTGAATTTATTTATAGATAATTTTTGCAACTCACTTGGAATTTTGTTGTAGAAGCGTATACATTGCCCTTTAAAAGATACATTAATCTTACGTAGCCTAGTAGACGGCACAGCCAGTTTGTTCTTATTTCTAGTATTTAAATTATGTATATCGCTATTTTTAATGAACTTATTGATATTTTTATGAGTGTACAACAAATTTTCATAAATATATTGACATGTTACTGTCATTATGTTTATTTCTTTGAATTTTTCAAGCATGAATACCATGTCAATTGTATACGTAAGTTGTACGACCATCAGATGACAATAGGTACACTACACGAATACCATGTCAATTGTATACGTAAGTTGTACGACCATCAGATGACAATATGTACACTACACGAATACCATGTCAATTGTATACGTAAGTTGTACGACCATCAGATGACAATATGTACACTACACGAATACCATGTCAATTGTATACGTAAGTTGTACGACCATCAGATGACAATAGGTACACTACACGAATACCATGTCAATTGTATACGTAAGTTGTACGACCATCAGATGACAATAGGTACACTACACGAATACCATGTCAATTGTATACGTAAGTTGTACGACCATCAGATGACAATAGGTACACTACACGAATACCATGTCAATTGTATACGTAAGTTGTACGACCATCAGATGACAATAGGTACACTACACGAATACCATGTCAATTGTATACGTAAGTTGTACGGCCATCAGATGACAATAGGTACACTACACGAATACCATGTCAATTGTATACGTAAGTTGTACGACCATCAGATGACAATAGGTACACTACACGAATACCTTGTCAATTGTATACGTAAGTTGTACGACCATCAGATGACAATAGGTACACTACACGAATACCATGTCAATTGTATACGTAAGTTGTACGGCCATCAGATGACAATAGGTACACTACACGAATACCTTGTCAATTGTATACGTAAGTTGTACGACCATCAGATGACAATAGGTACACAACACGAATACCATGTCAATTGTATACGTAAGTTGTACGGCCATCAGATGACGATACACTACACTTTGCACACCAAAAAAATATTTCTCCATTAGAATCCTCCATTATCCCCGATGGACATAGGCTATAGAATATTTTCAAAAAGCTACGGTTCTAGAATTATTTTTGTAGTTTATGTTTATTATAATAACTAAAAAAAAATATTTATTCATTAAAAATAATGCTGGACAATTCACACAGCATTATCTAGCCCCAAGCTAAGCAGAGCTTGTGTTATAGGTCCTAGATAACTGATATACATAATAATATACGAGTACATAGATAGATTATTTAACACAGAAAACGACCAGAACACCCTAAACAAATATTTGCAGATCGTACAAATATTTTCCCCGAGGCGGGAATCGAACCCACAACCTCCTGCCTCGCAGGTGGACCTTTGCCCACCGCGCCACAGAGGTCATCATAATAACTGTCTGTTTCCCAAATAAAATAAAATATACTTATGCCTAAGTATAATCACCGTACGATATAGTGCTTTAGGTCTCTAGACTAGAGCACTATATTATCAATAATAATTTATTTTGACGACCACTGTGGCGCGGTGGGCGAAGGTGCGACGCAAGAGGTTGCAGGTTCATTTCCCGCCTCGGGACAAATATTTGTACGATCTGCAGATATTTGTTCACGGGTTCTGGTTGTTTTCTAAGTATTATAAAAAATATCTATCTATTTTATAATATTGTATTAAGTATATCAGTCATCTAGTACCCATAACACAAGCTCTGCTTAGCTTAGGGCTAGATGATGCTGTGTGGATTGTCCAGCATTATTTATTTATTATTTATTCATTTCCAGCCCTCGGCATGGACGAATGGAAGTGCCCTTACTGCTACAAGAACGTGCTGGCCCGCGACCTGCCGTGGCAGCGGCACCTTATGCAGTGCCCTAGGAACCCTAGGATCAGTCAGGCATCCTAGTTAACGCAGTCACTACCCAGTGATAGTGCGACCTGCAGGGACGTGCTACTGCTTCAAGAACGTGCTAGTTCAAGACCTACGTTGACAGCGAAGCCTCATGCAGTGCCCTAGGAACCCTAGGATCAGTCAGGCATCCTAGTTAACGCAGTCACTACCCAGTGATAGTGCGACCTGCAGGGACGTGCTACTGCTTCAAGAACGTGCTAGTTCAAGACCTACGTTGACAGCGAAGCCTCATGCAGTGCCCTAGGAACCCTAGGATCAGTCAGGCATCCTAGTTAACGCAGTCACTACCCAGTGATAGTGCGACCTGCAGGGACGTGCTACTGCTTCAAGAACGTGCTAGTTCAAGACCTACGTTGACAGCGAAGCCTCATGCAGTGCCCTAGGAACCCTAGGATCAATCAGGCATCCTAGTTAACACATTCACTACCCAGTGATAGTGCGACCTGCAGGGACGTGCTACTGCTTCAAAAACGTGCTAGTTCAGACCTACGTTGACAGCGAAACTTCATAGAAAGCCCAGAACCTAAGGATGAGCCAGGCATTCTAGTTTAATTTTGCTTAGCTTGGGGCTAGATGATGCTGTGTGAATTGTCCAGCATTATTTATTATTTATTTATTATTTATTATTTATTTATTTATTTAACATTCATTTACCGCCTATACTTTGCAACCTGCAAAGTTAGACCAAAACTCAGATGACACTCCCTTAATCATAATAGGCTGGTAACCTTAAGAGTTGCTATCTCACAATCTGTCTTCTTTCATTGACAGAAAACAGAGTGAGAAATAAAATGCCATTTCTCGGTGTCTTAACTTGCAGCTGTTATAATTATAAGTTAGGAGAGCATTATGAATTCTTATTCGTGCTATACACCGTGGGTAAAGCACGTATTTTTTTATAAATACACTTTATTTATGAATAGGAGACTTTTATCTTAAGCCAAGTTATTTTATGTTGGTTTTGTTATTGTTATTTATTTTGTTAAGTTTGTTAATAGAAAAGTAGGATCAGTTTTTACACATTTTACAATCATTTGTTTCCATAATCACGGGCCATATAGGAACCCGGTCATTTGGAAGGCATGAGGGGCCATAGCCAACAGCACAGAGGCCCTTTATGAGGATAATTCTAAAGGCGGGGGCTACATATAGCGGGTATCATCCTAGTTTACACAATATGATACACCCGAAGTTGATATCAGGTGTAGTGACTGTTGTAAAGAAAAATGGGAAACTATTAACTAAAATATTTTATTCATAGAAACTATCGTTTTATGTTTTCTATGTATAATAAAAAGTATCTATATAAGTATTAATATTGTATTATGTATATCAGTCATCTAGTACCTATAACACAAGCTCTGCGTAGCTTGGGGCTAGATGATGCTGTGTGGGATTGTCCGGCATTATTTATTTATTTATTTAAACAAAAAACATGTTATGTTTATTGTTATTTCAACATAAATGTTAGATAATATTTCTCGTAGTTAGAAGACATAGATTCTTAAGGTGTCTCAATTAACTCAATATTATGCTCGTATACTAGTTAGCAAGTTATAAACATTAGTCGGATTGGAAATTTAACAAACCGTTTTCAAAATACGTAAAGCTGTATAATGGCCTTTATAATGGTGTTTTAATCAAATCATATCTTCATCTGTCCATTTTCATAGGCGTCCATTTAAAAATTTAAAAAGAAGCAAAGTCAAAGAAATTTGTTAGAGTTTCATAAGGAGTAATTTCAATAAGTATTACTAAAAACGCACAGCCAAATAAATATTGTGTTTGGTTAATTTGTTGCTATTGCTAAGCCACTTTTGTAAAAAAAAGCCACTTTGAAAGCACAGCTTTTGTCCATAATTACCGTCCAAAATGGAGGCCGTCGTAATTGTTTTTTTTTTGTAAAACCTTTATTAAAAAAGAAAATTACAATTAAACCAAATTAGAACTAGTATTCATTTTTGATTGAGTTAACTGCAGTCTGTTGCAAACAAACTACAGGTAGCTCAACTGACCCATATTAATACTAGTCGGAAGCGTCCCCAAGACGTTGGCTGCATAGCCTCGCTGTATGGCAATGCTGATGCGCTGCGCCAGATACTGACCAGCTCTCGGGTCATACGTCGCTTAAATGTTTTTTTTGTTTCATGCCGTAATGTTTGTACTGTCTTTCGACCTAGATATATACACTAGAATTTTAATACTTAATTTGCTAGTTTTAGATTTATGAACAATTTTGGTTTATTTCTTAGACTCAGCATTTTCAAAATATGTAGCAGTAATCAAGTTCTTAGTCAAATGGATAATATATTATTTGTCGATTTGTTTACCTTATTTAGTATCTATTTGTTTTTGTTAGTAATGTAGAAATATAAAGTAGCAACTAGGTTAGATATAAGCTTATCTGAGTCCTCATATATTTTACAGCGAAACAGATATTTTAGAGCAAAAATGTCACAAATTTCCTAATTACCATTAAAAACAATGGATTCGCAACTGCACACATTCTCATTTATCCTATAATTTAAATAGGATAAACAGTCCACGTAACATAGATATATAACTAGTTATATAATAGGTTAAGGTTACGCTTTGACAGCGCCACATCACCCTCTGTGATATAGGGTTGAGTAAATGAAATGGCATATTGAAAGCAAAGGATCTTCTGTTGATGGCTTAGGATAATGTAGGTAATAAGACACAGTTTCCTATGCACTGTTCCTATCTATACTGATTCTCTTTTGTTTTATGAACCTTGATTGAATTGGGATCCTTGTTGCTTTAAGGCGCCTACAGCAGCTAAACTAGCGCCACCACCTACTTTATGTTATTATTCTGTTTAACAAAGGAATTTTCAAAAATCCATCGTCCAGTTTGTGAGATACGAAAATAGATTTTGGTGGCCACCAAGGGCCACTTCGTATCTCTTCCTAAACTAAATAGAATAAAACTATTACAGAGGCAGGAACTGGACGATGGATTTTTGAAAATTCCTTTGTTAAACAGAATAATAACATAAAGTAGGTGGTGGCGCTAGTTTAGGTGCTGTATGCGCCTTAAAGAAATGCTAAGCTTTTGTTTCTCTGACGGAAACTCTAGTGAATATTTTTAAGCTTACGCGATCTGAACACATAATTATTGTTAGTACTATTTTAACGGGGTTTTATTGCGTATTACACAATAACTGTGACACTGTCGATGACACAGTCATCCCGTGACCACAACAGTGTGTAAACCTGTTGAAACGTCGGGAAAAAAGGTAAATATACGCGATAAATACCAGTTAAAATAGTACTAATAAAAATTCTCGTGATCTTATAAAATTTTCTTCGAGGCAACTTTATTGCTACTGGTAATTTTAAAGTTTAATCTTGGTCAACATTATAACATCTAGTCAATTTTATTTCATCTGTATTCTTGCTAGAATAAATAGAATATTTAGGATAAAACATTAAGATATTTAAATTTAATTCTGTTCAATTATGCTTTTACTTTTGATGTAGGTAACTGGATGTAATACTGAAAGTTCCATTTTTAACATGGGTCAGCACAGTAAATTGAAATGGTCTTATATTAATGTACCATTGTAAATTTTAAAATTGTACAGGGATCTTGAATTTACCTATGTTGTTCATAAAAACCAATAATAGGGTAGCGTGCTAAATTCAGATATTCTGGGAGTTTGAGTTTCTAATGATTTCTTAATAAATATAAGATAATAATAATATAATGATTTATTTATTGTTCAGATTACATATATCCATAGATTAGTTAAGTCTTAGCCTATGTTCGTTATTATTTATTTATTTAATTTAACTTTACATTTGAATTAATTAATATAGAGGTGGAGTGTTTGTACATCACTCCATTTAATTTATCGGCCATTGCTGCTATAATGATTCTTTCCTATTAAAATGTAGTAAAGTTTAATTTAGCACGCTACTCCTAGCATTTCTCCATAAAATTTTATAATATCCATTTGACTGAACTTGAATTTTATACATAAACCAACACGCTTTACAACCTTTTACATTATATTGTCATTCCAAAAACAATTCGTTCGGAAACGGTGGAACACATTTGTATAGCGTTTATTTACTGTATTTTATACATAAACACACAAACTATTCACAAAGCCTATTAACTTTTATAGAAAATCGCTTTTCTGATCACTAAAATATAAAGATTAAAATATTTATCAAGAATTCCGCGCAAAACCAGGTGACTAAGCTGGTCATTTTAATGCATTTGGTCGCTTTAACAAATAATTTGTTAAAGCGTACATTTAGTACATTTGCACTGTGGTCAAGATATGTCATCTTTACACCGTCAATTTCATGTACATTTAAAAGTATGCCAAGAAAATGTATTGAGAATAGTATTATTACAACAAATTGGACTGATAAGAAAATGAAAGAACTTTTGTCTGAATTGAAACGAATTTTCATGATTTTAAATTAAATTTAAATAATTTGTAATTATCCTGACTGGCTGCGCCAGTTTTATTTTGTTATTTTCACTTTGTTTTGAGATTTAGAGCTTTGATTTTACGCACACAAAGCACATATTTGAATGTGTAATGTTACTAATTATATTTCAATGCCCAAATAATAAACAATAATATTCACATTAACTTCTAAGCCGTGTGTTAATGAATTGATTATGTTAGTAGTTATTTTGTTGTATTTTAGACTTAATTGTAATGCGAAAGAGTTTGTTATCGCAGTGATGCGAATGGTTTGGATAATGGAGGCAATAAAGGATTTTTGAGGAATTGTACGTATTTCACTTATTTTCGTCCTTCATACTAAAGATTTTGTACATAGGAAACTAAAGTTGTAGTGAGCCGGCCATATTTCGCGAAGAACCGACAACCGCTGGGGTAAACGTGTTCCTGAGTAGAGATCGCGACTCGGTAAACGTAGTGGTAGGACGCCCTCCTGCCAGGTGGGCCGATCTGCGAAAGACTGCAGGCAGATGCTGGATACGACAAGCTGAAGACAGGGCGCTATGGCGCTCATAAGGGGAGGCCTATGTCCACAGGTGGACTGATATGGGCTGATGATGAGGAAGAAACTAATTCGTATCGAACTTGTTCTAGCGGCCGGAAAGTTAGTAAATGCTTTCGAGATATTATTTTCAAATTAAAACTCAATATGTAATCAAATAATTATTCTTATATTAATTACGTCAATACAAAAAACTTACAAAGTTAACAACTAGGTACTTGAAGCTATTGAGCTTTCCGCTTCCGCCATTTGCACGTCGTCGCCATTAGAGGTTTCTGCGCCATTATCTATGACTTCCGGTCTACCATCTTTGTTTTCTGTTGTACTCGTAACTTCTGATGTGGTCGCTTCCTCTGCTCGCAATTTAAATTTGTTTACATCTGTCGAGAATAATTTTAACGTTACAAAACGAACAAACTATAATTGGTTATAGTAAAATCCCACTGGGTCATCAAAAAATATTTTAAAACTAGTGGTCCGCCCTGGCTTCGCACGGTTATTTAACAAAAAATTTATTTTTCGGGTCCCTAACTTTATTGAAAATATTCTATAGTGGGAAAATTTAAGATTCTAATGGTGAAACATTTTTTTCAAATCGGTCCAGTAGTTTCGGAGCCTCTAAACAAACAAACAATCAAATCTTTCCTCTTTATAATATTAGTATCGATACATTTTTGTTGTTTTAATTAACACATTCCCGTACTAAGGATTACAGGTTCAAGTTCCGCCGAGGTCAAATTTACGGGATTTTCTCTTATAGTCAACAATACCGTTCACACGTTTAGAAAAGCTGAAACTAAGCTGTCAATCGCCAAAACACCTCCGGTTCTTCAAGGAGCTGGGCTGGTTAGGGTCTGGTTAGGCAGAGGGACAATGCACAATACACTCCATGCGAGATATCAGTACAGATGTCGGTTCCCCCACTTAGAATTAGTCTTAAAGTTTATTTCCAAAGGCAGTGGGGCAGGCCGAATAGCTCCCAGTACCGATAGCCATTAGGGTTATATTCTTAAGTGGCCACCACGTACCGACGGCTGTAAGAAGGTGGACCGATGACTTGGTAAAGATCACGGGAAACCGTCGGATGGGTACCTATGTCCAGCAGTGGACTATAGTCGTAGTTACTGACTCAAATCAGTAATCCTGCTCAACAATGAGTGACTTGAATGAATGAATGTTCAGTTTTCGTCTTCTAATTTGTTTCGTTTTTGTATCACCAACATACATAATTTGGATTGGATTTATTTGAAGGTATTTTTGTTTGTTTGCCCTGTACCTCTATATGTTACAATATTATTATACAAAAGTAAAGTATTAAACAGGTTTCCCGCGATACAGGCTTGCCTCGTGCGGGGGCGCCGCCAGTAATGTGTACCTATCTCTTAAGTTAATAGGCAAAAAAATCTATTTGTATTTGTGTATAGTGAGCCGATGATAGACTTACCATATTTGCTATAATCAGCTCCCAACAGCCGCAGGTAATGCACTGTGTCCGAGGTAGCGGTGTACGCTCGCAGAGAATGCACGCCGCGCCATCCCACCAGCGTTAGTTGCAGGTTCGACTCCTGGTCTTTGTATTCTAGGATGCAGCTTCCTGATGCTGGAACAATATGATTCACACTCATAAACAGCGTACATGGTAGGGTAATGTTATTGATATTGAATATTGGTAATTATATATTTATATACATATATTCATTTATCTAATGTATATTTTTCAATGTACGTTATTTTATAGTTTATAGTATGGTGTAATACTATATGGGTGTGCCATAATGACTGGATAACCTTAAAGGTTTCAAGGCCAATCAGAAACATTTTTTAAATTAATATAAGATAATAAACATAAATAAAAAATGCCGGACAATCCACACAGCATCATCTAGCCCCAAGCTAAGCAGAGCTAGTGTTATGGGTACTAGATGACTGATATACATAATACAATATTATTCCATACATAGATATTTTTAATATACATAGAAAACGACCAGAACACCCTGAACAAATATCTGCAGATCGTACAAATATTTGTCCCGAGTCGGGAATCGAACCTGCAACCTCCTGCGTCGCAGGCGGACCTTCGCCCACCGCGCCACAGAGGTCGTCAAAGATATTTTTGGATGTCTCTTGATGTCTCTTCGGGAGGAGAGTGGATACTCACGGAAGTCTTTGACCTGTGCTTGCGTCTCCTCCGAGAAGAGAGTGGTAGCGGGAGGGTCGCTCGGATTGTCGTTCTGCAGCACCAGAGTTAGGTCCGCCTTGGTAAGGCGCAGGCGGCGTTTGGATCCAACGAAGGAAGATATACTGGGCAGGCCTTCTTGAGATAACCTGATGAATAGATTTGTTATTAGCTAGTTGAAATGAAAAGAAATTTGATAGTATCATTTCATAATCATTTCATATTTCTAAATTCAAATTTATAAATGGCAAAAAGCCTTTATTAACAAAGAAAATAATAATTATCTAATAATAAAAGCTAGTATATACAATTGAAACAATTTAGCTAACTGCAGACTATTGCGAACAAACTACAGGTAGCGCACCAGTTGGAAGTGTACCCAAGATGCTAATAATAATCAATATCAACATCAACACCACCAGCCTATAATAGTCCACTGCTGGACATACGCCTCCCCTAATGAGCGCCATAGATGGCATTATCATTTGGGGGTTATTGCCCATAATCCCCACGCTCGGCATGCGGGTTGGGGATAGCAGTTCGGTGGAGTTGTTCTGCAGAGGGCGCTGCTGCCCGCCCCCCGGTGTGATTCCCTTAGTTGCCTCTTACGACACCCACGGGAAGAGTTGGGGTGGTGAAATTCTATGCCGGCACCACACGGTAATAATAATGATATTATAATAATAATTTCATAATTATTTATTATATCTAATTCCCAAGATCTTGGACCATTTAGAGATCGGTCTCGGTGCTTTGGAATGCATGCGTGGGGCCGAAGCCAACAGCACAGAAGCCCTTTATGAGAGATAATCTAATGGCGGGGGCTTCACATAGCTGGTATCATCCTCGGTTGGACAATTATGATGCACTCGTTGCAACCAGTGCATCTTCGTGCAAATTAAAATAATAAATATACACGTTACTGTGATGATTGTAACAATGTTTTATTAATTCTCTTAATTTAATATTTCGTTATGAAATAAATTTTAGGCTCAATTATTATTATTATTTATATACATTAACTAGCGGCCCGCCCCGGCTTCGCACGGGTATTAAACAAAAAATTTCGAAATTATACACACTAACACGATGGGTTTTACAGTTTTCATACGGATCCGTTACTTTTTTTACAGCATTGGGATTTTTGACATTGACTCGACACTCCATAACTGACACTGGCCGTAGAGAAAAAGCAAGCACCATGTATATTCAACCTCTTTTTCTATTCTGACGCGCCATAATAGAACGGTTCAATTATTGAATTTTTCATGCGGATCCCTAACTTTTTTGAAAATATTATATAGCCTATGTTCATCACGGAAAATGTAGGATTCTAATGGTGAAAGAATTTTTCAAATCGGTCCAGTAGTTTCGGAGCCTATTCAATTCAAACAAACAAACAATCAAATCTTTCCTCTTTATAATATTAGTATAGAAGAGGCATGGCGCATTTAATTAGACGAATAAGCGCCCGAGTCGTTATTAACGTCATGACTCATAAGTATATACATACGGTATTGTGTCTATACTAATATTATAAAGAGGAAAGATTTGATTGTTTGTTTGTTTGAATTGAATAGGCTCCGAAACTACTGGACCGATTTGAAAAATTCTTTACCATCCTAAATTTTCTCTGATGAACATAGGCTATAGAATATATTCTAAAAAGTTAGGGATCCGTATGAAAACTGTGAAACCTAACGTATTAAATTTTAATACGGCTGCGTACCGCTAGTAAATAATAAAAAAATATTTCAGTAGTCTAGCACTAACCTGAACGCACAAGACATATTCTTATTATCACATCTCACGAAGGTCTTCACGCCAGTATTGATGATCTTCACCTTGTCCTCATTCCTCCTCACCAAGTCCCTCACGGTGTTAGACACAAGGTATATGTTCTTCTTCTTGCCGACGTGACAGCGCGTGAGGAGGCATTGTGAGTCGAAACCTTGTAGGTCGTAAAAGCTCTTTATAGCTGGGTAAACGTCTTCATCCTCACCTGAAAGAGTATAATAAATAAATAATGCTGGACAAACACAGCATCTAGCCCCGAGGTAAGCAGAGCTTGTGTTATGGGTACTAGATGACTGATATACATAATACAATATAAAAGGTGTTTGGTGCATCGTTTGCCAAAATAAAATGGGGGGTGGAGGAGGGTTTTTACTACCTTCTCGACACCTTAAAAAACTGTTGGACCCACGGAGCGCGTCCTACAGAGTTTCTAAACAAGCTAAATGGAATATAAAGCTCAACTATGAGCTAAATAAAAAAAAAATAAACGTTAAGTTTTTCAAATTCTTTTAAAAACTTCTCTAGTCTATCCCCTTTCTAACGGTTTGCAACATGCCAACCAAACCTTTTACTAACTTTACTAATTTTCTTATTTTGTGTATCGAGACACATTTGATAACATTATTTTTTGCATAATAACTAATAACATAAGCAAAGAAGCTTGTAATTGCCATCTTACGCGTTGAAATCTACCTATTATCTTCTTCTTTTTTGGTTAGGATCGCTTATTAGACTTGAAATAAAAAATCCAAAATCTAGCAAACTTTCAAATTTTAACTACCTACCAACCATTTTAAAATTGAATGCAGCGCGACATTTTCGCCTAATTTCTGTATGCTAGTTCTACTCAGTACTAGTCTCATGAGAGTTTGAGCAAGAGAAGAACTTATGCGTGTGTGAGTGTGAGTGTGTGTGAGTGTGAGGTTGTGTGGAGTGTTTGTGTGTGACTTTTTACATGTGCATAATGTAAATATTATGGGTGATTAGATTTTAACTAGACTTAAAGTGTGTTCGGTGCGAGAGTGTGTGTGTGTGTGTGTTTTTGTGTTTGTGTGTGACTTTTTACATGTGCATGTACTGTAATATTATGGGCGATTGAACAAGAGATTTTAACTAGAGTTAAATATTTCATAATTTACTCTCAATTTACCTTTGAAGAATACAAAAGGGTCTTCCTTGTACCCTCCGATACGCCTCCTCTTCCGAGGAGGTTCTGGCTTTGCTTTCTGCGGTTCAGGCTCGCTTGGCTTGCTGTCTGTGGCCTCGGTGGCATTCGTGGCCTCCGCCGCTTGCTTGGCCTCTTTCTCCCAGGGCAGGAGCGCCGTCTTCTCCAGAACGGCCACGAAGAAACCACCTGTGTCTTGGTGGTGGGGTAGGATTCGGATGCTGGAAAAATAAGTAAGTACCATTTACTCGTCAGTATACGACCACAGGTTACTAAAAAGGGGAGGTTCGGCTATAATCCCATCATTTTAGCAAACTGATGCCCATAAACTGTTCATACAACATAACAAATAGACAACAAATCAAAAAATAAAAGACATAACAACAACAAGAGCGCCATGGATGGCATTATTTGGGGGATATTGCCCATAATCCCGAAGCTGGGCATGCGGGTTGGGGAACGCAGTTCGGTGTAGTTGTTCTGCAGAGGGCGCTGCTGCCCGACCCCCGGTGTGATTCCCTTAGTCTTACGACACCCACGGGAAGAGTTGGGGTGGTGAAATTCTATGCCGGTACCACACGGCCAATTACGGTATATATGATATATAAGCTTTATATATTATTATTTATTTATTCATTCCTGGATTATGCCACACCTGCCCTTTCACCGTTCACGTAAAGTCCAGCACACACCGTTCCAAAGGAATCCATGGATAATGAACCTTACACGCTTGCAATAAGACTCACCATCTCTCCAGGTGGTATTTCCCCGCATCCTCAGGGTTCGGCGGGAACATTTGCGGCCGCACCACAGTAAGCCATTTCTCTGGTACATCCTCGAATCGTTCGTAGAACACCATGTCTTTAGACGCTGGTTTCCAGTACGACATACCTGGTTTTATATTTATATTTGTAAATTATTTATTGCACACAAGTAAAATTATCGATTCCCGCCTCGGGACAAATATTTGTACGATCTGCAGATATTTGTTCAGGGTGTTCTGGTCGTTTTCTATTTATAATAAAAAATTTAGGGCATTATTTATTTATTTATTTATTTATTATATATCAAAGTTCACAAGGACATTTGGATTCGAGTTATCTGCAAACTGTATCGCGTAAAATCTGTGCTACAGTGTAGAAATGACGATATATTGTCTATCGCCGTTTCACTAACATGACTTTGTATAAACAAAACTGATAAAAAAATAACTATGCTGGTAAATAGTCACATTATATGACGGGACTATCAGTTTTCCCGTGATGATAGCGCATGAAACTATGCCGAAATATAGGAATAAACAAACTCAAATCATAGTAATCATCCCGTCATAACTTAAGTATTAGAAATTGATTATGGATTCTATTTAAAATTACTAAACTGTTGAGTGCTTTTACCTTTCTGATATCTGAGTCCCGGCAGCTTCTCGCTAGCGTCGACTAACTTCATGCTGTCACCAGTCTCCGTTAACACCCTGTAAATAAGACAATAATTGTAATGAGAGTGCTTACCCGTTCAACCCACAATTTTTCTTCCCAATATTATTTTTCCCCGCTCAACCCAAAATATATGCTCCGATCTACCCAGTCCAAAAATCTGAGTCACAGTTTATTCTAAACAGCACAGACACCATAATATAAGAATATAAAGAAACATTCATTTAGATACACAAATACAATAATAATAAAATTAAATCGTCGAGACGATACTTAAATAGCAATTCTCTATGAAATAGGAGATTCCTTGCCCAAACCGTGTGACGTCACAATGTTCCACGCCGCTGTCTTGTCATAACTTTTTGCAATAGTGTCGATTAGCAATGGTGAACAAAGGGCCAAGTCAAGTCAAAGGCCCAGGCCGTGAGCTACAGTCATACAAACCTGTGTATGACCGCCTCGTTTTCCACCGGGTTGAAGGAGCATGTGGAGTACACCAGTCTACCTCCCACCTCCAAGAGTTCGCAGCCGCGCTTCAGGATTCGGTACTGGATCCTGAAACACAAACAAATGCTTTGGTTTATTGGCATACAAAATTTAACGGCCATTTCATCTTAATATATAAAGGAACAAGCGATTTTCTGGCGACAACGCCCAGCCTAAACCGCTGAAGCTAGAAAGCTGAAATTTGGAAGGTAGGTTCCTTTTACAACACAACCACCCGCTAAGAAGGGATTTTTGGAAATTCCACCCCTAAGGGGGTGAAAAGAGGGGTGGAAGTTTTTTTGGTCATTTTTCTAACTCTGTAACCGGTGGCCCGATTATCTTGAAATTTACAGGAAATACTAAAAATACAAAAATATTGAACACGTTTTTCAGGATTTTTCAATATATTCCTGAAAATAGGGTGAAATGGGTTGAGTATGTATTGAAAAAACTATAAATCGAATCACGTGTTTAAGGATTTTTCAAAAATGTTACTATATAAGTATAAAAAGGAAGTCGAATTATTGAGGTTATTGTGGTGAAATTTATCAACCGTTGACGCTATTGGCTTGAAATTTACAGAAAAAAGTAAACATACAAAAATATTGAACACGTATTTCAGGATTTTTCAAAATATTCCTGAAAATAGGGTGAAATGGGTTATTCAAGTTTGAGATTCGTAGTTTGGCTCCGTATTGAAATGTCTATAACTTTTTAATATAGCATACTAATGACTTGAAACTTTCAGTATATACTGAAAAAACTATAAATTAAAATACGTGTTTCAGGATTTTTTAAAAATGTATCTTTATAAGTATAAAAAGGAAGTCGAATCATTGAGGTTATTGTAGTGAAATTTATCAACCATTGACGATATTGGCTTGATATTTACAGAGAAAACTATACAAACAAAAACATTGAATACGTATTTTAGGTTTTTTTCAAAATAATCCTGAAAATGGGATAAAAACGGTTATTCAAGTTTGAGATGGGCTAAAGTAGAATGTTTGAAGTCCATCGTGTCATTATCATTCACTATGAAAAAAATACAGTAAATGGTTATTTTTTAAAGAAAACTCTTATAACGGTATTACTGGATACATGATATTTAAAGCGGGTTTCAGGAATTTCCGACTCTTAAAATAGGGTATTAGCTGATTTCGTCAAGATTTTTTACCCTAAAGTCCACGGGGGTCAGCTAGTAAGTCTATATGTAAACACTAATTCAAATTTTATTTTGTGTTCTATTCAATATTATTATTTCACCGGTTTAACATATTGAGGATAGACAGCTGCCTATATTACCGATTTCTCCGTCTAGTTTAAGCTTTACACAATTATTTGAACTAAAATTTTTGTCATAATGGGCATATTTATTTGGAAGATATTTGGTCAAAGTCTGGCTTAGTGCCACGCCACTTTGTTTTTTTTTTCAAAATAGCGGCGCGGCGTACGTTAAATATTCCAAATAATAATTTGAAAACTGTTCCGTTATATTCTGTTTTGTACTGTCTTTTGTCTGTTAGTATTATAATAGAAAAAATGTGCGTCCCTGACGCGCACTGCGGAATCAAAATCAAACTGCTTTATTTCCTTTAGACCTTACAGGACTCTTGAACTAAAAAATGGAGGTTTTTTCATTTCGACCTTTACTTCTTAAAAGTCGTTAGTAGATAGATACGCGATAGTCGCGTACCATATAAACGCAAATATGTTACAAAAGTAATGAAACCTTAAAAGTATCGTAACGTAACACATACCCATGCAAGTTGTTTCCATTCCCGTTGGACCACTTGAGCCAGATGTCTGGGTTCTTGCGCAGAGTCGCATCGCCAGAACACGGCACGTCGCAAAGGACGCGGTCGAACTTTAGAGGTTTCGTTTTTGTTGCATCCTGGTTCAAATTAAATGTTTAGGGCCTATGTAAATAATAGTTATATTGCCGCCTAATGTACGTTTTTAATTAATTTAGATATAAGATTATGTAACAGTTATTTATAGAAAAAATTACAATAAAGTGTTCATTCATTCATTCAGTTATAATATGACTAGCGACCCACCCCGGGTGCAATGCTGGTACAAAAACAATCCTCTAGCCAGAAACACTTTATCTATTAAATGAAACCGCATCAAAATCCGTTGCGTAGTTTTAAAGATCTAAGCATACATAGGGACAAACAGACAGCGGGAAGCGAATTTATTTTATATTACACATGTAGTGATAATAACCTGGTTTTTCTTTTATTTTTCTTTTTAATAGTCTCTATATCTGACGAATCTCTTACTTGATGCTCCAGCATGTAACATGTGCTGTTGTCTATGATGACCATTTCTCTAACCGATGATGGTATAGGTTGCTTACCTCTGGATCAGTGAGTACTAATGAGGCCATAATTGCTGAGTCGTGGTTGGTGATGTAATAACTATACATGGAAAGTTGATTCTCTTGGCCTGATGCACCAGAATGTAAAATATGCTATTGTCTATGGCAACCATTTCTCTAACTAACAATGATATTTTCTCTAACCGATGATGGTATAGGTTGCTTACCTCTGGATCAGTGAGTACTAATGAGGGCATCATTGCCGAGTCGTGGTTGGTGATGACTATACATGGAGAGTTGAGTCTCTTGGCTTGATGCACCAGCATGTAACATCTGCTGTTGTCTACATCGTTGGCCATCACAAAACCTGAGAACAACATTTTAATAACATTATCTATGGAAAAAACTGGGCGTCAACTTAATAATGGGTTCCCAAGTAGCACAAACCTGCATTATAAGATATCACACAAGGTCCACGTCGGTAACTTCAGCGTTTAAGAAGAGTTATTAGAGTACACTCGAGCTGCAATAGCTCACAATTACGCATTCGGCTGTATATAAGCACTATATGGCGTCACGGAGACAACACTGTAATGTTGCGAGTGTTAATATAGTGTTACAGTTCAGTGTTATACAGCTTTTAGGAATCAATAATACTATCAGCTGCATTATAGCACTTTAATGGACCAATACAAGCCTTCTATTCAGCTATATTCTGAATAGAAGGCCACATGTGGCCCTTAAAACGCTTGCATTTTAAGAAAGAACATGTGAACTACTATAATGCTTGCAGTTATACTGTGACTCCAATTAACAACAATATAATTCGTCTTGCTGCACAAAGTGGAACTTTAATTATGTTAATCAGCTTGTTACATGCAATCGTATAATAGCACTATAACAGCCCACATGATCACTATGGGTGAATTCTTATGATGCTAAAATATAGCAAACTGCTTAATAACAAATCACAAGTGACCCAAGATCCCGGTTAGAGCTGAATACTTGTACTTGCGTAGGCAATTAATCTACTAATGCAGTTAAATGAGTTCATGAAGACTGTTTATTTCAGCGCCCCGTATAGGATTATATAGACTTGTGGTATTTAATATCGAAATGTAGAAATATAAACGTAGAACAGGAGGAATACGCCGAAAAATTACTGCAGAATACTTGAGAATTTTAAATAGAGATACGGGAACACTGACCAAGCTACACGTTTGATGAATAATGAGTCAAGGGGGAGTAAAATTTTAGAACGGCAGGGTTCCCGATCCGCAACTGTTTGTGTAGAAGGACGTGCAGATTTAGATGGACAGAGCTCTGCAAGTATACAGCAAATATTAGAAGATAGTGGTTCCGTATCTTGCAGTAATGACAGATACCTAGATATCTATAATGTTTCTGAAAATTCAGACAGTGACAGTGTGTGTACCTACTGAATATGATAAACAAGAAAAATGACGTGAAAACATAAGCAAATGGGCAATTGAAAAAAAATATCTTATTATTTTTATTTATTTTTTATTATTAATATTGCATATATCAAGCTTCGCTAACATAGCGGCTTGATTGGAAAGAATGGTTTGTATATCTCCCGTGTTGATAACTTGTAGTGTGTCTTGCTGCTGGAGTGCTTTTTCGCTGGCAGACGTTTGTGAATTATCCTGTAATATAAAGTAAGAAGGTATATGACTAAATAATAAAATAATAAATATGAAGGACGTTACACACAGCGCTTTAATTTAATTTTATAAATTACGGATCCCTAAATTTTCTACAGAGTTTAGTGGTTCACTGTAAAATATTTGCGTACTTGTTACCCGCTATTAAGCTTTTCATGAATCTGTGGCTGACTTGTTTCACACAAGAACTACTCTTGTCAGCTCATTGCTGATGTATGTACCACGAGTGAATACTTATACAGCCCATAGCATTTAATTGTGATTAATAAAGTGCACATTGCTTGTCTGCCATTTTTATGTTCTAACCTATGAATATGAATATATTTACAGTTTATATCTTTCTCTACAACGAAAATAACAACTGGATTTGAAGAGAAAATCTGTGATTTATGAGTAAACAGCTTATTGTCAAATAACATGGACAGAATAATAAGATTTCTGTTTTATTTTTTTATCATCATCAGCGCATTTTAAATTATAATTTTCAAGTAAACGGTACTATTTTGAGAGCGCATGAAAATTTTCATCTATATTTATATGATATTTGACAGTAAAAATGCTTTCCCATTCGAATTTTACGCGTTTAGAAGAAAAACTCAAGATTTTACTTACCGAAAACAATATCAACATCACAAAACACTTGTCAAATTGTTTCACTTGGTAGCAAGTAGGGGCGAGAACGTGAAAATTATTCACAATTTTGCAACTTGTGAATTTTCAACTCCATAAAAGCGTTATTAAGATCCTGGTCTGTACTTTGTGCTGTATAATAGGTAACACAAACTCTGATAATCAGCATTGTGCTGTATAATAGGTAACACATACTTTGATATTCAGCCAATGTTCAGCTCTTGGGGTGACTGTTACCTTTAATAATGCTCAAATAATGCTGATATACAGCAATCAGTTACGTTATTCAGCCTATAGCTGTTTAATTTGTGCCCAAATCAGAGTTATATCAGCTGAAACAGCGCTGCTAACGCTCTTATTCAGCAGACTTGTACAGCTAAGGATTCTATTGTGGACAGTTATTCAGCTTTTATACAGCACTTTTGTGTTACTTGGGTTGTCCTTATGTAATGCTCTCATTAACTATAAATCAAAAATCCTTTTTAGCGTGATTGCTATTAATAATAGGTAATTGCGAACCAAAACTTTCCAGATGATCAGAGACATTCAGAGTCAAAAAACAATAGGCTTCATAACACTTTTGGTTCTAACTCTTTATGGGTTCTTGTGTATGAAATATTCTTATTACCTGTGGGCATTTTCCCTTCCTCAGAATGCAAAAACTCAATAAGCTGAGCTGTCTTGGACCCCGGAGCGGCGCACATATCCAGTACCTTAAAAAATAGTTAAAACTAAATTAAGTTGAGCTGAGGTTGACCTAGATGAAATTGAGTTAAAAAAGGACATAGATTAAATGTAAACCATTTAATGACATAGACATACAATGGTTTACATTTAATCTATGTAACTAAATTACATGAGGTCCAAAGTATAATAAAGTGTCACAGGTATCAACAAAGCAAAAAAGAGAGGGAAAGTCAGTACTTTCTCTTTTTTGTGTCTCAACAGCAACCTGTATCTGAACTTCAATTGAGTCAACACAAACTAACTGCTGTGAGCCTGCCGTCTCCGCAACTAAGAAGTTGTGTTGTTTGTACAGTAATCCGCATCTGATATCTGTTGTTCCTGACCTTATGATGAGGCTGTACATCCAGCACCACAGGCGGTATCATAGACACAGCCTCCTGCCGCGACACACCACCCGCAGCAGTCTCCGCTACTAAGAAGTTGTGTAGTTTGTACAGCGGCTCGCTGCGTCTGATGTCTACTCGGGAGAGACGGAGCTGCCATGCTAGGCCACCTGGGTACCTAGTGAATGGAAGGGGTGTTTTGTTATAAGTAACTTATGTTACGAAGACTTTCTTCGTAAACCATGCTGTGCAGTACACGATAGACAGATGGATAACTCTATAATGTACCACACAAACAAAAAATACAATACAGAAGAAAATGCTGAATCTCAAAAAAGTGTAAATGGTGGCTATGACGCTATGATTGATTCAAAGCAAATTTGGTATGTACTGGACATAAGAGGGAACATGTAGATGATAGCTGATGGAGGAGAGTGAAAGAAAAATACAAAGTTTCCATGTTTTAATTCAAAAGACAATAATTATTTAGGTTGACTTAATGTCAGACCCAAACTACGACATTGGGAAATATATTTATGAGTATTGCAATAGCAGTAATGGACTTTTTTATTGTATGTGTATACAATCAAACTACATAAAATTTGGATGAATTAAAGTGGTTTGTCGGTTATATCTCCTTTGGTTCAGGAAAACATTATTCTGCATGGTCTGTTTGCACTTTCCAAAATTATAAATGTTTGTACATACCACGGCAGCTTGAATGGCTTGATCTCTTCCTCATCTTCAGTACCCTCGACCTTCAGCTTCAGATTCAGGATCTCGGAGAAATACTGACTTTGCACAATCTTCATGAGTTCATCTGCCTCACACTTTGAGCCTGTAATGCGGAAGGCAGTTGGCAGGTTCTCTTTCAGGGCTCCCATGAACTTTGGCCATTCTTCTTCAGGGCATACTTTTTGTACCTGAAGTTTCAATTTATAATCAAATATAACATAAACTGAGTTAATAGGTTAGGATATAAACAGAATGGTTTTACCTTGTAATATTCCTCGAATGTTGCATTCTCTCTTACAATGTCTTCGTAATGCTTTCGCTGATCACCCTCAGGTTTTGGCTGAGGATTTTTTTCCTGTAATCATCAGAAAATCATGGTAAACACATGTTCCGGTACGTATACATACATAGATCGCGAAATTGAGTATTTTACTTGTTCCTTGCGATCCCGTTTACGCTGAGCAAACATATTAACATGCCGATTTTTTCGCCCCATTCTTTTTAAATATTTTCCTAGTGAAACTGTTCTAATTTGGAGAAAATTTGATAATAATGCATTCATGAAAGTACCAAAACACAGAAGTAGGCACTTGACATTGACTATCGTGACATTTTGACATCATCATCATCATCATCACCAGCCTATAATAGTCCACTGCTGGACATAGGCCTTTGACATGCTACCAAGGAACTTATACCCTTAAGTTCTTTGCATGCAGGGCTGCGTTCACAACCTACGCTCGAGCGCGCTCGGAGTGCAACTAGGTCGTTCATGACCTCAGGGGAAACGCTCGGTTGTTATTAACTAGAGCGTTCACAACCTCCGACGGTTGCAACTTTTTACCGGTGTAATTCGATAGAATTCGATCGACGAAAAACACTCTGACATTGACAGCTGTCATATTTTCCGTTGTCATAGTTTGTTATCTACTTAATTATCAAGATTTCTACAGTAAATTTCAAAATTTTCAGTATTTATCAGTTATAGATCGTAGTTACAGTCAGTAGATACAATTTACCTCAAAGTAATCGCAAAACAAAAACAAAACAAACGAACGTCCGGCAACGGTAACGTCAGTTTTGTCATGATAATGTCAACTTTGACGTTAAACAACCGACTCGTTCTGAACCTTTGGGTAAGTTAAAATTTACACCAAACAACCGCACCCTGAGCCTCTGAACGCACCCCTACACTACAAATTTTTGACATGTTTTGATCAAAGACATTGACATTTTTAAATTAGTTGACGTTAACAGTATGCAAAGATGAGAATAATGAAAGAGAAAATAAACAAAGATCTCCAGAATCCAGAAAGTTTTGGCACGAATATATTATAAAACTTGCGGAATCATTAAAGACTCTATTCCAATAGCAATACAATTGAAATTTAAATCTAGGTGTCATAAACAGCTGACACAACTTCTTCGCTCATTGATTTTAAATCCCAGACTTTATAGGTGTTTACCTAGCTATGTGACTCTAGCTGGGCATATTTTTTTTTTGTTGTCTCATTGCTTTTTAGGGTCTAGTAAAAAAATATGATTTTTTTTGTATTATAATGCCATTTATTCAGAAGATAAATGTCTAACTCACCTAATTATATAGAAGTACAATAAAATAATACATAAAATCAATAAATATTTATATTTTACTTGCATGAGTCTGAAAAAGTTGTTCCATTGAGAAACAAAATGAATTGCATTTAAAACATTGAAATAAAACGCGATGTATTAACTTTTAATATTGTTTAATAAAGAAATGGGGTACATTATCAAATTATCACAAAAACTATCAGAAAAATAAGAACTGTGGTGTAATATTCACAATAGTTACTCCTTTGAGTTACTTTACTGATTTAACCACAATAAAACTGTAAGTTTAAAAAATAGTGGTGCAAGGAACTTTCTGGCAATTAAAGAACATATTTCGTAACCAAATAACAACACTAGTAATACACTTTGAAATAAAATAACCTGTATTTTTTAATAATACTGTAATAAAATTGAGGGACAATTTCTCAGTGGAACGTAACAAAAATGTAAGGCTGCGTTCACCTTTGACTACAAAACGGACTTCAGTACAGAATATTAAAACTAATTAGTAATTATAATATAGGAAAAATAAAATAAAAACTAGGTAATTATAAAATAAAAACCAAGAAAATACATTATTATAAATAAATATTCACGGGTATTTATCGCGTAAATAGGTAAATAAACGCGATAATTAGCAGTGAATATTTATTTATAATAATGTATTTTCTTGGTTTTTATTTTATAATTACCACTGCTTAGCAGAAAACCCTCTATACATATAGGTTAGCCAGAATAAAATCACAACTTAAACGCGGCTTTAGCATTACATTGAGTTACAATTCGTTCCGTTGAGTTACGAAATTTCTCAACGGAACGTAACAGTTTGCTGATTCAAAATTTAAATTCAAATAAAATGGAATAGACGATTACTTTCCTATTGTTTTAAATCATTTTAACTGAAGTAAATATAGAGGAAACGAAATAACTTCATTTTGCTACATAAAACAAGCTACTTACCACCAAAAACTCCGTCTTTCAATGGAATACAAAAAAGTCACTCCGAGAGCCGCCTTCTGCCACGGCACACAGGTTCAAACAGGACAGACAAAATCAAATTGGCTTACTTGTTTCGTCTGTTTAGTGTTGTTAGCTCAATAAACAAATATCATTTTAGTAGTATTTTGGTAGTTAATCAAGAAATAGTTCGTAACTCAATAGGATTTTCCACTTAGGTTCATTTTAAGTCCACACATAAAATTGTATTTCTTTAAATTTATATCTGTTATATAATAGTTTTAATGCCAGAAAGCTTTTAAAAATAACTTTCCGAAGGCTCTTTTCCCTACATTATTATACCTTTGCACTGGTAATAACAAAAAAAACGACTTTAAAATGTCGATTTATGTGAAGGACATCGTACAAATCATGTTTAGCAAAAAACAAAGTTATTTTTTATAAGAAAATTTTTAATAATCGAAGGTTATTTAAGCATATTCTAGAGGCCTGTACTGTATTATTTCATATAAAAATGTAATTATGCCTATGAAACATTTAGATATAGCAAAAATGACACAAATGTCGGGAGGACAATGGATAAACGGCAAAGACAACAAAAAAAAAATATGCCCAGCTAGAGTAATATCCGAAATCCGAATTGATTTCACTGAATTGTTTGTTTTTCGTAAACCAACCAATTATAGAAAATTCGACGAGCTAGTTGATATAGTGAGTAATTTATATTTTACAACGAAGGAATACTTCAAGATTTGTTTTGTGCCGATTTGAAGGTCAGGGAAAAAAGGCACAACATCGTTATCGACTACATCGTAAGTTGTACTAACAGTCAAATAAAAATAAATAAGATAATTCAAAGTTTTAGTTACCTACGGTGCTTGGGCACGTTTAACTAGAATTTTTATTTATCAGTGCGTTTCAGTAGGTATTAAGTTTAACAAAAATTTTAGTTGTCTACCTATTTACGAACTGTTGACCCTATATGAAATTTTAAACCTTATGCTCCTAAAAATACGGCTGTCCGCTATCCATCTCAAGTTTTTGAAATTAGAATGCAAGGAGCTATTTATCATTTAATTTATTCATCTGTTATCATCAGTTTATCATTTAGGAGAGTGACATGCTTATTTGAGAAACTGATAGTAAATGCTGTGGTAAACTGTTGTCTCAATATCAATAGTAAGTCTTGTTTGAGAAGATATTTAAAACCTGAAATTCATTAGAATAAAAATAATAGGTACCTATCCAAGTGCTTAACCCAAAGGTTGGTAATTTTTATCATCCATTTCATAGTATTTAATATATGATGTTTTGCTGATAATAAGAATAATAAATAAAATTATTGATTACTCTCACAGCATCATCTAGCCTTAAAGTAAGCAGAGCTTGTGATAAGGGTACTATCAGATAACTGATATGTATAGTACATTACATTCTATTACATAAATTGAGTTCGTAAAGTTCATTTTTACTTTACGCAGGTATGTTATTATTACCATAGTTAGTATTACCATACTTACATAGCTATTACCTGTAAGTAGTTTATTATCCTTAATACAAATATTTTCTATTTTTCGTAAAAATAATTTTGTAACTTTTTATTCATATAGATATCGGGTACAATTTGTAGTCTATAAATAGAAAGCATGTAAGGCCTTTCCTAACACAAAGATATTTATATAATAGCCTTCACAGTCTTTATCTATATGATAAAGTTTTAAAAATGTGTAATTTACAATTATAAAATTTTTGTGCATGCCTATGTACTTATTATAAACTAAGATTTTTAAAATTTGTAATAATTGTTAATGTTTTATTGTTTATATTGCTGGCAATGCCTTATTAACAAATTAAAATCTTCTTGTTCCAGTACAAGATGTCCTGCAATGGATTCCAGTTTGCCATCGACCGTGGAGGCACCTTCACAGATGTGTACGCTCGCTGCCCGAGCGGTAAAATCAGGGTCATGAAGCTCCTGTCAGTAGACCCTCAGAACTATGATGATGCTCCCAGGGAGGCTATTCGAAGAATCCTGCAGGAGGTATGTTCCTTACTAACTTGTGTATGTGGAAGAGCAGAAGATTCTATATCTATTTATGTATATTTAAAAAAATTGGTAGCTGTTTAGCATAATACTTCGACTTGGAAAAGATAAATGAGGGGTGTAGTTTCATAACCCGCTATAATGCTTTTTGACCAATATTGTGTTAGTACCATCAATCAAAAGTTCTTAAAAATTGCTTTGAAATGGTTGGCTACTTTTCTATCAAAACCCACTAAAACACAGAGAAATTCGCTCGTAAAGAACGATGTTAGGATCAAAAGCCACTATAATAGCGTAGGTCAGTTTCAAAATCCTCTATAACACAATCGACCAATCACAGCACCGGATTTGCGTCGCCTCATCGAGAAAATAGTATGGCGGTTGTGACCTTTCGTGGTGCAACAAGTGTTCGGATTTTTATTAATTTCATGCAAAAAAATGGAGGAATTAGCCCAGTTTGTACAAAAATGTGATCCAAAATATTCGAGGAAGAGGCCACGCGATCCATCTTTATGGAAACGTGAAGTGGAGCGCAAGAAACGGTGAGTGAAAATTGAACAAAAATCTCTTGGAAAGTTAGCAAGAAAAGTTTTATGCAAGATGTACTAAGTCAAGTTTTGAGCCAGTTATGTACGTAGGTACCATTAGGTTATAGTAGGTTATGTTCGTCGTGGGTTGGAGGGTTTGGAGAAGTTCCATTATATATTTGAAACATATCCATCTAAGTAGGAATTCATTATAAGTACCTACCTACCTATTTTTCTTCCTTCACGTGTCAATGACACAACAATTAAAAAAATATAGGTAGTATTATTATTGAAAACATAGTAATCAAATACAAAACACCTAGTAATAAAATAATATCCTACCTCCGACCCCCTATTTTAAAAATTATATCGCATAACGCCATCCATCCTCCATCTTATTGTTGGTTTTGGTTAGTTGCAAAACCCGCCAAAATATGACTGTTCATTTTCAAAACCCGCCATAATGCAAGATTAGTTTCAAAATCCTCTAAAACGAATTTTAATTTGCTTATAATTCAATATTTTCTCTATGATTTCTGTTGGTAAAGCTAAGATTAGTAGCGCCTTGCCCAGGACTAATCGGTAAGACCAAAAACTATGAATTACGATTCATTGGTCAAGATTTAACAGTTTTTTCTAATCTGTGAAAATTTTGAGAAAGTCATTATAGCGGGTTTTGAAACTACACCCCTCAAATAGGCAATAATTTATATTGATTATGAAAATAAGGGGGTAGGTACCTATTTTGTAATCAAGGTTGGTACACCACAAAATCAGTATAATGTATTCATTATCTAACATGGTCTAACTAATCGTCGTTTCAAGAATTCAAAAGTTTTTATAATAAAATTATTTATATACTTGCATATCCCTTTTTACAATTTTTGGTTTGTAGGAAACTGGCAAAGCCCTTGACAAGGAGGGCAAAGTGGACTCCTCTCTAATAGAGTCAATAAGAATGGGCACCACAGTTGCTACCAACGCTTTGCTCGAGAGGAAGGGAGCTAACATGGCCCTGGTTATCAATAAGGGCTTCAAGGACCTACTGCTGATCGGCAACCAGGCTAGACCGAATATATTTCAACTGGTAAGTAATTAAAAATGGACCCTTGGTTGTTGAAACTCTTGGTAAATATAAATAAACTAGCGGTCCGCCCCGGCTTCGCACGGGTATTAAACAAAAATTTCAGAAATCATACACACTAATACGATGGGTTTCACAGTTTTCATACGGATCGCTTACTTATTTTAACAGAATTGGGGTTTTTGACATTGACTCGACACTCCATAACTGACACTGGCCGTAGAGAAAAAGCAAGCACCGTGCGCTATATATTCAACCTCTTTTTCTATTATGACGCGCCATAATAGAAAAAGAGGTTGAATATATAGCGCACGGATTAATTATTGAATTTTTCATGCGGATCCCTAACTTTTTTGAAAAGATTATATAGCCTATGTTGCGAACAAACTACAAGTCTATTTACATAACGGTTGCAGGATATCAAGCGACCCGGGGTGCTATACACCGCAGTGGTAGAAGTCGACTGCCGAGTGATCCCCGCGCTCCCAGACCGCTGTCAGATGAACAAGCTCACTGCGAACTTGAAGCAGGTTACAGGTAAAATTGGGAAAGACTTAACCTAGACTAGTCCGCCTCAGCTTCGCACCGTTATATTATGGCTTTAATCTATGACCAGCTACATAGAGATAAGAAGATCAGAACTGGAAATGTTTTTATTTATTTTTTCGTATGTCTTCCAAAACATTGAATTAGACAAAGTCATATTACAAAAGTTGTTCATCTTGATCGACTCAAGTTGCCCTAGTCGCCTATAATCCTGTATATCTTTTCTTACAGGTCCGCCTGCGACGAAGCAGGAGGTTGCGGGTTCGATTCCCGCCTCGGGACATATATTTGTACGATCTGCAATTATTTGTTCAGGGTGTTCTGGTCGTTTTCTATGTATAATAAAAAATATCTATACATGTACTCGTATATTATTATGTATACCAGTTATCTAGTACTCATAACACAAGCTCTGCTTAGCTTAGGGCTAGATAATGCTGTGTGAATTGTCCATCATTTTTATTTATTTTATTTACAGGAACAACTGGTGAAAAGATGCTAATAAAGAAGGATCTAGACGAGCAAGCAGTGAGGGAAGATCTGTTGAAGCTGAGAGAGAAAGGGATAGACAGTATCGCCGTTGTTCTGGCGCACAGTTACACGTACCACGAGCATGAAGTCAGGATCGGGAAGATAGCTGAGAGCTTGGGTGAGAAAGAGAAACAATATCTACATGAAAATTAAAAATACAGTTAGAAAGGTCGATGCAAAGCCTAACGACTTATTCCTTATATTCTAGATAACTGGGAATTCGACGATATTGGACTAAGGTAATTTCGCCTATGCCTAACGAGGTGACCTAACCCCCCCGTCACATCGATCTTCCTAACACCCTGTATATTTATTACGTCGTGTCGTAAGAGGCGACTAAGGGAAACACACCGGGGGTACAACTCCACCGAACTGATCCCCAACCCGCATGCCCAGCGTGGGGATTATGGGCAATAACCCCCAAATGATGAATAATGCCACCTATGGCGCTCATTACGGCAGGCCTATGTCCAGCTGTGGACTATATAGGCTGATGTTGTATCAATCTATTGTCATCCTACAGGTTTTACCCAAGTGTCTCTCTCCCACGCCATCACCTCAATGGTGCGCATGGTACCCCGGGGGTTCACTGCATCAGCTGACGCGTACCTGACTCCTCACATCAAGGAGTACGTGCATAGCTTCGCGGCTGGCTTCTCGAATGGACTTAGAGACACCAATGTGCTGTTCATGCAATCTGATGGAGGATTGACGCCTATGAACCTGTAAGAATTTTTGTAGTAAAGCTTGTTGTAGTAGAGCTTAGTTCTGTGCAATATGGCCTTTTTGTAGAACCGTGTCGCGCGCCAACTCTCCACTGCCTCGCACTCTCACCGCACTCAACAGACTTCTTGAACAGAACCCGGAATGTGATATATTTGCGGACGAATGAGGGAAACTATGTTGGTGTGCCTGAGGTTTTGCGAGACGAATGAATGTTGTCAAATTTTATGTATGATTTCTTATTTTTATTTGTTCTTTTGTATATGTATACTTTAACTAGTGTGATTGGTTTATGTAATCTTATTAGGTAAAAAATAAAATAAAAAATAAAATGGTTAATATAATGGTTACAAAATGTTTTATATCGTGTCGTGCCGCGAGTATTTTAGGGAACTAGGTATAATGACGCTCGCCTGCGCACTTATTCACCAGGTGGCGATGTTCAACCATAAAAATATTGATGTTTTCAAACGTAGAGTAAACACCAGCCGCGCTCTCCGCAGCAATAAGCTAGCCCATATCTTAGTCGCACCATCACATAAATTGTCAAATCAAAATTAAAAAAATAATAATATAGAATAAGAGTAAATACGCTACTAACATGATGTACAGTGCGCGTCACATATAAGTACCCCCTTATCTCAATGTATGTGAGACACAATAGTTGTTATCGTTGGGAATTACATACTTTGAATATTATATTAGGTGGTTCGATCCTGAGCGGCGGCGCGGCTTAATTTTTAACCACTGTAACAAGGGAATTCGAAGTAGTCGTGTATATTATGTAGACAAGGGGGGTACTTAATTCTGACGCGCACTGTACCTACAATTTACAATAAGGTAATTTTGTTGTCCGATGAAAATTTTTTTCAGGTTCAACGGGTCTCGCGCCATTCTGTCGGGCCCAGCCGGCGGTGTCGTTGGCTACGCTATGACGTCATACCAGAAGGAGACTGGACTACCGGTTATAGGTAACAATGTATTCATTTGTTTTTCTTAGGGATAACTAATAATTACACTTATACAGGGTTAGGTAGATGATCAATAACCTTTTAAAGGCGACTTGGGTAGATCAAGACGAATAACTTTTATTGTATGACTTTCTAATTTGATGATAATTTTCATAAAAAAAATCAGTAATTAAATTTCCAATTCTTATCTTTTTAGCTCTATGTAGCCATTCACAGATTAAAGCCATGACCGCAGCACAAGCCAGTAACAGATTAAGACAAGTCGATAAATGACGAGGCAAGCTACGGCGCTTGTGTCTCGGTCAGAAAATCGATAACAAAATAGCAGAATAATGCTTTCAAAAATATCATAACGTTTAAATGAAGGATTTCCCCCACTATTTTTTTTTTATGCTACTGTTATTTCCAATAATTTCTGAGTTATCCATAGTAATTCATCGTTTAGTTTAAAAGTTACAGCCGTTTGTTTCGATGGGGGACGACAAAGCGAAAAAAAAATTATAAACGCTATAATAAATAATAAAAAATAATAGATCAACTACTCTGTTCCGATAAATGAACACTGAATATTTATTTTATTCATTGATCTTATTATTTTTTATATTATTTTGTTTATTCCAGGGTTTGATATGGGCGGCACGTCGACTGACGTGTCTCGGTACGCGGGTACTTTGGAGCATGTCCATGAGGCTACCACGGCAGGGGTCACTATACAAGCGCCGCAATTAGGTAACTATATTATAAACTAGCACTCCCACCCGGAGTTGCACGGGTTTTACGAGTAATTTAAAAAATTAAGAAGTTTTACACACTCGCACACATACACATAAGAATCGACGCCTTTACGACAATTTTTTAAAATTTTGTCTATTCTTATACGCCAGTGACCGCTACGACTTAGAGAACTTTTTGGTTGTCAACAATACCTGTTATATAAATTTAAATGTTATATAATTTACTAATTCAATTACATTAGTACATACTAATTAAATTACCATTTTTAAGTTTAGCTTTACTTATTTTTAAAGTAATAGTAATACCTATCCTGTATGTTTTGGTGTATCTGTTGGCTAACCTTATTATAAAAATAGAAAATATCTATAATATAATATAAATAAATATCTACAAACGAAGTTTCAATTATTCAAATCAATTTTGGAAATGTTATTTTATTTAGGAAATAAATAGGCTTTATTTATTCATAGAGAACTAGACAATACTTCAGTAATGTTCGGCATATAGTTAACAAGACTTGAATACTTGTCCGTAGTAAACCCACTTTTATTTTCAGATATCAATACAGTTGCGGCTGGAGGCGGTTCTATCTTAACATTCAGGTCTGATACAATTTTAATATACTAAACGAACACTCAAAAAATAAACGAACACTGCATAAACTTCAAAGTTACTTCAACATCCTCATCAGCCTATAATAATCCACTGCTGGACATAGGCCTCCCCTAATGAGCGCCATAGATGGCAATATTTATCATTTGGGGGTTATTGCCCATAAACACCATTATGCCAGGTCATAAACTATCTGTGTATCAAGTTTCATCAAAACCCGTTCAGTAGTTTTTGCGTGAAAGAGTAACAAACATCCATCCAGACTTACAAACTTTCTCTTTTATAATATTAGTAGGATAAACTATTATTCAAGGGGGCTCCTTATAGCCAATACACTCATCGCTTAACATAACCTATGAAATTAATTATTAAAATTAAATTTAAATAATTATAATAAATTTATTACCATCTTGTGTTAATTTTAGGTCAGGCATGTTTGCGGCTGGCCCAGAATCCTGCGGCGCACACCCCGGCCCGGCCTGCTATAGAAAAGGGGGCTCCATCGCCGTTACTGACGCTAACTTACTTCTCGGTTAGTATTCACCTGTAATTTCGACTCATAAGTTAAGTCTTCGGTAGTATAGTGGTAAGTATCCCCGCCTGTCACGCGGGAGACCGGGGTTCGATTCCCCGCCGGAGAGATTCTTTTTGCATAATTTTTTTTTTTGTATTTCAGGACGTTTGTTGCCGGAATATTTTCCCAAGATTTTTGGTCAGAATGAAAATGAGTCGTTGGATAAGGAGGCGACCGCGGCTGGCTTTAGAAAAATAACTGATGAAATCAATCGGTTTTTGAAGCAAGATGGAGGGAAAGAGGTATGTACACAATCATAATGGTTTGAAAATGTTTTTGTTTCTAATTTATTGATATAAATGATGATTTTAAACAATAAATTGATGGTAAATCTAAAGGAAATTGTTTGGTGCCCAATTAATTCCACATGTAGTTAGAGGATTCATTTTCGCTTATTTATTCTATATATTTTTTAAAACCTTTATTTAAATAGCT
This sequence comes from Eupithecia pulchellata, assembly GCA_963931895.1. Lineage (NCBI taxonomy): Eukaryota > Metazoa > Arthropoda > Insecta > Lepidoptera > Geometridae > Eupithecia > Eupithecia pulchellata. Next base: position 6,984,796 of record OZ007542.1, on the reverse strand, counting down.
TCATCACACTGCGAAAATGTCGTTTTAAGTAATTAACGGAAAAGGAAACAAAACACATTATTAAATTTAGAAAGAAATTTATTTAAAGAGAATAAATTTTATGATTTGATATTATTATTATTTTATGTGTTTTAGTTTATCAATTATTCTTTGTCACAGAAACATTCTAGGTTCTTTTTCTAAAAAAAACCTTGCTTTTGTAGATGACCATGGAAGAAGTTGCTATGGGATTCATAAATGTAGCCAACGAGGCGATGTGCAGGCCAATTAGGTAAGTTTCATACTCAGACTCTAGCGGTTGAATTTCTCATATAAAAGTTATACCATTTGGAGGGAACTATATTTATCAGATATACCCTTGCCGCGTGGTGCCGGCATAGAATTTCACCACCCCAACTCTTCCCGTGGGTGTCGTAAGAGGCGACTAAGGGAGAAACACCGGGGGGCGGGCAGCAGCGCCCTCTGCAGAACAACTCCACCGAACTGCGATCTCCAACCCGCATGCCCAGCGTGGGGTTATGGGCAAAAACCCCCAAATGAGGAACAATGCCATCTATAGCGTTCATCAGGGGAGGCCTATGTCCAGCTGTGGACTATTATAGGCTGTTGTTGTTGTTGTATGTTCATCAGTGGACTATTATAGGTTGATATTGTTTTATTACAGAGCGTTAACAACAGCGCGCGGTCACGACGCCTCCCAGCACGCGTTGGCTTGCTTCGGCGGCGCGGGCGGCCAGCACGCTTGCAGCGTCGCCAGGCAGCTGGGGATATCTACCGTCTTCATACATAAATATGCTGGTAAATATCGCTACATAGTGAAACAAAGTCCCTTTTTCTGTCCCTATATCCCTTGTATGCTTAAATCTTTAAAAATAAGCAACGGATTTTAGTAGTTTCGAAGCCTATTTAATTCAAACAAACAAACAATCAAATCTTTCCTCTTTAAAATATTAGACTTTATTTAGGTTATGCTGTGTGGTTTGTCCACCATTATTATTAACAATTATTTATTTATTTCTAATGAATTCTAAATTTTCCGTGATGAACCGTGAGCTATAGATAATTTTCAGAAAAATTAGGTTTTATTTTTATTAGGTTTCAAAAAATTATTTTTTTGTTAATTACCCGCGCGAAGCCGGGGCGGATCGCTTGTTTTATATAACTCTATGGTAGTTTAGTTTTCTGTTTAATTTTTTGTATGTTGTGTAATATTTTATGATTAATTACTGTAATTGGTATCAGCCGTTCAAATTCAATAAATAATGTTTGTTCTTTATAATACTAGTATACATGATAATTATCTTACCTAATAACATAAAAGAATGTGATAGCATTAATGTGTATAAAAATATGCTGAAAGCACATGTCTACTCAATAGAATAATATAATTACATAACTATAATATAAATATAAAACTTATAAATAAAATCATTAGTCATCATCATATTAATACCTTTAGTTAAGCCTCAGAGCCCAGGAGCTATTTAATTAGTTAATCTTAGATTTAGTACATAATTACTGTTTAGATTTATCTCATTTTAAGTGAACTGTAAAGTTTTTATGAGAAATAAAGTTCTATAAACCTAACTTGTATACCCAGGTATTCTGTCGGCGTACGGCATGGCGCTGGCTGACATAGTACAGGAGGCGCAGTCCGCCTGCGCCTGGGTGTACAATCCGGATCATTTCGACCGGATCGACGCGGAACTGGATCTACTGGAAGCTATTTGCAAGAATAAACTAATGGCTCAGGTATAAATAATCATTGAATACCTCTGTGTCGCTGTGGGCGAATTTTTGCAATGCAGGAGGTTGTGGGGTCGATTCCCGCTTTAGATAAGTGTTAAGAAGATTTGCAAATATTTGTTTAGGGTGTTATGGGTATTTCTATACTAATAATATAAAGAGGAAAGATTTAATTGTTTGTTTGTTTCAATTGAATAGGCTCCAAAACTAGTGGACTGATTTGAAAAATTCTTTCACCATTAGAATCCTAAATTTTCCATGATGATTATAGGCTATATAATATTTTGAAAAAAGTGACGGATCTGCATGAAAAATTAAATTTTTCTTAAATACCCGTGCGAAGCCGGGGCGGGCGCTAATCTTAAATATAACAAATAATAAACAATGAGACTTGCTTTTCCTTATATAGTATAGTATAATATAGAACTAGCGGATCCCAATTTTTTTTGAAAATTTATGATAGCCTATGTTTTGGAGGCTATTCAATTCAAACAAATAAACAAACAATCAAATCTTTCCTCTTTATAATATTAGTACAGACGAAAAAAAAATCTATTCTATTCTTCGTCTTTCTTTAGAGTCGATCTTATTTTTTCAAAATCTTACATTACTCTCATGAGGTTTTGATAACTCTCACGGTTTCAAACTTCCTCATAGTGAACCTGAATGTATTTTTTAAACAAGAAAGCTTACCTAGATTTCGACTTGTACTAATTATTATAAATAAATGACTATTATGACTATTATTATGAAAAAAAAAACTCAGACTATGCTCTATTTTCATTCCAGGGTATCCCAGCCTCTCGCATCCGCGTGGAGCCGTATCTACACCTGCGGTATTCAGGCACTGACTGCGCCCTCATGGTGTCTCCGGTCCAGGGGGCTGGAGACTCCAGCGGTTGCAGGCATGGGGACTTTTACACCGCGTTCGTTACAAGGTATCAACCAGTGAAGGGTAAAACAAGGAAGCATTCCTTGCGCTAGAAAATGACCCAACTCAAAGTGTGCTGTGATAATGACGTGTGTGTAGAAAATTACATAAGCGACCTACATCATAAACGACAATTTAAACTCGAACATCAAGGGAATAAAATCTACTTCCCGAGATTTAACAAATTGTTGCAAAATCAGCGATGTAGTTTTGACAAGTAGGTTTGTTTGTGGTGTCAAGTTGCGGGCGTTTTCCTTGAAGGAATGCTTCCATGTTTTATCCGTTCACTGTTATCAACAGATTTACTGAGTTCAATAACTATTATTAACAATAACTTTAATTCTGTAAGCTTACTAAATAAACACTTACAAGTCAAATTTCATACAGTAAATTATTATAAAATAGGAAATAAGGAATATTGATTTTCTTCTCTGAGTTCCTAGAATGCTGGCAGCATTGCCACGTTGGATGGCGATGCTACTACGTTTACCGAAATAAAAACTGGTTACCCATATTAATACCAGTCGGAAGCGTCCCCGAGACGCTGCATTGCCTTACTTTATGACAATGCTGATGCGCTGCGCCAGATACTGACCAGCTCTCGGGTAAAAATCATTTGTTAATTTATGTATTTTCAGATATAAAAGCGAGTTCGGCTTCACTCTATCGCACCGAGACGTGATCGTCGACGACATCAGAGTGCGAGGCGTCGGTCTGAGCGACGTGCCAGAGAATATCGCGCCATCTAGCGGGAAGGGCGTGCCACCGATTGCAGAGAAGGTAACAGATAACTATTCAAACAATAAAATCACTAAAAACTGGAGAAATCAGAAGAAAAGAAAAAATTGTTTGCTTCGCTCGCTACAATTTATTGTGCCATGCCATAGGTCACTTGCTTATTTTTAATCAAACACTCGAAAATATTTCGCGGCTCGCTCCGCTCGCCGTATTTATGCTCTCGGTGGTTTGGGGCTGAAGTTCGGGATTGTCGCTCTGAATACTAATACGATAATTTAGTTTCGGCTTTTTAGGGGTGCTAGGTAGAATACCACCCGGTTACCAACCCACGTTACGCTGCTACTGATATATCTATACTTACTATAATAATATTGTAAAGAGGAAAGATTTGCTTGTTTGTATGTTTGTTTGAATTGAATAGGCTCCGAAACTACATAACCGATTTGAAAAATTATTTCACCATTAGAATCCTAAATTTGTCCCTGATGAACAAAGGCTATATATATTTTCAAAAAAGTTAGGTATCCGCATAAAAATTGAATTTTTTGTTAAATATCCGTGCGAGGCTTCGCAGGACGGGGCGGACCGTAAGTGTTTATAAAAAGGCGAATAAATCAAGTTCAATTTTTGTTTAATACCCGTGCGAAGCCTGGTTCTCCGGGTTCTTCAGTTCTACAAAAAGCCAAATAAATCAAGTGTGTGTTTAGAATAAATCAAGTGTGTGTTTAGAATAAATCAAGTGTGTGTTTATTTGCAGACAGCCCCAGTTTACTTCGACGGCGGTTACCAGACCACATCTATCTACTTGCTGGAGAATCTGAAACCTGAACAGTTGGTGCCGGGACCAGCTATCATCATGGACAACCTATCCACCATTCTCGTTGAACCTGGTAGGTTTTTTTTTTAATAAATAAATAATGCTGGACAATCACACATCAGCTTCTAGCTGACTTCTTAAGCAGAGGGGTTATGGGTAAATAGATATAATTATTATCACAGAGATAGATATTTTTTATTTTACATAGAAAAGACGAGAACACCCTAAAGAAATTCTGTAGATCACATACATGGCCGAAATCGAACCCGCAACCTCATACGTCGCAGGGGGACCTTCGCCCGCCACGCACAGAAGCCGTTATATAATTATTGCTAAACAATTCACACAGCATCATCCAACCCTAGGATATTATGGGAAAATAACTGATATACCTAAAACATTACACAGTGACATAGAACTAATGCCATTTTCAATCCCTCTTAATCGTCTTGTCTACCTATAACCAGTGAAGCATTATAGTTACTTATTAATATAAATAATGCCGGACAATCCACACAGCATCATCTAGCCCCAAGCTAAGCAGAGCTTGTGTTATGGGTACTAGATGACTGATATACATAATACAATATTATTCCATATTATACATAAAAACGACCAGAACTCCCTGAACAAATATCTGAAGATCGTACAAATATTTGTCCCGAGGCGGGAATGGAACCCCCCCAACCTCCTGCGTCGCAGGCGGACCTTCGCCCACCACACCACAGAGGTCATCAAAATATAACCATAATAGTCTCATAAAAATCTATTTATTTCGGTAATATTATTAAAAAAATATTTTTTTATAATAATTACAGATTGTAGCGCGGAAATAACAAAGTACGGCGACATCCGCATAACGGTCGGTTCTGGCAGACGCCGCGTGGTCACTACCGCTCTCGACTCCATACAACTGAGCATCTTCGGACATCGCTTCATGTCTATAGCGGAACAGATGGGCAGGTAATGCTCTTAGTAAAGTATCACATCATCAGCCTTTAATAGTCCACTGCTGGACATAGGCGACATCGTTTTATGTCTATAGCGGAACAGATGGGCAGGTAATGGTCTTAATGAAGTAACACATCTCATCACATCATCAGCCTTGGATAGTCCACTGCTGGACATAGGCGACATCGCTTTATGTATATAGCGGAACAGATGGGCAGGTCAGTAATGCTCTTAGTAAAGTATCACATCACATCATCAGCCTTTAATAGTCCACTGCTGGACATAGGATTCCTTAATAATAGTATAGTAAAAAGATATTTATCGAATGGCAGTATTTATGAAATTGGGGAAGTTGGCATTTCACAATATTCTATGTGATGTAGAATAACGATTACTAACCAGAAAAATATAAAAAACTAGCGGTCCGCCCCGGCTTCGCACGGGTATTAAACAAAAATTTCAGAAATTATACACACTAAAACGATAGGTTTCAAAGTTTTCATACGGATCCCTTACTTTTTTTAACAGCATTGGGGTTTTGACATTGACTTGACACTCCATAACTGACACTGGCCGTAGAGAAAAAGCAAGCACCTATTCAACCTCCTTTTCTATTCTGACGCGCCATAATAGAAAAAGAGGTTGAATATACAGCGCACGTTTCAATTATTAAATTTTTCATGCGGATCTCTAACTTTTTGAAAATATTATATAGCCTATGTTCATCACGGAAAATTTAGGATTCTAATGGTGAAAGAATTTTTCAAATCGGTCCAGTAGTTTCGGAGCCTATTCAATTCAAACAAACAAACAAACAATCAAATCTTTCCTCTTTATAATATTAGTATAGACTAACTGTCCGCCCGGCATCGCACGGATACAATTTTTCATGCGGAACCCTAATTTTTTTGAAATATTTTATAGCCTATGTTCAGCACGGAAAATTTAGAATTCTAATGGTGAAAGAATTTTTCAAATCGGTCCAGTAGTTTCAGCCTATTCAATTCAAACAATCAAATCTTTCCTCATTATAATATTAGTGTAGAAAACTAGAAAAAATCTCGACTTGGTCAGTTTTTCACTTCTTTTCGCTTAGTGTGGATAATATCAGAAATTTTGCTATAAAAACTATCGTAGTTTGACGAATTCATTATGAATATAAGCGGTCTAACTACGAACCTATTATATGTTGTAAAAACACCAACGTTTCATCCCTTAACGAGGGACTTCATCAGGGTGAGTGCGGCGCCCGTATCTTACAACATAAATAGGTTCGTAGTTAATCCGCTTACATTCATAATGAATATCCGATTTTTTTTTAATACCCTGCGAAGCCGGTGTTTATCAGAATATATATTGCAGAGTCCTCCAAAGAACCTCCATCTCCGTGAACATAAAGGAGCGCCTGGACTTCTCATGCGCTTTGTTCGGCGCGGACGGCGGGCTGGTCTCCAACGCGCCGCACATCCCCGTGCACCTCGGCGCCATGCAGGAGACGGTTCAGTACCAGGTACCTACACCCAGTGAACGGATAAACCATGGAAGCATTCCTTCAAGGAATAACACCCACTGTGGCGCGCTGGGCGAAGGTCCGCCTGCGACGCAGGAGGTTGCGGGTTCGATTCCCGCCTCGGGACAAATGTTTGTACGATCTGCAGATATTTGTTCAGGGGTTCTGGTCGTTTTCTGTATAATAAGAATTATCTATCTATTTAATAATATTGTATTATGTATATCAGTCATTTAGTACCCATAACACAAGCTCTGCTTAGCTTGGGGCTAGATGATGCTGTGTGGATTGTCCAGTAAAAAAAAACTTAACACATCATTGCAAACAAACCTTTATGTCAAAACTACGTCGCTGATTTTGCAACAATTTGTTAAATCTCGGGAAGCACAGTTAAAAGTAGACTTTATTCTCTACCAGGTATCTACACCCAGTGAACGGATAAAACATGGAAGCATTCCTTCAAGGAATAACACCCGCAACTTGACACAACATTGCAAACAACTTGTCAAAACTACGTCGCTGATTTTGCAACAATTTGTTAAATCTCGGGAAGCACAGTTAAAAGTAGACTTTATTCTCTTGATGTTTGAGATTAAATTGTCGTTTATGGTGTAGGTCGCTTATGTCGTTTTCTACACACACATGTCATTATCACAGCACACTTTGCGTTGGGTCTAGCGATTTATAGTGATTTTTTCTAGTGATTTTCTAGCGTAAGGAATGTTTCCATGTTTTATCCGTTCACAGATATTACCATATAAAACATATCAGTTTGTACATCTCAAAAAAGTTTCTAAATTACGTTAAATGAAATCAAAATCAAAGTGCTTAATTTCCTTTATACCTTACAGGACTCCAGTATAAAGAATTTATTCTTATTAAAAACTTAACCAGTTCACTTATAATGAAGTAACTTAAGATTACTTATTTCTAGTTTATATGTAGCGTTGTGTGTTTCTAGCGACTAAGCTTTAATATAACAGTATTTACATTTATTAAGATGACAAGAAAACATGATGTTACAATTATTCAAAAGACTCTTGGTTAGGTTTCATAGTCTTTAAACATTTCAATATGATCGAAAAATTGGACTCGAGTTACACTCGCACTTGTCGTACTTGTTTAAATTAAATAATGCTGAATCGACACTGCATCACCTAGCCCCAAGCTAAGCAGAGCTTGTGTTATGGGTACTAGATGACTGATATACATCTATACTTATAATAAAACTGTAATAGGTTCAATTCTGTACATTGAAGATATTTTAAATATTTTTTTACTGGAGGCCACTCTGTTATCGATACTGAAGCCATAAATGTATTATTTTTCATAATACAATATATAAAATAGACAGATATTTTTTATGATACATAGAAAACGACCAGAACACCCTGAACCCTGATCTGCAGATCGACAAATAGACAGATATTTGTCCCGAGGCGGAATCGAACGTCGCAGGCCCACCGCGCTGCAGAGGTCGTCAAATTATCTTCTTCTTTCAGATGAAAGTGCGCGGCGACTCTATAAAAGAAGGCGACGTGCTCCTAGCAAACCATCCTAAAGCTGGCGGCTCTCATTTACCAGACTTGACTGTTATTACACCTGTGTTCCACAAGTTAGTATCTATACTAATATTATACACATAAACGATTTTAATTATTTTTTTTAATTTCGGACAATTCACACGGCATCATTTAGCCCCAAGCTAAGTAGAGCCTGTGTTATGGGTACTGACTGATATACATAATACAATATTATTACATATATAGATATTTTTTATTAATTGAAACCACAAGCTCCTGCGTCTGCGGACCTTAGCCCACCACGCCACAGAGGTCGTCGATTTGTTTGTTTGTTTGGATTTAATGGGCTCCGAAACTTGTGGACCTATTTGAAAAATTGTTTCACCATTAGAATCCTACGTTATCCCTGATGAACATAGGCTATAGAATATTTAAAAAAGTTAGGGATCCGTATGAAAAGTTCAATAATGTAACCCAACGTGTAATTTATATTTTTTTTGCGTACCCGTGCGAAGCCACAGCGGACCGCTATTATAATATAAGATGCCTGGTGGGATCAAGATCCGCGAAAGCTTTTGATGTTATCATTTTGAACATTATTATTGTATAAGCTTAACTCATTAGAGGGTGTCCATAATCCCTAACCTACTTAAAGACATGTATTAAAATAAAGGCTTAGTTGACGAAATCCTATTCCCAGAACGCACCGCAAGCCGATATTCTTCGTGGCCTCCCGTGGCCACCACGCGGACATAGGAGGCCTCACGCCGGGCTCCATGCCCCCGCATTCCACCAGCCTCAAGCAAGAGGGGGCCGCCTTCAAGTCCATGCTGCTGGTGGATGGAGGGGTCTTCAATGAGAAGGAGCTTACTGAAGGTATCTATGGTATTATGACGTCATCAGCACTCATATATCCAATTTAAAAATAGAAAAGTTTTACATGCGAAAAAGGAAAATTCTAAATTTAATTATATTAATTTAAACTGCTGGGGATGGAGGAGTCTTCAATGAGAAGGAGCTCACTGAAGGTCTAATATAATAATGTCCAACGAAGTCTAATGACTTGTCAAAAATCAAAACCAAACTGCTTTATTTCCTTTACGCCTTACAGGACTCTTGGACACGTTATAATTATAAATAGATATAAATGTAAATACTAATTGTATGGGTAAAACCTTTATAGACAAATAAAATTATTAACTAAACGAGCGAAGTTAACTGCAGATTGTTGCAAACAAACTACAGGTAACTGAGCTGATCCATATCAAGGCTGCGCCTTGCGGTGTGGCAACTCTCGTAACCTTAATACATATTATCTATACTAATATTATAAAGAGGAAAGATTTGATTGTTTGTATGTTTGTTTGTTTGTTTGTTTGTTTGTTTGTTTGTTTGTTTGTTTGTTTGTTTGAATTGAATAGGCTCCGAAACTACTGGACCGAGTAAAAAAATTCTTTCACCATTAGAATCCTTAATTTTCCGTGATGAACATAGGCTATATAATATTTTCAAAAAAGTTGGGGATCCGCATGAAAAATTCAATAATTAAACCGTGGGCTGTATATTCAACCTCTTTTTCTATTATGGCCCGTCAGAATAGAAAAAGAGGTTGTATAGCGCACGGTGCTTGCTTTTTCTCTACGGCCAGTGTCAGTTTTGGAATGTCGAGTCAATGTCAAAAACCCCAATGCTGTTAAAAAAAGTAAAGATCCGTATGAAAACTGTGAAACCCATCGTTTTAGTGTGTATAATTTCTAAAATTTTTGTTCAATACCCGTGCGAAGCCGGGGCGGGCCGCTAGTAATCTATACTTCTATACTAATATTATAAAGAGGAAAGATTTGATTGTTTGTTTGTTTGTTTGAATTGAATAGGCTCCGAAACTACTGGACCAATTTGAAATTTTCCTCGGTGAACATAGGCTATATAATATTTTGAATAAAATAAGGGATCCGCATGAAAAATTCAATAATTGAAACGTGCGCTGTATATTTAACCTCTTTTTCTATTATGGCGCGTCAAAATAGAAAAAGAGGTTGAATATATAGCGCACGGTGCTTGCTTTTTCTCTACGGCCAGTGTCAAATATGTCGAGTCAATGTCAAAAACCCCAATCCTGGTTAAAAAAGTACAAAAGGGGATCCGTATGAAAACTATGAAAACCATCGTGTTAGTGTATAATTTCTGAAATTTTTGTTTAATACCCATGCGAAGCCGGGGCGGACCGCTAGTAATGTATAACCTGACTAAAAAAAAACATTATTTAGTAAAAGGTAAGTGTCTGAGTTAGTATATTAAAAGGCTCATTCGAACTTAGACACGAGTGTTTTCAATATCTATACTAATATTATAAAGAGAAAAGATTTTATTGTTTGTTTGAATTGAATACTGAAACTAATGGACCGATTTGAAAAATTATTTCACCCTTAGAATCCCTAATTTTCCATGTTGAACATAGGCTATAGAATATTTTGAAAAAAATTAGAGATCCGCATGATAAATATATTTTTGTTAAATACCCGTGCGAAGCCCGGACCGCTCATAAATAAAATGGGTGATACCATAGACAACTTTCTCTAATTTATATTTGCAGAACTGATGAAGCCAGGCAAAGAGCCAGGATGCTCTGGAACCAGGAACCTGGCTGACAACTTGTCTGATCTCAAAGCTCAAGTGGCTGCCAATCAAAGGGTAACTACCTTAATTATTAGTTACTTAATTAGTTACATTTTACCGACAATGATGCGTTTGAACACTACCCACTATCTCATTAAAAACGACCTCTGTGGCGCGGTGGGCGAAGGTCCGCCTGCGACGCATGAGGTTGCGGGTTCGATTCCCGCCTCGGGACAAATATTTGTACGATCAGCAAACATTTGTTCAGGGTGTTCTGGTCGTTTTCTATGTATAGTAAAAAATATCTATCTTTGTATAGGAGTACATAGATAGATAAATATTAATATACGAATATTATTATGTATATCAGTTATCTAGTATCCATAACCCAAGCTCTGCTTTGCTTGAGGCTAGATAATGCTGTGTGAATTGTCCAGCATCATTTATTTATTTAAAGAAGTAATTTGGCCTAAAAATTAACCACATTTCAAAGAAGGAACTTATTCAGTTTATTGTCATAATCCCTACCACCAGTGATGATACAGGCAATTAAAAAATTTTGGCGTTTTCCCTACTATCAAAATCAAAATCAATTTTTTTTATTACTTAATATTTCTTCTACTTTTTTACAATATTCGGTTTATTATCATAATCCCTACCACCAGTGATCACCGACAATTTAAAAAGTTTTGCCGTTTTACCTTCTATCATATTTAATCCTAGTAGGGAAGGGGGGCTTTTTACTGTAATACACCACCCCGTATTACAGTGAAAACAATCCGTATTACAGTAAACATACTGTAATACAACCTTATTACCTTCGTATTACAGTAAAAATCATCGTAGTTCTGTCTTAATTAACGGTTAAAACTTGCTCCTTTCCAGGGTATTCAACTAGTGGGCGAGCTGATTGATCAATACGGCCTGGAGGTTGTCCAAGCGTACATGGGGCACATTCAGAAGAACGCAGAGGTCGCCGTCAGGGATATGCTAAAGGTATCAATCAATCGTGGTCATCGTTTTCATCAATTTGTTTAATTAGTTCTATTGTGTAGGTCCGGCTTGAGGGTATTTAACAAGAAAAATAAATTTTCATGCAGAACCCTAATTTTTTTTAAACTTATGTTCATCACGAAAAATTTTGGATTCTAATGGTGAAAGAATTTTTTAAATCGATCCAGTAGTTTCGGAGCCCTTTAAACAAACAAACAATTAGTTTTATTGTGTACTAGCGGTCCGGCTTGACGGTATAGAAAAAAAATTAAATTTTCATGCGGACCCCTAATTTTTTTGAAAATATTCTATAGCCTATGTTAACGAAAAATTTAAGATTCTAATGGTGAAAGAATTTTTCAAATCGGTCCAGTAGTTTAAACAAACATACAAACAAACAATCAAATCTTTCCTCTTTATAATATTAGTATAGATATAGATGATATTATAATTTTTAAGTTGTATTATTTAATATGGATTTATATGATCTGAAATAAATGAATAATAATAAAAACTAGCGGTCCGCTCCGGCTTTGCACGGGTATTTAATTAAAATTTAATTTTTCATGCGGATCCTTAATTTTTTTGAAAATATTCTATAGCCTATGTCCCATGCCATGCCGATTGCCCGAGTCATAAGAGACGACTAAGGGAGACACACCAGGGGGCGGGCAGCAGCGCCGTCTGCAGAACAACTCCACCGAACTGCGATCACCAAACCGCATGCCCAGCGCGGGCATTATGGGCATTAACCCCCAAATGATAAATTATGTCATATATGACGCTCAATAAGGGGGGGGGGGGGGTTGTGTCCAGCTGTGGACTATTATTGAATAATGATTTAACTCTTGGTCTTTAATAAAATAAAATAAATTAATGATGTTCACAGGAAATAGCCCACAAAACCTTCCTAGCCACCGGCTCCACAGTGCTCAAGGCTGTAGAGTACTTAGACAACGGGACGCCGATAGTTCTCACCGTCACTTTGGACAAGGAGCTAGGCGCAGCGCACTGTGATTTCTCGTAAGTTACAACTGATAACTTGGTGTGGGCATGGAATTTCACCACCACAACTCTTCCCGTGGGTGTCGTAAGAGGCGACTAAGGGAGACATAACGGCGGACGGGCAGCAGCGCCCTCTGCAGAACACCTCCACCGAACTGCGATACCCAACCCGCATTCCCAGCGTGGGGATAAGGGCAATAGGAAATCGCACATAATCGATCGCGGGTTCGAGTCCCGCCGAAATCGAAAGATTATATAATTTGTTTAATTTCCTAGAGATTACAGAGTGTGAGAAATTGCACATAATCGATCGCGGGTTCGAGTCCCGCCGAAATCGATTTTTTTTGGGATAATTTCATAGAGATTACCCCCAGTGCAAGGGCTTACGCACTATAATAACATAAATCTTATGGGCAATAACCCCCAAATGATAATGCCATCTATGGCGCTCAACAGGGACTATGTCCAGCCGTGGCCTGTTATAGGCCGATGATGATTACAAACATGTTATGATAGAATAGTCTGACAAACCTGTTGTTTATTTCAGAGGTACCGGCGTACAAGTGTGGGGTAACTTGAACGCCCCGCGCGCCATCGCGTTGTCTGCACTTATTTACTGTCTGCGATGTATGGTGGGACACGACGTGCCATTAAACCAGGTACTCTTACCTTGTAATAGCATATTTTTTTTATTTCTAGTATATTTATATAATACACAAGAATAATAGTACAATCTAGCCATACATTTGGCTAATGGGTAATTTTGCTTTAACTTAATTTTATAAAAACATATCACTTAGAACGTGTCCATCGGCACTTTTCTTATTGTCTCTACTTAAGGGGAAGACACTTTGTTCTTTGTTCAAGTGTTCTTTAAGATGAACTACTAGCATATACCGTTAAATTATATAGTAAACTAGCGGTCCGCCCCGGCTGTGAACGGGTATTTAACAAAAAAATATTTTTTCATACGGAACCCTAACTTTTTGAAATTATTAGATACCTACAATACAAATACAAAAATGCTTTATTGTACACCAGAAAAATAACATAACAAAAGACATTACATAAAACAAGTACAATGGGCGGCCTTATCGCTAAGAAGATTAAATATTCAATATATTATATTATTATTAAATATATATTTTTTTTATTGATTTAAGTGATATAGTATTTAAATTTAAGTTTAGTTTTTCTAGTATTTATTGTAAGTATTAATGTATTGTTACTATTATTATTATTTTTTTATTAAATACCACCGTCTATATTGTTCCTTAATGTCCAGATCATCCCAAGGTTGCCTGGAAGAGATCGCTCATAGCGATAAGGCCGCCCTTTGTACTTCCTTTACTTTAAGCATGTCTGTTTGTAATGTTTCTTTATTTGTGTGGTATAATAAAGTATTATTTCTATTCTATTCTATAGGCTATGTTACTCGCGGAAAATTTAGGATTCTAAAGGTAAACGAATTTTTCAAATCGGTCCAGAGGTTTCGGGGCCTATTCAATTCAAACAAACAAACTATCAAATTTTTTCTTTTTATAATATTTCAGTTGAGTTTGTGTACTTGTTGAGCAAGCTAGGTTTTTTAATTTATGCTATTATTTATTTATTTTATGTTTAGTTATTAGAACTATTTTAACGGGTATTTATCGCGTTTACTTTTCCCCAATGTACTAATTTACTATAGGCACAGATCAAATAAAAAACCCTAAACTGTGAATGGTAAAAACCGATTTATTTGAGATCCAATTCCGACCCCTACAAGAACCCGAAACGCTTCGTTAGCGCGATCTAGGATTAGGTCAGTTTAAGCAGCGACGTCTATTGATAACTTCTGGAAGTTTACAAATCCAGTTAGAAATCGACGTTTCAATAGATAACCACGACTCTGTAAACCTGTTGAAACGTTGGGAAAATAGGTAAATAAACGCGGTTTAAAAGGAGGTTGCCTCCTACGGACCTTCGCCCACCGCGCCACAGAGGTCATTGCCGTTCTCTTGCAGGGTTGCCTCACCACGCCATAGAGGTTGTCATTGCCGTTCTCTTGCAGGGTTGCCTAGCGCCAGTGTCGGTGACTATACCCGCGGGTTCTATTCTGGACCCGTCTGAGGACGCGGCTGTTGTCGGTGGTAACGTGTTGACTTCGCAACGGATTGTCGACGTCGTGCTTAAAGCTTTCCAGGTATTATTTATTTTATTATTTTTGGAAAACTAACAGCTAGGTTAATATAAACAATAACGATGTGTAACTTACGGCTAATTATAAAAATCCAAAGAAAAAAACTAGATGAAAAATAATTGATGCAGATGAAGCTTAATGTAAATAATTTTGCATCTGTCTTCATCTATCATCATCAGCCCATGTTATTCCATTAATTTATTTTTATAGTTTTGTATTTATTTAATATTAATGTCATGCGGCATCGATTGTTGTTTAGTTTTCTATAATTTTTATTACCTAGCACTACCTACAAAATTTTGTCCACACTACCCATAGGTTAGCAGGTAGAGAATGCTATCTAGCATTTTGTTCACCTATGTGCAACTCTTGTGCAATAAAATATATTCTATTCGTCCACTGCTGGACATAGGCCTCCCCTAATGAGCGCCATAGCTTCCTGTCTTCAGCTAATCGCATCCAGCATCTGCCAGCGGTCTTTCGCAGAACGTCATCCCACCTGGCCGGAGGGCGTCCTACACTACGTTTACCGTTTAAGTATATAGCTTAAATAAGAGAAAATAGCCAGTTTCATTATTGTTCCATTACACTGTTTAAATATATTTTTTTTAAACTTGTCAAGTAACTAACATAAACTAAAATTATCTTTGTTAATTAATTTTAGATATCTACTAATCACTTGATATTTATTTTGTAAAGATGACACCTAAAGTGGATGAAATTGGATGAGGTAATGTGGTGCCAATTCTATACATATTTTAAATTTAAATCAGTCTTCGAAAGTTTGGGGATCAAAGCATATAACTACAATTCTTCATTAAGTAAAAGTATTTTTCATCAAAAATTAAAGTCACTCCAAAAATAATCGCTATGTTTTATATAAAAAAAATGTATTTCCAGGTTTGCGCAGCATCTCAAGGTTGTATGAACAACCTGACTTTAGGCGAGCAGGATTAATAATCGCTATGTTTTATATAAAAAAAATGTATTTCCAGGTTTGCGCAGCATCTCAAGGTTGTATGAACAACCTGACTTTAGGCGAGCAGGATTGGGGGTACTATGAAACGGTGGCGGGCGGTAGCGGAGCGGTAAGTAACTGAATAGGGGGGGATTTATATTGGTCGTGCCTGAGGTAATGTATAGATTGTAATCAACAACAACAACATCAGCCTATACATATATGTATAGGCTGATGTTGTTGTTGTTGATGAGGGAGGCCTATTTCCAGCAGTGGACTATATATAGTCCACTGCTGGAAATAGGCCTCCCCTAATGAGCGCCATATGTGGCATTATTCATCATTTGGGGGTTATTGCCCATAATCCCCACGCTGGGCATGCGGGTTGGGGATCGCAGTTCGGTGGAATTGTTCTACAGAGGGCGTTGCTGCCCGCCCTCGGTGTGTTTCCCTTAGTCGCCTCTTACGACACCCACGGGAAGAGTTGGGGTGGTGTAATTCTATGCCGGCACCACACGGCAGATAGATAGATTGTAATGGGGGGGATTTATACCAGACCGGGGCGTGCCCGGGGCGTGCCGTGCACGTGATGCGGACGCGGCATGGATTCGAAATGTTACATACATTTTGTATGAAGCAGTTTATTTAAACAGTGCATGATCCGTGACCCCCCAGGGGGCATATTTTATTTATATTTCATGAGTAAATTAAAACTTTGAACAGAATTTTAAAATTTTGTTATTTTCCAATCTCATGAATATTATTTATAGATTTCTTAGCTACATTTTATACGAGTCCCCACATTTCACGATAAAAGTGAACGCTTCGATTTTTTATCCCCGTCAATAAATGAATCATCCATCCATCTTAGCTACATTTTATACGAGTCTGTACCCCATCGTTCCCCTCGATTTTTTATCCCCGTCAATAAATGAATCATCCATCCATCTTAGCTACATTTTATACGAGTCTGTCTGTACCCCATCGTTCCCCTCGATTTTTTATCCCCGTCAATAAATGAATCATCCATCCATCTTAGCTACATTTTATACGAGTCTGTACCCCATCGTTCCCCTCGATTTTTTATCCCCGTCAATAAATGAATCATCCATCCATCTTAGCTACATTTTTATACGAGTCTGTTCCCCTCGATTTTTTATCCCCGTCAATAAATGAATCATCCATCCATCTCAGCTACATTTTATACGAGTCCGTTCCCCATCGTTCCCCTCGATTTTTTATGACCGTCAATCATCCATCTGTCCCCAGGGCCCAGGCTGGTCGGGAGTAGGGGGCGTCCACACCCACATGACCAACACTCGTATCACAGACGTGGAGATTGTGGAGAGGAGATATCCCATGCTGGTGGAGAAGTTCTCACTCAGACCTTCTTCTGGGGGCAGAGGTAAACTATCTTCCACTAGTGGACGAAATAAATAATAATCCATTAGGAATGTAAGCGGGTTAACTACGAACCTATTATATGTTGTAAGAACACCAACGTTTCATCCCTTAACGAGGGACTTCATCAGGGTGAGTGCGGCTCACGTCTCACGTCGCGCCCGTACCGCCTCTATGCATGCGCTCACTGCCTAACTGTTAACCCGCTTACATTCATAATGAATTCATCAAACTACGATAGTTTTTATAGTAAATAATAATCATTTATTTCAGGCAACATAACAACAGTTAAGGATGGTAAAAAACTTATTCTAGGGCCGATATCAACAAATACCTTACAGACTAACATACATACAAAAATAATAAGTCTTAATAACTAAATGGTACACTTATTGATATTACTTAATTATATTATTTATTATTACTTTTTTTTCTTAAAGCCTTCGACACACTTGTCAGAGATTCCGTTGCGGTTCTTCCGCGTCGGAACGCCAATACATGTTATTAATATATGACTAATAACGGACAAACTACGCGTACGATCCGTCATTCCATGTCGTTCAATGTTAAATAACGGATTTACCGCAACGGAAGTTCGGCGTCGGAACTTCCGTCAAGTGTGTCGAAGGCCTTATAGTTGTTTTTTTATCTTTATTTAATTAATAAAATAACTAATGATGAATAATTCCATCTATGGCGCTCATCAGGGGAGGCCTATGTCCAGCAGTGGACTATTATAGGCTGTTGATGATGATGATGAAACCCTCCTTAATAAGGAGGGGTTTGTTCAATATGATCATGCCACCCTCATAGTTTGAAATGCTTAATTTAGACACAGTAAATTCACTATGGGGCCATATTTAGTTAGTAATAAGTCATTAAAATGTAATACCAGTCTGTTAATAATTTTAAGTTTGGTTAGGTTAGTTTTCTTACTCTTAGAACCTACGTTTTAAACATATCATTATAGTTGATTGTGATGATATAATTATGTACGTTCGCAGGTCGCTGGTCCGGTGGCGACGGCGTGGTCAGAGAGCTAGTGTTCCGTCGCACAGTGCAACTGTCTGTGCTTACGGAACGCCGCGCCTTTCAGCCTTACGGGATGGACGGTATGACTATTATTTCCTTATCTAGGTTTTATTTGCGCTCTTTATCAAATACTAGCGGTCCGCCCCGGCTTCGCACGGGTATTAAACAAAAATTTCAGAAATTATACACACTAAAACGATGGGTTTCACAGTTTTCATACGGATCACTTACTTAACAGAATTGGGGTTTTTGACATTGACTCGACACTCCATAACTGACACTGGCCGTAGAGAAAAAGCAAGCACCGTGCGCTATATTCAACCACTTTTTCTATTATGACGCGCCATAATAGAAAAAGAGGTTGGCCATATAGCGCACGGTTTAATTATTAAATTTTTCATGCAGATCCCTAAATTTTTTGAAAATATTATATAGCCTATGTTCATTACGGAAAACTTAGGATGCTAATGGTGAAAGAATTTTTCAAATCAGTCCAGTAGTTTGGAGCCTATTCAATTCAAACAAACAAACAATCAAATCTTTCCTCTTTACAATATTAGTGTAGATATAGAAAATACAGCCGGTCGACGACAACATATGCGGCTGAAATAAACCTCAACAATGTACGAAGACTTCTACTTAGAATAGTAAATCAAACTTTTGCGCAATGTTTTGCAAGAAACCTCGGCAAAAATGGCCACGTCACGACAAGAAGTGTTGCCAGCTAGCAAACGGGGCTGCCACAAAAAAAACTTCTCTAAAATCCGTGCAAAGGCTAACGCTGCTGGATGGTGCTAACTATAGTAGCAAGGATTATATGTAAATATTTTAGGTTCACAGAAAAAATGTACTTTTCTTGAACCCCTGCAGACTAAATCTCTCTTCGACCTACAGATCTCTAAATCTTGTAGATTCCTCATCACCAGCCTATAATAGTCCATTGCTGGACCTCTACGCCTCCCCTAATGAGTGCCATAGATAGCATTACTAATCATTTTGGGGGTTATTGCTCATAATCCCCACGCTGGGCATGCGGGGATCGCAGTTCGGAGTTGTTCTGCAGAGGTCGCTGCTGCCGGCCCCCGGAGTGTCTCCCTTAGTCCCTTACGACACCCACGAAAAAAGTTGGGGGGGTGAGTTCTATGCCGGCACCACACGGAAAACATAGTTCACAGCGCTAACCATAGTTGCTAGTATTTTATGTAAATATTTTAGGTTCAAAATCGCAAAGAAAATGTACTCATCTTGAACCCTGCAGACTAAATCTCTCTTCCTATTGATCTTATATCTTATATATTTATTATGAATGTAAGCGGGTTAACTACGAACCTGCGGGTTAACTATGTACCTATGTTGTAAGAACACCAACGTTTCATCCCTTAACGGCTAAAATAACAACGTTTCGCCGCGCGCCGCAGTGAGCGCATGGAGGCGATACGGGCGCGACGTGAGCCGCACTCACCCTGATGAAGTCCCTCGTTAAGGGATGAAACGTTGGTTTTCTTACAACGTATAATAGGTTCGTAGTTAAACCGCTTACATTCATAATGAATCTTGTAGATTCCTAATGTGGATCATGTCCTCAGGTGGAGAGCCTGGAGAACGAGGTATGAACCTGCTGCAGCGAGCTGATGGTACACTCATTAACCTTGGGGGGAAGGCGTCCATTGAAGCTTATCCAGGGGTAAATAAACCTGCGATATTATTCATTATTCTTTTGAACCTTAAGGTCGAATCTGGCTTTATGTTTTTACATAAAAAATATTAGCCAGATATGGCGCGATAGCCTTGTGTTGTTTAACTGACTTCAAAAAAAGAGGAGGTTCTATGTTGTGTTGTATGAATGTTTGTCGATTAATCCGTGAATAAGCTGATACTTTCGCGATTGGATACTTATAGAGAGTTATAAATGGGTCGATAAAATTATTCCCGAAAAACTTAAAAACAGTGAAAATAAAGGAATTCGAAGTCAACTTTTAGTTTTCTCTAATTTTTTCTTATCACTAATCCCAAATATTCAACACTATAAAAAGTCTTAAATAAAATCTTTTTTGCGTTTAAGTATTTGGAATATACTGCAGCGTCGTAAATCTACAGTCCAAACTCTTGATAAGCAATATTATAAACTCTAATTAGCAATATTTACCATAATTATACGGTATTTTGTATTTAGTGTTAACCTATTCTTAAGGAAACTAAGCCACATTTTAATAATTTTCAGGATAAATACATAATGAACTCGCCCAGCGGAGGTGGTTACGGTGCCCCGGGCTCCACGCAGGACAAACAGACAGACACGAAGCACACCTTCGTGGAGCGAGGCAGCGTCTATGAATACAGAAGCGCACAGGAATCTGTGTAATTCGAAACAGTACGGGTTTTTCTAGCAATAGACAGTTTGATAGCTAAACACTTGTAAGAGCAGAGTTTGATAGCTAAGCACTTGTAAGGACAGAGTTTGATAGCTAACTGACCACTTGTCAGAGCAGAGGTTGATAGCTAACTGACCACTTGTCAGAGCAGAGGTTGATAGCTAACTGACCACTTGTCAGAGCAGAGGTTGATAGCTAACTGACCACGTGTAAGAGCAAAGTTTGTTATCAAACTGTACCTAGTTTTTAGTTAGCTAGCTCAGTTAGAGCACTTGTCAGAGCAGAGGTTGGTTGGTAGCTATGCACTTGTAAGAGCACAGTTAGCTAGCCAACTGACCACTTGTCAGAGCAGAGGTTGATAGCTAACTGACCACATGTAAGAGCAGAGTACCTATGTTATTAAACTGTACTTAGTTTTTAGTTAGCTAGCTAACTGAGCACTTGTCAGAGCAGAGGTTGATAGCTAACTAACCACATGTAAGAGGAGAGGTTGATAGCTAAGCACTAACTGTAAAAGCAGATTGTGATAGCTAACAAAGCTCTTGTTAGATTAGAGTTCTGATATAATAAGAATAAGATGTATTCTCATTTATCGATCAATACAAAGTGTATTGTTATTTTTATAATTATTGTTGAGTTACCATTCCAGAGGTACTATTTTTGTATTTTTACGCATTTGTTATTGTGTGCCAAATTGCTTTCTTGTTGTTATTTGTATTATACCGTAGGTCATATTATAAGTACAATGAAATATTTCACATTTATTATTTATTGAATAAAATATATTAAGTATATTATAATACAATCTATGTGATAGTGAAGAAATGCATTGTTGTCATGTTTTTTTTTTTGTAAAATTATACAAACACTTTTTGAAAGAGGTTCCTTTATTTTATCCTATAATGAAAATAATAAACATGTTTACAGTTAACTTTCCGTGTTTTTTATTTCCTTATACTACTCTATTACAACCAAGATTACAACTAACTAATAACTAAGAAAAAGTAGGTATTATAATACGAAAAAAGTCATAAAATTAATAACACGGAAACACAGCACAGGGGGATGATCTCTATGATAATTCCAAAGACGGTGAAACCAAGGAACTTATACCCAATCTGGAATGTGAACAAGCTGCCGATACGCGGTCCGAGCGAGATAGCTTCATCGAGTGCCATCTGTCCCTTTCATTAGGGTTACCAAACAATGTAACTTAGGTAGATACTCATTTTTTTTTGAGGTTTTACGTGTTTAATTAATTATTGAATTATTATTATTGAATTAATTTTTTAATTAATTTTATTAATGTCCGATTGGCGGATATTCAGTTTCCACACATGAGGATTAGAATTGAAGCCGTAAATCGCGAAAAACCTCAAAAAAATAATAATTTCTCGCTACAAAGGTTAGGATTCCCCTTAAACAAATAAGTTCCTTTCCTTTGGTGTGCAATAATAATACTTACTTCTTTCCTTGAATAACCAATAATTTGATTTCATAAAATAACTAGCGGTCCATCCCGGCTTTGCACGGGTAGCCATTTATTCTTCGCTCCTATTATTGGACGCAGCGTGCTAAAACCCCAAATGCGTCGTAGCCTAAAGCCTTCCTCGATAAATATACTTCAATTCGAACCAGTACTTCCTGAGATTAGCGCGTTCAAACAAACAAACTCTTCAGCTTTATAATTATGCATTAGTATAGATTATGCTTAAAGGATGGATGAGATAAAGTAAAATGCATTGTGGAGAATTTATAAATATTTATTTGGTAAATATTAACAGTCAGGTTTACACATTACTAAATAAAACAGTTTTATTCAAAAGCCTAAATCTGGGGAATCTAGTCGAATCTGAATCTAGTTTCGTCAAGGAACATAGAGGTATAAGTTCCTTGAGTTTCGTTCATTATGGACACCCTACTTCAAGAATTGAAAATACTAACTTGAAGAAAGAAACACAGCATCCTGCATAGGATTCGCTTCTGCAACCTCGAATCGCACACTTTTTGACCATGTTTGTTGCATCCGAATGAAAAAAATAATTTTTTTATCGCCGAATTACGGTTAAATTTCACCATGTTGATCAGGATCACCATGACAACCAATGAAAATGGCTGACGGGCTGCCAGTCTAGCCTAAATTTTAGTCTACTAAACTACTTTAGAAAGGGACACTGAGATCCTCTTTCTCCCTCGGACCGGATTTCGCTCTGACCAAGTGATTGTCTATAATAGACTTAGGGTCATACACATAAGGTTTATTTTATATTGGTGTCAAATTGACAACGCACATTCCAGATTGGGTATAAGTTCCTTGGGTGAAACAGTGATTATATGCTCTGTGGTGAAACCTAGCATCCCAGCGGCCTTGAAGGAGTCCAGTCCTAAGCAGATGTGGGCATAGAGAACCAACCATAGGGGAAACCGTGGGAACCAGACAAAAATAATTATTTTCGTCTGGTTCCCACGGTTTCCCTGATAGGTACCGCTAATACAAACACTAACCAGAAAACAACCGACCTGTGTTTTTTCTAAAAAAAAATAAGATTAATAATTTTATTGGCCGGCAACAATGATTCATAGACTTACAGCATGGCAAAAATGTTTAGAATCAGAATTCTAGCAAAGTTAGCAAGTATCAAAACCATTTATCATAATATTTTCGGATTGCCATATACCCTGCACAGTGGCGCCTCCATTATTTTCTATATTTTTTTGCCAAGCTGTACGCTTACGATTGAATTTGATTTTGATTCGAGTTCCGACTCTTCTCATGATTGAAATTAGCAGTGCATAACGTAGTGTTTATAATCTCTTTGATTAGCAATCGCCGCAAAATCGCCAGTGAACGTATTCGCGAACACATTAAATTATGAAGGCGAACTGGCGAACACTTCTGAAGTTCTGACTGAAGCATAATGATTTTGAACGAAAACGAGTCAACAAGTGCTGCCAGCGTTGGCGATTTTGTCACGTATAGATCTTAGCTTTTCTCAAGTGGGTTAATACGTTATTATATTAGTCTGCAACAAAGATGGCGGCTTGCCGTAGAGTTGCGCGTATTTTAACATTGAATATCGATAAGTAAGTAATTGAGTTGCACGGAGTTGAATTCAAAATTTTCGAATATGAGTAAGTAGAAGAATAAGTATCTTTAAGCTCTGTTCAGTTCTATTAAGGTTTCTATACCTACGTGATCCGTAACGGGTCATTAGCATTACATTACCCTCCGTCCTATCGTCTAGAATGAATACAAAATACAGGTGTTCCGTTCCCCTGAAACATTTTCAATAAGAGTTTATATAGGTAAACAATGTTTCATACAATATTCCCCTACAAAGAATGTGTCGATTGTATAATGAAGTAGCGAAATCCAATGACGTAGATATTTTTGATAAAAACCATTGTAGATTTAAGCGTAGTATAAAAAAGATCTTGTAAAGCTATTATTTATTTGTCTAACTAAGTTGATATATTATGTCTTTTTTCTCTTTATTTATGTAATTTTATTATTAATGCATGCAACATTATTGATTTTCTCTGTGTTCAAATAATTGATTTCAATCTAGATCAGAATTGTAAATACCATAAGTTTAATGTAAGTAATTTGATTGTTATCTGATTTGTGAATGAATAAATAAATAAAAATAAATAAACGTGTAAACGTTGTACCTTGATGGCGTGTGTGGAAGAGTCTTAGACAATCACTGACCTATCAAGCCCATTCCATCAAAAATTCTGTCCCTGGCACTACACCTTTGAATCTTGGTTCGCGGTGCCTGTCCCTTGTTACGGCTGGCGGAGGCTGCACTCCCTTCGCGCCTCCGGCTTATTATAATACACTCTAGGGGCGCCACGCACAAGACCACGTGGAGTCGGGGTACTCTGTGTCGGATCCGCCACTCAAATTGAACTTAATCAACTCTTCCCGGAATGCTCTGTAAAGTTTTTATATTGTTTCTGCATCCATATTTAACGACACACTTTGACCTCTAGCACCGAGGTCATTGAACTTTGGGGTCAAACCGCTGAACCAAACTTGCACCCCTAGTGACCCTCTTAACGATGCCACAAGATAAAAAACATTTGTTAATATATGCCTAAAAACATCTTTCGAAATTTTTCTAAGTCTGAACGACATACTTTGACCTCTAGCGCCGAGGTCATTGAACTTTGGGGTGGATCACCTGAACCAAAATTGGACCCCTATTGACCCTCTTTACGTAGCCAAAAAAAAAATACATGTTATATATACATAAAAAAATTCATCGAAAATTTTCTAAGTCCTGCGTCCCGTAAACTCCACCCCAACCAAAAATTCTGTCCCTGGCACTACACCTTTGAATCTTGGTTAGCTTGGTTCAAAGTTGCTGACGCTGCTGTAAAGAATTTTTTTTCATTTTGTGTTTTTGGTACTGCGTCGATGAAATAATTCGTCATCGATAATCGATGTTTTCAAAATACCGAATTCTAACTCTATTTACTATGACGAATAATTTTCTCCTAAAATCACATAATATTCATAGTAAAACATTAAATGAATAAAGAAAAGCAAGCGGATCTTTATAAACTTTCCCACAAACAGCAAAATGTTTGAAAATAATAGAAAATGTAAGAAATTTTGAATGAATTCGGTACCTTTCCCATGCAACGTTATATTTTAATGTTTTTTGTTGATTTTCATGCGACAGCCAAACACTCTGCACATACACTTATAAAATGCATTATTCTCCAAGTTTGTACACTATAAAAAAGCATAATTATCGCTTATTAACTCTAAATTTCCTTCATTTTCGAATAAAAACAAGTCCGGATGACAACTGATGTACTTGTTGTTGACTGCCACGAAACATGGCGACCGGCCGCAGGGGGTGAGGGGTGAGGTATTTTGTGACGTCACCAAAACAATGTTGCCATTTTCAGTCATGATCAAACTGCTGTTGTCCTTTTTTACTCATGATTATCTTCATTAGTCAAAAAGAGATGCCGATATGTCAGTAACTCTGCTGTCGAAATACATCACACTTCTATAACTAACTGTTCGTAACAAGTTCGTATAGATGTTTATGCCAGATCTATACTATATTCATTAATCTGAGTCCATACCATAGCCAATGTCCAGCAATGGAATGACAGGCTGATGATGATGGTGTTGAATTTAATGATTCATACAAGTCGATCAC
Organism: Eupithecia pulchellata; assembly: GCA_963931895.1. NCBI lineage: Eukaryota > Metazoa > Arthropoda > Insecta > Lepidoptera > Geometridae > Eupithecia > Eupithecia pulchellata. Next base: position 6,958,838 of record OZ007542.1, on the reverse strand, counting down.
GACGGACATGGAGGTATGTGTTCTGTGGACATCAATAATGAAGCCGCCATTTTTTGAAGTCAATGTTTAGATTGTATATGTACAATATGCAAATTCATATAGGTTATACACAACATAGGCAGGTAATTGTTATATAGGTATACACCTATTACCTCAGAGATCAATGCCACGCACCCTATGCAACCCTGCCTGTCAATACTAAACGGATGAGGAGATCGTAGTTCTTTCTTTCTTTTTTCCATCTTCCTTATTTTTATCGTGTTTTTGTGCCTTGTAAGGCGACGTGAAGCCTCAAACTTACAAGTTTGTAAAGCATGATATGGTACAATAACCTTATTTGTCGCCTAATAGTTGGCTCTCAGTTGGCTACACTCGCTCAGTCATCACAGCTGTCAGTTTTGCGAACAAATTTTTTCGCCTGCGCTCAGCGTTGCCATTTGGCAACTTTGGTTGCCATTTTGGCAACATTTGACCCTTCGTGGCAACCAAATGGCAACCAAGCTCAAATGGCAACTTTTTGGCAACTTTTCGATTTGTCACGGGATCATCAGTAAAAAATATCGAATATGTTTCGCAGATGAACTGAACGCATCGAATTGAACTAAATCAAAATCTTGAACGCATTTTTATTCCCAAAAATGAAAACAATACATAAATAGTAGACAAACAAATTGTACCCGTATTACTACAGGCAAAAAGTCTATTATGGTGAAGCTAGAAATAAAAATAAGGGTAAAGTCTAAAACAAAAATGGATAAGGATGTGTGTGTCTGTGTAAAGCAAGGAACATAAACTCAAGTGTGCAGTGCAGTGCAAAGGAAGTTTTTTTTTCGGGGTTTTCTAATACTTTTGTTTATAAACCTACTGGTAAGTTCTCTTTTTATTGTTTTAATCGAAGAAGCTACAATTTGTAAAACAAAAAATGCTCTAATAAAACATAAAACTAGGCAAATAACTAGTTGAATTCAGTTGGATCTGCAGGGCTATTCACTGGAATGAAACCGAGGTTCGGAATCTAAAACAGATACGCGCGGAATTCAAATATTATGCGCGAAATTCAAATATTTTAGCGGTTTTTAATATTTTTTGCGTTCTGCAAGGAATTAAACTAACAAGAAAAGAAGTTTTCCACAAAAAGTTATATATTTTCTATAAACCTATGTTTTGACAAATTTCGATTTATAGCTACATTTGGAGCAATTGGTATTAAAAAAGATATAATTTCTAAAAATCAACATATAACCTTATATTACGTTCATAGAAACAGGTCTAAGATTTGTGGAAAAGTTCTTTTCTGTTCGTTTAATTCCTTAGAGAACGTAGGAAATATTAAAAACTGCTAAAATATTTGAATTTCGCGCGTAATATTTGAATTCCTCGCGATGTCCTCGCGTATTTGTTTTCGATTCCGAGCCTCGGTTTCATTCCGAGCCATCGTGAATAGCCCATAGACTAAGGAAGACTTGGCATAAACATCTACAAACAGTTAGTTATAGAAGTGTGATGTATTTCGACAGCAGAGTTGCTGACATATCGGCATCTCTTTTTGACTAATGAAGATAATCATGAGTAAAAAAGGACAACAGCAGTTTGATCATGACTGAAAATGGCAACATTGTCTTGGTGACGTCTCTGAATACCTCTTTGCGGCCGGTCGCCATGTTTTGTGAACGTAAACAACAAGTACATCAGTTGTCATCCGGACTTGTTTTTATTCGAAAATGAAGGAAATTTAGAGTTAATAGGCGATAATTATGCTTTTTTATAGTGTGCAAACTTGGAGAATAATGCATTTTATAAGTGTATGTGCAGAGTGTTTGGCTGTCGCATGAAAATCAACAAAAAACATCAAAATATAACGTTGCATGGGAAAGGTACCGAATTCATTCAAAATTTCTTACATTTTCTATTATTTTCAAACATTTTGCTGTTTGTGGGAAAGTTTATAAAGATCCGCTTGCTTTTCTTTATTCATTCAATGTTTTACTATGAATATTATGTGATTTTAGGAGAAAATTATTCGTCATAGTAAATAGAGTTAGGGTTCGGTATTTTCAAAACATCGATTATCGATAACGAATTATTTCATCGACGCAGTACCAATAACACAAAAATAAAAATAAATCCTTTACAGCAGCGTCAGCAACTTGCTACTTGCTTGAACCAAGCTAACCAAGATACAAAGGTGTGGTGCCAGGGACAGAATTTTTGGTTGGGGTGGAGTTTACGGGACGCAGGACTTAGAAAATTTTCGACGAATTTTTTTATGTATATATAACATGTATTTTTTTTTATGGCTACGTAAAGAGGGTCACTATGGGTGCAACTTTGGTTCAGGTGATCCACCCCAAAGTTCAATGACCTCGGCGCTAGAGGTCAAAGTATGTCGTTCAGTTTCAAGGCGAAAGACTTAGAAAAATTTCGAAAGATGTTTTTAGGCATACTATAACAAATGTTTTTTCTTGTGGCATCGTTAAGAGGGTCACTAGTGGTGCAACTTTGGTTCAGCGGTTTGACCCCAAAGTTCAATGACCTCGGTGCTAGAGGTCAAAGTGTGTCGTTAAATATGGATGCAGAAACAATATAAAAACTTTACAGAGCATTCCAATCGTTCATCAATTTCCTTCGGGAAGAGTTGATTAGATTCAATTTGAGTGGCGGATCCGACACAGAGTTCCCCGACTCCACGTGGTCTTGTGCGTGGAGCCCCTAGAGTGTATATAATAAGCCGGAGGCGCGAAGGGAGTGCAGCCTCCGCCAGCCGTAACATGGGACAGGCACAGTGTGCCTGTCCCTTGTTACGCAATGGCGGAGAGGCTGCACTTCCCGCAGCGCAGGAGCTATCGCGATCGCGATGCAATAAAAAAAAACATGAAGAAATACCCCGACAAATAGAATTCAAAAAATACAAAAAGGTCTAACTTTGTGTTTGAAACTGATTTATTTAACTTACCTGTATAGACTCCAGCTTAAACTAACGTTTTTACAATAAAGGTCAGTGACCTTGTGTTCGAAAATGATTGATTCAACTTTCCGGCGTCGACTCCAGCAAAAACCAACGTTTTTACAAAAAAGGTAAGTTTTTGATGGAATGGGCTTGATAGGTCAGTGATTGTCTAAGACTCTTCCACACACGCCATCAAGGTACAAGCTGCAGAAACTGGCAGTCCACACGAAATTTACCTTGGGCCGAGCGCGGCAACCTAAATAATTGTCTTATTGAACTTATATGAACATATTAGTATGTACTGAAGATAGAGGATATTCATTGAATTGAGTGCCAGCCAAAGCTTGGGGAAGTTGCCGTGCTAATATTAACTGAATTGAGCTGTACTGTACGTAGTAAATAGCGTTTTTTATCGAACTTGATGAAATCTATTGTAGTATCACGTTTTTAGACGATAGGATGGAGGGTAATATAATGCGTATGACCCGTTACGGCCGTTACGGATCACGTAGGTATAGAAACCTAAATAAAACTGAACAGAGCTTAAAGATAGGTACTTATTCTTCTACTTACTCATATTCGAAAATTTAGAATTCAACTCCGTGCAACTCAATTACTTACTTATCGATGTTCAATGTTAAAATACGCGCAACTCTACGGCAGGCCGCCATCTTTGTGCCAGACTAACTTTAGGTATGCACGTATTTTTCGTAGGTATTTCAGGTCTATTTTATTCCTTCGTCTGAGGAATAGCCCTGCTGGTTGGATCAAACAAATTGGTTGGTCTGTCCGTCCTTCTTTGTTTGTCAATGTCAAACAAATTAAAGAAGGAAAGTGTTGCCATCTTATTATTTTTTAAATATATGTTTATTTCATCATGGGATAAGGCAAAATGTTTTATTTACTGCTGCTTTTTTTCAGATTAATTTTTTTCCTTAAGTTGGAGTTCACCAATCCAATGTGTGTGTAAGTGACTCAAAACATATAGAAAAACCTAGGTAAGTGTTATTTTTCAGTGACTTAACACTGCTTTTTGTCTTTTGGTAATGGGAAGGACTGTATAGATCAAACGTTTTTCTTTTTTATTTTGCATGGATAGCTTATAAAAATTAAAAATCTAAAAGCGCCATGAAGAGATTTTTAGTATCAAAATCTTCAACATCTCGACAAAACGATGACAAAGTGGTGGTGGCTTGCTTTTCGTGCTGCCTGTTTCAAATGCCTGCGTAGAACGTATTTTCAGCCAACTGAAACTTATAAAGACTGATAACAGAAACCGTCTCAATAGAAACACAATATCGTCAATAATTACTGTGAAAGCGTCTGTTAAAGATGCAGTTACATTTGAGCCAACAAAAACCATGTTGGATAGGAAAATAAAATACTAACCACTTATTAAAGGTGCTGGGAAATTTATATTTATTTTTTGCATGTTTTTAATATTGGATTTAAAATGCAAAGGCACTTATCTAACACATCATTTATTTTTAATATGAAAAAACATTTCAGCTTCTAGAAAAATATGTTTGTGTTGTGATAGGAGTCTTAATATTTTTTATTTACATTTTTATCTATGTCTTTATATTTTACAATATTTTTATTATCAGGAAAACATGGATTTAAATCTTTAAGGATAACAAAATAAATAGGGTTTTATGGATTTAAATTTTTATCAACCAAAATGTAGAGCAATTAACAGTAGGTATAAGTATTTTTATATTAATAAAATAAAAACGCATAGTTTTTTTTACAGATTTTATCTAATGGCAACCTTTTGTTACAGATGGCAACATTTGAACCTACAAATGGCAACCTGGGCTGAGTAGGCTCTGGCAACACTGCCTGCGCTACAGTTTGATGAAACGTCGATTTTTCATGTAACAAATTGCAGTGTGTGCCAAAATTATGTTGATTGAACTCAAGTGAACAATAAAATTGGTGATGTTGTGCTCAGGCTTATCGATATCGCGTGGAAAAACTGTGCTCGAGCATCAGTTTACGGTAAAAATCCATCATAAATCGAGAGAGCTTCAAACACGTTTGAAGCTTTCGGTTTTGCATTGATGGAACTATGAACCTGGACTCTCTAAATTTTAGTTTATCGCAAATTAATTACCTGGTTACGAATCTAAACAAGAAGAACTTCAAGCAGTCTGCTCAAGAACTAAATCAGGTAAAATAGTTTTGTTTGCAGATCTTTGTTTTCAACATGTCGCCATATTGTAAATTTCATGCAATCGTACGATGAAGGTAGACCCTCCCTACGTTTTTCAGGTGTCTAATAGAAAAGTTTAGGCTTTTTGATTTTAAACTCTGGGTATCAAGTACATATACCAGGCTTCAAGTGTACTTTATTCTTTGAAGCTTGTGATACACTTGCAATGATGCATGCAGCTATTGCTTATTAGGCAATGCCGTTTGCTTACTAGCAAGCTGCATGTATTCTGGAAATAAATATTGCATTTTATTGTATGTTAAGTCTAGTAAAACACCATGTTGGTATGTGATGATTAGAAATAATCTCAAACATTAAATAAAGTATATAGTATCTGGACTTACGGAATCAAACTCTGAGGATTGTCCAGCAACTCCAACCTAGAGATCCCAAAACATGGCATTGTTTACATGCGCATTTACAACATGGTTTACAGCGCACACTGGTTTGTAAGAAATTCTGATTCATAAATACTTGGAAGTGCCAACCATAAGAGAAGAATAATTCAATCACAGTAATAAGTATAAAAAGAGTCTGAATGATCACATCAACTCATTTGCAAAACACCTACAGGTGAAAGACCACATTAAATGCATTAAAAGATGGCACATACTTGAACTTAACTAAGGAAATGAAGTGTTCAAATCTAACGCTGGTGCTTTTATTGGAACGGTACCTAAACTAACCACCCAAGAACACATATAATTATGATTATAGAATGAATTGTAGAAACTAAATGAAAAGAAAGCTGGGATCGACAATATTTATCAAATGTTAAATTGCATTATAAAATGCTTTAAAACATTTTTATTACTAAGTTATTCTTAGTATTTGTTACTGTAATTCTACTTTCCAAAAGTAGATGATGTGGAAGTAGAATTAAAACATACTCCTAATGGTAAGTTCAGCATTCATGGGGTCAGTCCATTAGTTGTGGCAGAAATGTCAAAAAATTTGTTTACTATGAGGTGGCCGGTTTACCTTGATATACTAGTAGGGGAAGGAATTGGTTAGAGTCAAAATGGTGATTTGGAGTGAGATATTCTATTTAATTTATTCTTTAAATATTTACAGTTAGGCCCAGAGGATCTTGCACTGACTGATCTAAACCACTCAGCTTAATAAGAATCCATTTAGTAACCATAACACAACTCTACTTTGGTTGGGGCTAGATGATTATTATGCATATATCTGTCAAAGTACAAAGAATTATTATACTAATTTGATTTGTGAAAAATTGTTATACTGATGTAGATCCAAGATAGTTTATAGCCGTTAAGAATACTTTGGTGAATGAGCTCAAAAACTGTCCAAAAAATTGTGCGATTTTATTTTCAATGATCCAGTCAGGCTGGCTATTAACAGGGTTAGCAAACACAACTCATAATTAGACCAAAATGAGTCCAAATGTGGTAACAGGAGTATACCTACTACCTACCATCTAAAACCAATTATCCAACTAAACTATTACATATACTTAGACAAAGCATATGTAATAGTTCGGTTGGGTTAATTTTCAGTACAATTTAGATTACGACAAAATGCCGAATGATTAAAACATTTTCGCACCAAAGACTTAAGCAAAGCGAAAGTCGAGTCTGAACAAGGGCTGGTTTTGCTTGTTACAAAATCAAAATCAAAATAATTTTTGCTTGTTACATGAATAAGGCCCCTTTTACTATAATAGCTTAGGTATCTAATCAAATCACAGGTTTCTCAGGGGAAATAAATAAAAAATAAATGCAAAGTAACTAACTTTATCTTTTAAATCCAAAGACCTTTGCACATTAAACCTAAATTGTTAAATGGATTGTTATGGAGTTTGGCAAAGAGATAAAACAAAGCTATCAATGTATTCTTAATATTTTGATTATTAGTTCCAAACATACCTATATAAGTTCTGACACTGATCATGATTAGGGCATGCATTCCGAAATTCCGGAATTGAGACGAATATCGTAATTCCGATATTAATAAAAACACTGATCCTAACTACCTTAATCCTACACACGCCGTGTCCTCCGAGCTCGAAATAAACGATTCATCGTCTCCTGCTGACGAAGACGTTGCAGTTGATGAACCAACTCTGCAAGAGCAGCTAGACAAAGAACTGGATGAATGCAAAAAAGTCGCAAGAATCTAAGGACCAATTTTGACCTTGCAGGGTTCGTGAAAGTAGAGAAATAAATGTGTTATTTATAACGGAGGACAACGAGGTGTGCATCTAGCGTGTAGCGTTTGAGTGTCGAATGTGAAAGAGTATTTTCGAGTGCAAGCTACATTTGTAACAGACTTAGAAGCTCGCTCTCTGACAAAATGCTAGATGCATTGTTATTCTTGAAAACGCACTACCAAGAACAGCGTTTCCTCTCAAAGTGAAAATTCTATAATCATCATCATCATCATCAGCCTATGTTAGTCCACTGTTGGACATAGGCCTCCCCTAATGAGCGCCATAGCGCCCTGTCTTCGGCTTGTCGCATCCAGCATCTGCCAACAGTCTTTCGCAGATCGTCATCCCATCTGGCCGGAGGGCGTCCTACACTACGTTTACCGAGTCGCGGTCTCCACTCAAGAACACGTTTACCCCAGCGGTTATCGGTTCTTCGCGAAATATGGCCGGCCCACTGCCACTTCAGTTGGCTAATTCTCTGAGCTATGTCGATGACTTTAGTTCTCTGTCGGATGAATTCGTTACGAATCCTGTCCTTCAGAGAAACTCCGAGCATAGCTCTTTCCATAGCGCGCTGAGCGACTTTGAACTGGTGGACCAACCCTATCGTGAGTGTCCACGTCTCAGCTCCGTAGGTCATGACTGGTAGGACGCACTGATTAAAAACTTTCGTTTTCAAACATTGCGGTATGGATGACGAGAAGACTCGACGTAATTTTCCGAACGCTGCCCAGCCTAGCTGGATCCTCCTCTTGGCTTCCTTCTCGAAATTGTTTTTACCCAACTGCAAAATCTGCCCGAGGTAAGTGTACTCAGAAACAATTTCGAGAAGGTGGCCATGGACGATCACCGGTCTTGGATCAATGTGGGCATTGATCATGACTTTGGTTTTATCCAAATTCATGCCAAGACCGATACATCGGGAGGCTGAAGCTAGACTGTCCAGCATCCGGTTCAGCTCCTCTAGCGACTCCGCCATTAAGACTATGTCATCAGCGAATCGCAGGTGTGAGATGTAGTCGCCGTTTATGTTGATGCCCTTGTCTTTCCAGTCCAGCGTCTTAAACATATCTTCCAACGCGCTCGTGAACAGTTTCGGGGATATGACATCCCCCTGCCTCACTCCTCTGCGCAGTTGGATCGGTTTAGTCTGCTGGTCCTGTACTCGGACACTCATCGTAGCGGCTTCGTAGAGACATCTCAGCACCTCGATATAACGATAGTCTACTTGGCATCGCTGTAAGGATTGTAGAACAGCCCAGGTTTCAACGGAGTCAAAGGCCTTCTCATAGTCCACAAATGCCAGACACAGGGGCTGATTATACTCTTCGGACTTCTGTATAATCTGCCTCACTGTGTGAATGTGGTCTATGGTACCATATCCTCCGCGAAACCCAGCCTGCTCCGGTGGCTGAAACTCGTCGAGTCTCCTGGCGAGACGGTTCGATATAACTCGTGAGAAAAGCTTATAGACGTGACTTAGGAGCGAGATGGGTCTATAATTTTTAAGAAGGGTTTTATCTCCCTTCTTAAAAAAGAGCACCACCAAACTCCCACTCCACGCCTTTGGAGTTCTCCCACTGTGAAGGACGGCGTTGAAGAGGCTCTGTAACTCCTGTATAACAGGGTATCCTCCAGCTTTCAAAAGCTCTGATGTTATTCCGTCCTCACCGGGGGCTTTTCCATTTTTAAGCTGCCTCAGAGCTAACACGATCTCGTCTTGACTGATGTCTGGCAGTTCGTCGGTATAGTGGCGTATCAAGGTGGCTCTAGAATCGTGGTCGTCTCGTTGGGAACGGGGAGCATGTGCAGCGTATAAACGGCCATAAAAGTCCTCTATCTCGGCCGATATCTCCGGCTTCGACAATACGGTCCTTCCGTCGTGCGTTGAAAGCTTCGTCAGGTGGCTCCTTCCAAGCTGCTGAGTGAATACTTTGGACCCTCGGTTTCGCTCTATCGCCTCTTCAATGAGGCGTGTATTAGAGCTCCGAAGGTCGCGTCGTACCATCTTCGCAATTCGCTTGTTCAGGTCTGACCTCTCTGACGAAGTCGCTTGGGTGGTTTCCCGTCTTTTTGTCATCAGCCCAAGAGTCTCATCCGAGAGTTTGGACTTCTTACCAGTACGCTGCTTTTTGCAAAACTTGATGCCCTCGTCCCTCAGCGTTTCTACCAGATTGTGTAGGGTCTCGTCAGCGTCATCAGTGGGTTCCAAGGCAGCGAATCTATCCCCGAGAAGCTGCTGAAACTTCTCGGTGCCCGCCATGATTTGGATTGGGTTCGGTCGGAGCGTGGACTTCATCAGACGGTTTCTTTCAAGCTTCAAATTTATATTCAGAGAGCCTCGAAGGAGTCGGTGATCAGATCCGGTATTGAACCTGTTGATCACTGAGACATCTCTGAAAATATGCTTGCTATCCGTCATGATGAAGTCGATCTCATTTTTAGTCACAGAATCGGGACTCCGCCATGTCCACTTCCTTTGGGGCTGTTTCTTAAATAAAGAGTTCATTAAGAACAGCCCCTCTTTCTCGAGGAAGTTGACGAGCATTTGTCCCCTGTGATTTCGAACACCAAAACCATGCGGGCCTATTCGGGATTCGTTGCCAGTCTGGGTTCCCACCTTGCCGTTAAAGTCCCCCATAACAACGTTGAAGTGAGCCTTGGTGGTGTGATGTAAGGCTTTGGATATGTCTTCGTACATATCCTCCACTTCATCATCCGAGTGTGCCGAGGTCGGTGCGTAGACCTGAATGACCTTCAAGCTGTAGCGCTTAGACAGCCGAAGGATCAGGTACGCTACCCTGGTCGACACACTGGAGATTTCTTCGACGTTGTTAGAGAGGGCCTTATTGACGAGGAAACCTACGCCACCCTGGGATGTTTTATCACCCTCGCGAAAGTAGAGAAGATGGCCCGAGTCTAAGGTTACAGTGTCCTCCCCCTCTCTACGGACTTCACATAACCCTAGAACATGCCATTTAATGTTCTCTAGCTCCACTTCCAACTGCGCTAGATGGTGATCAAGCCTCAGAGTGCGTCCGTTAAACGTTGCCAGGGTCAGTGTGTGTGGGGTGTGGTAGCCTGATGTAGCCCGGAGATTCCTAGCACCCCCTGCCCCGCCGTTACCGTGGCCGCTACCATGGCCAGGAATAGCGAGGCGGCCGGGAACTGGGGGCCATTTTGTGGCGGTTCTTATCATTGGGGGTAATTGCCCATAATCCCCACGCTGGGCATGCGGGTTGGGGATCGCAGTTTAGTGGAGTAGTTCTGCAGAGGGCGCTGCTGCCCGCCCCCCGGTGTGTTTCCCTTAGTCGCCTCTTACGACACCCACGGGATGAGTTGGGTGGGGTGGTGAAATTCTATATTATGCCGTCACCACACGGCACTGCCGTCACCACACGGCGGAAAATTCTATAAGTCAAGTGACAAGTGTTAATCTTTTTCTCAGTTTATTACCAAATTAATATTGTTGTGTTTATTATTAGCAGAGATAGAAATAGGTAGTGCAATCTATGGCTAATGACCTCAAACATTATCAATAGTATGGATACGCGCCGGAATTCCGGGAAAAAGATCGAGAATCGTTTATGTTACACTTCCGGTATTTTGTAAGTTTCTTTTATAAAATGTAAGTTAGATTATTAGGATAAACAAAACGAACGAACTTTGTTACTGCCTAAACCCCTTCTTCACTTATCGCCGCCGTCGTGAAGTCGAAACAATGCATTCCATAATAATTTTGGTTTGAGGCTCCGGCGACGGATGAATTTCCCATACCTACAAATGTAATACCAAAATCATTTGTATTTTGAGCATATTTTTGCCATGATCTGATATTATTTGTAATAGTATTTATCTAGGTTTCTGCCACAAGCTATATTGAAAATGCTTACCTATGTACACAAATAATAGGAAAACGTGTTTTCTTTGATTAGGTAAATCCGGTTTCAGTTCAATTTATTTTCGGTAAAGTATTTTGAAAAAAATTGTGGTAGAAACCTACCTACATTAATACAATTTTGAAACAAATAATAGTAGATCATTTTGAAAATTTGCTCAAAATACAAATCATTTTGGTGTTGTTTGTATATATTTGGGAAATTCATCCGTGTCGCCGGAGCCTTAACTAAAAGTAAATACCAATATGGCGGCAAGTTTATCTTCGTTGATAATAATGATGAATTGATAATATCAATCTTTTTATTGTATATTTAAAATATTATTTTACATAGTACAAAACTAGGAATAATAATTTCTCATTCAATTCCCGGGACTTGTGGCATGTTAAGATAACCTTCTGAAGTCTCGGCAAATTGCACTACCTATTCCTATCACGGATTATTAGTTTATGTAAGTTTTAAAATGTGAAACTAATATTATTCGTGTTTTATCGTAAGATTTTGATATATAGTCCTAAATAGATTAAAAGACTGTTAATATAACACATTCAGTTTACTCGATCCCTTCCTCAAAATAAAAAGTTCCAATACCGGAACCAGTTTCGGAATTCCGAAATTAGGCCTCCAATATCGGAACTCAGTTCCGGAATCGAAAACATTCCGATATTGCATGCCCTAGATCATGAATCATGATCTTTATTTAAGTATGTCCCATCCATTACTTGGGCAGAGGGAAAATAATATAGTGATCTTCTGCCATCTTCTGCATTACTAGCCGTAGGTCCGCCCCGGGTTCGCACAGGTAGTATTTATTAGTATTTAACAAAAAAATCATTTTTCATGTTGATCTCTAACTATTTGTAAATATTTAAACAAACAATCAAATCTTTCCTCTTCATATTAGTATAGATATGCAGTATTCAATAATTCTTAGCATAACCTAAAGTAACATAGGTTTCCTTTTTACCTTAAAAGGTATGGAATGGAACACTAAAAGTAGCCTAAATAGACGAACACGTCGCTCATCGCGCAAGCGAATTGCGTAGGCTTTGTTTCTCAGTGGGCGATATGGGCTCGAAAGTCCCGTATTTACCCATGCGCCGATCACCGCGCTTGCGCGATGCCTTGTCATCCATCAACAGAAAAATAAGCTGACATCTTTACGGCCCGTTCACACATGTCTCCGTTTTACTGTTCCGTTTTATCGTGTACGTATTTTGTTCGTCGATCTGTATACAGAATACTGTGCCATGTGTGAAGTCGCCCATACAACCACATACGCCATCGACGAAAAAACTACGTACACGATAAAACGGAACAGTAAAACGGAGACATGTGTGAACCGGGTGTTACGTGTTCCCAGATTGTCAACTTGTATGGATTGGAAGCTGAGAACCACCTACTGAGGGTTCTGTTCACGGAGGCAGGCAAGCTAGCCTGGGACTCGGACAGGGGCTCCGGTGCGTCGCTGAGCAATAACTTGCACGCGTCGCTGCTTGCGACCCGTGTTACCACTTTGCTGAACCACCCGGCCAAGACTACCGTCCTCTGTAAGACTGTTGATCAGCCTTCGCGGACTTTGCAGAAGGTGAGTGAGATTTGCGACAACTTATTTTCATTTAAAATATTCAAATGATTTGGATTTCGATTCGTAAGATGTATTTATCTCGTACCTTTTGTTTAAACGTAAGGGAAAATAAAACAAAAGGTTTCCCGATAAATATTCTTTTTTATGTCAACAAATCGTGAAAGTGCTAATAGAAAATAGCTGATCACATTTTTCAACGAAAATCGGTAAGAGAAGGAAGACAAAAGGTATAATTCTCCAAAGGTTTACTGGAAGAGATCGCTTTCAGCGACAAAAATGATAATACCGCACTCGATCTAATTACTAGTTACTGTTTTTTATTATTTTACTGGCGGTTCACCCCGGCTTCACTTTCGGATTATCGGAATTATGTATAGCATTTAGGTACGAACTGTGTTTTGTGATGAAATGATAAAAAAACAGTTGAATAAAAAATATAGACTCTAAATATATATTTATCTCAGAACGTCTATCAACATCATCAACATCAACATCACCAGCCTATAATAGTCCACTGCTGGACATAGGCCTCCCCTGATGAGCGCCGTAGATAACATCATTATTTGGGGGTTATTGCCCATAATCCCCCCGCTGGGCATGCGGGTTGGGGATCGCAGTTTGGTGTAGTTGTTCTGCAGAAGGCGCTGCTGCCCGCCCCCGCTGTGTTTCCCTTAGTCGCCTCTTACGACACCCACGGGAAGAGTTGGGGTGGTGAAATTCTATGCCAGCACCACACGACAAGAACGTCTATAATCATCCTAGTAGTTTCTCATCTCTTGAGTAACTTCATCTACAATGGCCAGCGTATGTTGCTACCCTGAGAATTTACCGTTCCTCATAAACTATGAACTCTCTTGTCCTACTATTATTATTAAAGATAATTCTTTATTTGGTTCACAAACAGGCAGCCCAAAACAAAAACCAACAAACATAGAAAATCAAATTAGCGTTATATACATAAGTAAGTATAACGTACTGCATAGTATCATAATTAAAAAAACAAATACATATTACACTAAAAATTAATTGTTTAAAATTAGGGGAAAAACCCAGTGTCCTGTAATCTTTAGTGATCCTACTAAAGATTTTACACTATAATAACTGTACCTAATCATTTTCTAAGAACTATTTGATGCTTTACAGCGACTTATCAAGTAAATGACTTTTCGATTCTATATAAAACCTATTGTTTATTAGTGAAGTCACAGAAGTATCTCCAATTCAGTACAAAATATTGACGATCAGTCAATGAAAACAAAATGTCGTCTGAAAAATTAATATGGCCGTCAATTTCTATCGAAACATGTCCTGTTTTTATTAAACAAAGTAAAACAAACAGCACATGCGCGCGTCTGCCTTCGATCGCATCAATTATTAAACCATCACCGGATGCAATTTCATATCAAAATTCGCGATCATCGAAATTCGTGGATTTACGCCTAGAGCCAAACTTTACGGGTCGAACTACTGAATCGGGCGTTTATTATACTCGGAAAATTCTTCAAATCTTCGAAGAAAGTGAAAGGTGTGCGATTTTTTAATGAGGGCGCCAAAATTAAGTGTCGTATACCATGCCTTTTATACAAGACATACATAGATTACCTAGCTCCCCGCTAAAAATCCACGGCATCCACTAGTTGCAAGGTAATAAATATATCAAGGGGTATTTTCTTTAAAAACGCCAGATTTTTCACAAAATATGTCCCTTACCATGTTCAAAACAAAACAAAAACAAACTGCGCATGCGTGAGTCCGCCTTCGTTACCTGCACTAATTGAACCTTATTTGGATGCAGTTTGATATCAATATCGCTGCAACGTGGATATAGATTTGATACGCCCATGGCAGGGAATCGTTTACAAGTCCATCGTGGATTCGCGTGATCATCTTCAGCCTATAATAGTCCACTGCTGGACCTCTAGGCCTCCCCTAATGAGCGCCATAGATGGCATGGCATGGCAATGATCAGTAGATCTAGATCTGATTGAGGGTAATTACCCATAATCCCCACGCTGGGCATGCGGGTTGGGGATTCGCGTGATAATAACTTGTAATTGATGTGATGTGATGAGTCATGTCGTCGTCAAGTCTTTTGCAACGTGGATGTGGAAAGTGACGTCATAAGGGAGAAACTTAAACACATGCACTAATCTATACTAATATTATAAAGAGGAAAGATTTGATTGTTTGTATGTTTGTTTGTTTGTTTGAATTGAATAGGCACCGAAACTACTGGACCGAGTTAAAAAATTCTTTCACCATTAGAATCCTTAATTTTCCGTGATGAACATAGGCTATATAATATTTTCAAAAAAGTTAGGGATCCGCATGAAAAATTCAATAATTGAACCGTGGGCTGTATATTCAACCTCTTTTTCTATTATGGCGCGTCAGAATAGAAAAAGAGGTTGTATAGCGCACGGTGCTTGCTTTTTCTCTACAGCCACTGTCAGTTTTGGAATGTTGATTCAATGTCAAAAACCCCAATGCTATGCTGTTAAGTAAGTGGCAAACCAGACACATATTGCCATATCAAATAAGTCAGTCAGTCAAAAAAAGTAAAGATCCGTATGAAAACTGTGAAACCCATCGTTTTAATGTGTATAATTTATGAAATTTTTGTTTAATACCCGTGCGAAGCCGGGGCGGGCCGCTAGTTATCAATAAACTAACTCAAAAGTTTATATTCTTTTGAACCTTCTCACTATGTCCTTGTTGTATAGTCGATATCTTGATATCTACATGAATTATATTTTTCCCTTTTGTACGTTGCTCCTTGGCTATCTAATTATGAAATCAATAATCCACGCAGCTGTCGGATTCCATTGATGTTCATTCGTCGCTTAGAGAGAGGGTAGTCCAGTGAGACCGATCTCGACTTTTATCTGAGTGTCTTTTAAAAATCAAAATTAATGTGCTTTCTTTCCTTTAAACCTTACTGTATTCTTGAACACGTCACAAAATATAAATTAGATTAGTAATACTGGGAAATAAAAGTGAAAAACATATAAATCTCTATTCCCAGCTCTTGAAGCCGTACAACACCTTAATCCACCGCATCTCCAGACTCCTGAAGCTCACGACAGCGGAGGATGTCATATTCTCGCTGACCTTGAAGAAGGCGTCTTCGAAGCCGGAGATCGTTGCTGCGGCGAAGAACCACCTCAAGAAGAGATTCCTTGATCTTGTGCAGTGCTATCTTGACGCGGGTAAGTTTTCTTGCAATGTCAGATTTTTTGAACCAAGGTGTCGTACCCCACCGGGATGCAACGGCGACGTCACTGGTGTCTGCTAACCAAACCGTTCTTTGATGTATTTGGATGGGAACGTTTGATTGAAGATTGGGATCTGTGTGCATTATTTATCTGATAAAAATTACAAAATTCACATAAATGAATAAAACTGTATGTATTAATATCTACTTCAATTACAAAAATAATTAAAAACAATACATACATATCTACATTTTAATTTATACTCAACAGCGGTCCGATATTCTAAGCCATGTATCATAAAAACTTGCTTCGTCATCGATTGATACTTGAGAAACTATTTATATGGCAGAAGCATTACTCAAGCCTAGATCGATGTCTGAGCAAAATACAGGCCTTTAAGACTCTTTTGACTTGGTATTACTGACTATAATGCTTTGTTGACAGAACGCGGCCAACAGCCGGAGAGAGCCGGCCTCCAGGAATGCAGCCCTGAAGTGTTGCAAGTGTTACTACTATCCCTCTCCCACGAGAGCAACAAGCTCGCTCCGGTCACTCGCGAGCTCTTCGTGAACCGACTGCGAAGCGACATCCCGCGCGAGCTCGTGCCTATCGTACTCGCGCCTCAGTTATACCCCGATCCAACACGCACTCCCCTAGAGGAGATGACAGCGCCTGACGACATGGCCGCTGCAATGATGGAACACTCACTCGCTGACGTCATCAGAGATATCGGCTACTCCTTCACCTCCTCAGTCGAAGAATGCAAGACCAACATGCTGAACTTCGGCGGCCGTGAGCCGACGGCTATCGACGTCGCTCGCACCATCTCCATGATGATCAGATACCAAGCAAGCAACTTTCCGGAAGGCCCGCCGTTGCAGACCCCTGGAAACTTCTGGATTAGTCACGATCCGAAGAAGGAAGGGGGTGCTTACGGCTTAGGGGAATGGAACGCTGAGGTTTTCGTTCAAACCCTGAAAGAACTGGCTTCCAACATGAATTGGAAAGAAGTTATCCTCCAACTCGATCATCCCGAGTTCATCGTACCCGACCGAAATGCACTGACTCTACTGTTCACCATATTGCGACTTGGCCTGCAGAGTGCGGGGTACCCCGCCAATATCTTCCCTGTGGAATACCTGTGCCGCCGGTGGACGAACCTCGACGGACAGATGAGCCTCGTGAGCAACATTCTGAAGCATCCCGACGTGTTTAGCTTTGCCGAACATCCTTTTCATCCAGTGTCGATTGATCTGCTGAAGGCGCCTCCAGAAGCTGATAACAAGGAGGTCGGCACTTGGCGTTGTCTTTATCTGGTCGAACTGCTAGTATTCGCGGCTGAACGCGGCTACTACGGGCCGGTGTTGGAACTCTTCAAGACGCCAATGCAGCAATGCCCCGACGTCCTAATGCTGACGCTTCTCCAGATCGCGCCGCCAATCACCGCCGTGCGTCAAGAACTGCTTTCAATGCTCATACCTATCTTTCTCGGGAACCATCCCAACTCCGGAATAATCCTTCACCAGGCCTGGCACACACAGGCTCCGAACCTCAAGCCTATTGTTATGCATGCCATGGCAGAATGGTACCTTCGCGGCGAGTGTGACCAGTCTAAACTCTCGCGTATCTTAGACGTCGCCCAAGACCTCAAGGCCCTCTCGCTATTGCTGAACATGCAATCTTTCTCATTTGTCATCGATCTCGCGTGTCTCGCGTCGCGTCGCGAATATCTGAAACTAGACAAATGGCTGACGGACAAGATCCGCGATCACGGTGAGACCTTCGTCGCTGCCATGGTTAAATTCCTCCAGTGGCGTTGTCCCCAAGTCCTGGGCAAGCCTGGGGGTGCTGACGAGCAGCTACCGAAAGCCGTCCAGCTACCGCACGAGACTGTAGCCACCATGACGACCTGTCTCCAAATGTGTATGGCCAACGTCCAGCCAGAGCTGCAAGAAGCCATGTACAACGTGGTTAGCAACTGTCAGTCGTTGTTGATGAAGCCTCGTGGGCCTGTCCTAGGCCACGCGCCGTTCCAGCAACATGCAGCGGCATTGCCACACATGGATCCATTAGGTGCTTTAGCGCCTGGAGTGGCCTCCATGTCGCTCGGCGGACCAGGGGGTTCCGCCTTCGGTGCACCGATCAGTCCTTTCGCTATGATGCCAATGCATCCGATGGCGCTTGGAATGGCGCGTCTACCCCCAGTAGCTCTCATGGATAAACCACGCATGCCCGACCCGTCTCTACAGTTTACGGATATCGTGACTACCGTCTCTAAAGAAGTAGAAGACGAAGCTAACAGCTACTTCCAACGGATCTACAACCATCCACCACATCCGACTCTGTCCATCGACGAAGTGTTAGATATGTTGAAGAAATTCCAGAACTCTCCTGACAAGCGCGAGAGAGAAGTCTTTTCTTGTATGCTGCGAAACTTGTTCGAAGAATACAAGTTCTTCCCTCAATACCCAGACAAAGAGCTTCATATAACAGCTCAGCTGTTTGGAGGTATCATTGAGAAGGGACTGGTGCCCAGCTACGTCTCTCTTGGCTTAGCGCTGCGGTTTGTGCTGGACGCGCTGAAGAAAGGAGAAGGAAGCAAGATGTATTACTTCGGTATTGCCGCGTTAGATCGCTTCAAGACACGCCTGAAGGATTACCACAAGTACTGCGAGCATGTTCGCGCTATTCCGTACTTCAGTGAGTTCCCAGCTCACTTATGCGAGTATGTTGAATTCGGTCTGCAGAGCCAGGAACCGCCGACGAAGCCTACTGGCCCAGTGTTGCCAGCTACGCTTGCCGCTATGCTGACTACCAATACCGTCAGCACCGTCACTGCCGGCGCCTCATCGCAGTACAAGTTAGTATCTCACGTTTCTTTATTCAAACCTACACACTTACTACCCGAACTAAATACTCACCCAATTAATGTTCAGTGAATTTGTCCCCAGAGCAGCGGTCTGCCAGACAACGACCTCGGTCATCACAAAGATGACCACCGCAGGCCAACTCGGCAGCCGACCGTCCATCGCCAACGCGACCAACATCGACACATTGCTGACAGCAACCGACAAGGACGACCAGATAACCGCCCCACCCGAGGCTGTCCAAGACAAGACAGCTTTCATCTTCAACAACCTCAGTCAACTGAATCTCCAAACGAAATGCGAAGAGCTCAAGGAAGTTCTAACAGAAGAATACTACCCCTGGCTTTCGCAGTATCTTGTCATGAAACGCGCGTCGATCGAGCTTAACTTCCACGCGCTGTATTCCAACTTCCTTGACGTGCTTAAAGTACGCGACGTCAACAAGATGGTCACTAGAGAGACTTACCGCAACATAAAAGTTCTGCTGCGTTCGGATAAGGGTATAGCGAACTTTTCTGATCGCTCGCTGCTGAAGAACTTGGGCCACTGGCTGGGTATGCTCACCCTTGCACGCAACCTGCCGATTCTATTCGTAGATATCGAGCTGAAAGCTCTCGTGTTAGAAGCTTACCACAAAGGACAGCAGGAGCTCCTGTATGTGGTGCCGTTCGTTGCCAAGATATTGGAGGCGTGCGCTAAGAGCACGGTCTTCAGACCTCCCAATCCGTGGACTATGGCTCTCATGAACGTGCTAGCAGAGCTGCATCAGGAACCGGACTTGAAGCTGAACCTTAAGTTCGAGATAGAAGTTCTATGCAAGAACCTCGGTCTCGATATCAACGATCTCAAACCGGCCATCTACTTAAAAGATCCAGAGAAGGTCAGGACCATTGAGTTCCAGTTATCTCAACCGAAGAAACCGGTGGAACAAGCGCCGGTCCCGATGCCAGTCGGACAAGTCATGATGCCCGCCGCGCAAATGCAGATGATGCCTCCACCGATGATGTCCGCTGAGGAGATGGCTCAGCAACAGGCCAACCAAATGGTCGGACAGAACGACCCCAACATGATGTCGGTTCTAGGGCTTCCCGAGCCTCGGTTTAGTTACCTCGAGATAAACATTAACTCGACCACCGCGTTCGCAGCTAAGGTCCACTACAACCCGCATCTGTTACTCTTCCAAAACTACCCTCATCTGAAGCAGTTCATCAAGCCTGCTATAGAGCGTTCCATCCAGGAGTGGATACACCCAGTCGTGGACCGTTCTATCAAGTATGCCTTGACCACCTGCGAGCAGATCATACGCAAGGACTTCTCCCTGGATCCTGATGAGGTTCGCATGAGGACCTGTGCGCACCACATGATGCGTAACTTGACCGCTGGTATGGCGATGATAACGTGCCGAGAGCAGATCATCACAACTCTGAGCACTAATCTGAAAGCTTCCTTCGCTACTGCTCTGATGCCCACTAATGCGCCGCCGGTAAGTTTGTTTCTCTATTTTTGTATGTGTTTTTTTTACGTCTAGTCCCAATTGCGTGGAGGTTCGAGGGGGCTTTTATACCCAGCAGTAAAAGCATGCTAAAGATGATGTTGAAGAATAAATAAATAAATAGTGCTGGACAATCCACACAGCGTCATCTAGCCCCAAGCTAAGCAGAGCTTGTGTTATGGGTACTAGATGCCTGATATACATAATACAATATTATTAAATAGATAGATATTTTTTATTATACATAGAAAACGACCAGAACCCCTGAACAAATATCTGCAGATCGTACAAATATTTATCCCGAGGCGGGAATCGAACCCGCAACCTCCTGCGTCGCAGGCGGACCTTCGCCCACCGCGCCACAGTGGTCGTCATAGAATAGTTTTGGTTTTACTAGCCGCCAAGGGAATTCCTCCTTTCCTTCCTTTTTTTGGAAATTCTACCCATTCGGTAAGGTTGCGCTTAGCAGTCGGTTAGTCGAAAATAATAAGATAACCACACACACACCAGTGTGACCTGAAAGGATGTTCTTTTTACAGTCCCCCTGAGTAGTTAAATATAGGGATTGAAAATGTCATGTTTTCTCACTTAGATTATAGCTTGTCAAATTAGAACTAACTGTAACAACATGACAATCACATTTTATAAAGGAAAAAAATCTCAAAATATTGCAATAGCATCGTTTTCGTCTCGCATTTTTAAATTTAGACCGCAATAATTGTTGTTTTTATAATGATAAATAACCTGAGTTTAATTGTTATAAATGAAAAGAAAAAAATGGATTTAAATGAATACTTTTTTAAATCTTTTTTGAATGTTGCATTCATGATTTATTTTTAAAGAAGCTAAAAAACATGATAACTTAAAAATGGTTCACTTTTTCATAATGCACTTGTGGTTCAAAATTATCGCAAATAGTCACCCCTATCACCTCATAACGGGAATACGTCGAACTACCAATCACCCTGTATACCAGTAATATATCAGTCTATGATATTTCAGGATATGCTCGACACCGCCGCGGCACTGCTAGCTACCGACAACATGGAGCTAGCGTGCGCCTTCATACAAAAGACTGCTGTCGAGAAGGCGCTGCCAGAACTCGACAAACGACTTATCAGTGATTTCGAGATGAGGAAGCTCGCTAGAGCCGACGGGCGGCGCTATTTCGATCCTATTGTCCTCACTTATCAGACGGAGAGGTATGGCTTTAATTTTTCTATCTCTCACGTTTAGGTGTGTTCACTATGTTCATCACGGAAAATTTAGGATTCAAATGGTGAAAGAATTTTTCAAATCGTCCAGTAGTTTCAGGGCCTATTCAATTCAAACAAACAAACAAATCTTTCCTCTTTATAATATTAGTATAGATTATAAATAATATGTTCTACAACCAGGCTGCCAGAACGCGTGAGGCTGCGTGGCGGCGGACCGACCGACCTGCAGATCGCTGTGTACGAAGAATTCGCGTGCAACATCCCTGGGTTCCTACCTACCAGGGACTCAGCACTCTTCATGCCTAAACCTACTGGGCCGGAGCAAATCCCACCTACTTACAGCCAGGTATTCAACTTCTAGCAGGTTTTAAGATCACTAATGTAGTTCGACTATACAAAACCAAGGGTTTAATTCTTGACGGCCTTTGTCTAACATTTATTAAATGTCCTATTAATATTGTAAAGCTGAAAGTTTGTAAGTATGGATGGATGTTTATTACTCTTTCACGCAAAACTACTAAACGGATTTTGATGAAACTTGGTACAAAGACAGTTCACGATCTGGAATAACATATGGGCCACTTTTTATTCCGAAAATCCCACGGGATCGGGAGTAACGCGGGTGAAACCGCGGGCACACAGCTAGGATATTATGAAATTAATATTATATAATATAAAATAAGAAAGTTAAACATCTCAACTTGTTGGTCCGAATAAACAGAGTAAACAATTTTATTTGTAAATGTTAGTTTACAGGTCAGGTCAATATTATTAAATTAAGATAGGTATAATATTATATTATTTAACATACGACCAGTCCAAGACCGGTGGCTTTTTTTCAACAAAAATTATAATAATAAAGCAACTTATTCACAGGTGATGAACCCGGCCCAAGTCTACGGCACTGATGAGATGACAGCCCTCTGCTCAGCTGCGGAGCTGTTCCTACAGAACTGCATTGGTGTGACGTCACTAGCGGTGCAGGCAGCGAATATGCACTCCCTGCTGGAATGCCTGATCATCGCCAGAAGGAACCGCGATAATGTCTCCGGATGCACTCTCCTGCAGAAGGTATGTAGCCTTGAGCTAAAAGGATAAACCTAAGTCCTGAGTAACTCTAAAAGCTGAGTTGATGAATGAGTGATTGTTCATTCAATTGTTTTTATTAAAGAAATGGATTTAAAATTTTGATGATCTACCGTCATTGCACACTGATTATATCGGTATCAATATCAATACTGTAGGCCAAGAACGGGATGGTTCTCTAGGGTAGAATAGACAATAATGGCATCGCATCGCCATACATTGCGTACATTATTGAAGTTATAAAAAAGAATAGAAATTAATTTCAAATAATTTACGAATTCGATGACAAAGTGACGTAATTTTTCTTTATTCTACCTTAGACAAGCCCGTGCTTGCCCTACTGCTTTTGGCGTACAGTTCTTGGTTCTCTTGGCATTTTTTGGGCTATCGATATCATCAGCCATATTTATTTTTGTATTTCAATTGATTTAACTATCCACAATAAACTAAGTGTTCCTGTGCGAGCATCATCCATAGTCTTCCATTCAATAAATATTCTACCTTTGACAAAGCATATTAATTTTTTTTTCATTTATATTTTTAAACGAGTTTTAACACAAATATTATTATTTCAGGCAGTGGAAGGTCTCCTGGAAGGCCACTTGGTACCCCCCGGCACAACTGCCGAACACCTCGAGATGATGAACCGCTACCGAGACATCCACCTCCGCACCCTCAAGCTTCTAGAAGATGCTAGAATGTACGGACACGTCTGGACAACGAAGCAGATCACTTACTGCGTGACGGAATGCCGCGAGGAGATGAGATACAATCTGGAGGCGATCAACTGTCTGATTCGCAACCATCTGATCAACATGCCTCAAGTAAGTAACTCCTAGAAGCTTCTAGAAGATGCTAGAACGTACGGACAAGTTGATCACATACTTATTCTTATTCTAAGTGGGGGAAATGAGATCTGCACTTACATCTCACATGGGAGCATTTTGTGCATTATCCCCCTGCCTTTACAGGCAAACCTAACCAGCCCAGCTTCTTAAAGTACATACTGATCACATACTGTCGCTGATTGTCGCGATGCGATACAGTCATCAACAAAATAATCTTATAGCTTTGCCACATATTTGTCTGTTCAAAATTTAAATAGCTGCTCTAAGTTCATTCCTATGCCTGATAGTAGATACTCGTACTTTCCAACTATGCTACTTGCTATAAACAACTTATCTTTTATGATAATTTATTAATAAATATTGCTGCGCCCTTACAGGGTACATGTCACCTCTAAGCTAATTATCACCTAAACTAAAACTACGTAGGTAGCGACAAATAAATCTACATCCGAGTTTTGTAGTTCTGTCAACTGTATATTACCAATATAATGTGTTCTAGTAGTTTTCGATGTCTAATACAATATCTATATATGGACTAATATTGCGTTATGTATATCAGTCATCTGGTATCCATAACACAAGCTCTGCTTAGCTTGGGACTAGATGATGCTGTGTGGATTGTCTGGCATAATTTATTTAAAACTGAGTTGATGACACAAGCTCTCGTCTCATCAGCTACTCAGATCGAAGTACTCCTCTTGTCGCGTATGATAATAATAAATAATGCTGGACAATTCACACAGCATTATCTAGCCCCAAGTTAAGCAGAGCTTGTGTTATGAGTACCTCCTAGATAACTGATATACATAATAATATATGAGTAATATAATAAAATACATAGATAGATATTTTTTTTATTATACATAGAAAACGACCAGAACAGCCTGAACAAATATTTTCAGATCATACAAATATTTGTCCCGAGGCGGTAATCGAACCCGCAACCTCATGCGTCGCAGGCGGACCTTCGCCCACCGCGCCACAGAGGTCGTCAGAATACAGCAAATTTTTTCTACCAATCCACATGTTTCTTGTTTTTCTATAACATAAATCTTCTGTCCCACAGTACGATCTCGCCCTAGCCCACATGATGGACAATGGCAACAACTTCGTGGCTGTATCGTTTGCGATGCAACTCGTCCAGCTGTATCTAGTCGATGACAGGAACAACATCTACGTGCAAGAGTCTGATCTGTACCACATCACGGATATGCTTGTTCGCATCATGTCGCATAATCAACACAGGTATGAGTTTTCTCTTCTGTAGTTGTTTTTCTGCGTTTGTAAATATATCGAATCACTCTATCTATTAAAACAAACCCAACAAATCCGTTGCATAGTTTAAAGATGTAAGCATACATAGGCCGTGTGGTGCCGGCATAGAATTTCACCACCCCAACTCTTCCCGTGGGTGTCGTAAGAGGCGACTAAGGGAGAAACACCAGGGGGCGGGCAGCAGCGCCCTCTGCAGAACAACTCCACCGAACTGCGATCCCCAAAACCCCCAAATGATGAACAATGCCATCTATGGCGTTCATCAGGGGAGGCCTATGTCCAGCAGTGGACTATTATAGGCTGTTGGTGATGATTGATGATGAAGCATACATAGGGACAAACAGACAGCGGGAAGCGACATTGTTTCATACTATGTAGTGATTATTAAACACAAGCACTGCTTAGTTTGGGACTACGTGAGGCTGTGTGGATTTTCCAGCATTATCTATTTGAAACGGTAACACACAATATTGTGAGTTACCGTTTCACGAATGATTTCAGCGTATTGTATGTTGTACAGAATCGCTCCGCCGGAAGGTCTGGGGTCCCTGATAGAGATGCTACGGGTGAACCAGGACCCCAGCGCTTATCTCGGCGAGAGGGCCCCACTGGGCCCCACACAGCATATACATTCTGGCATCATGCTAGTACGGGTAAGACATCTATTTTTTATATTAGAACATAAGGGAAAGCTATATAAAATTTTGTGTTATATTGACGACCTCGGTGGGTGAAGGTGGAGTTCGCTTGCGACGCAGGAGGTTGCGCGTTCGATTCCCGCCTCGAGACAAATATTTGTTCAGTGTGTTCTTGGTCGTTTTCTATGTATACTTAAAAAATAACTATGTACTCGTATATTATTAAGTATATCAGTTATCTAGTTCCCATAAAACAAGCTCTGCTTAGCTTGGGGTTAGGTGATGCTGTGTAGATTTTTCGGCATTATCTTTTATTATAAATAAATAGATAATGCCGAAAAACTTAAGTAAACTATAACTATAGAGTAGATGACTGTTATATACATAATTCAATATATTAAAATGATATATATTTTTTATTATATTATAAAGAAAACGACCACAAAACCGCGGACGTTCGCCCACCGCGCCACAGAGATCGTGAAATATAGCACCTCACATTCTACTAGATGATTAATATACATAAAATATTTAGATTTGTTTTTTGTTTATACAATAATATCATCTCCCCCAGTGTCGGAAATACGACGACCCCGTGGGCCCTGAGAAGACAGAGAGTTATTTTTTTTCTATACAATAATATCTACTAATAATATCATCCTTTACCCAAGAAGGGATCCAAACCTCAGATGTAAATATATAATCACCTACTAACATAGTTCATAATTAATTACTATAATTACTAACCAAAATTGTACATGTTAATAAGGAGTTTTGGAAATAAAAGGTTTAATTATAATATAATTCCCAGTGCCAGAAATACGACGACCCCGTCGGCCTCTCCGAGAAGACTGAGAGCCTTCTCCGCGAGTGGCAGGTGGTTCTCCGCAGCCCCCTGACGGAGATCGAGCTGGGGCAGAACTTCAACCTGTACGTGCATCGCATGAACATGAACGGGATCCTCAAGTCTGATGATATGATCACCCGGTTCTTCAGGATCGCGGCGCAGATGGTCATACAAGAGGTGAGTGGTTTTGTATCCGCGATGGAAAGGTGATGAATTTATTTGGTTGAAACAGGTGGTATATTAAACATCATCATCATCATCATCATCAGCCTATGTTAGTCCACTGTTGGACATAGGCCTCCCCTAATGAGCGCCATAGCGCCCTGTCTTCGGCTTGTCGCATCCAGCATCTGCCAGCAGTCTTTCGCAGATCGTCATCCCACCTGGCCGGAGGGCGTCCTACACTACGTTTACCAAGTCGCGGTCTCCACTCAAGAACACGTTTACTCCAGCGGTTATCGGTTCTTCGCGATATATGGCCGGCCCACTGCCACTTCAGTTTGCTAATTCTCTGAGCTATGTCGATGACTTTAGTTCTCTGTCGGATGTTTTCGTTACGAATCCTATCCTTCAGAGAAACTCCGAGCATAGCTCTTTCCATAGCTCGCTGAGCGACTTTGAACTGGTGGACCAACCCTATCGTGAGTGTCCACGTCTCAGCTCCGTAGGTCATAACTGGTAGGACGCACTGATTAAAAACTTTCGTTTTTAAACATTGCGGTATGGATGACGAGAAGACTCGACGTAGTTTTCCGAACGCTGCCCAGCCTAGCTGGATCCTCCTCTTGGCTTCCTTCTCGAAATTGTTTTTACCCAACTGCAAAATCTGCCCGAGGTAAGTGTACTCAGAAACAATTTCGAGGAGGTGGCCATGTACGATCACCGGTCTTGGATCAATGTGGCCATTGATCATGACTTTGGTTTTATCCAAATTCATGCCAAGACCGATACATCGGGAGGCTGAAGCTAGACTGTCCAGCATCCGGTTCAGCTCCTCTAGCGACTCCGCCATTAAGACTATGTCATCAGCGAATCGCAGGTGTGAGATGTACTCGCCGTTTATGTTGATGCCCTTGTCTTTCCAGTCCAGCGTCTTAAACATATCTTCCAACGCGCTCGTGAACAGTTTCGGGGATATGACATCCCCCTGCCTCACTCCTCTGCGCAGTTGGATTGGTTTAGTCTGCTGGTCCTGTACTCGGACATTCATAGTGGCGGCTTCGTAAAGACATCTCAGCACCTCGATATAACGATAGTCTACTTGGCATCGCTGTAAGGATTGTAGAACAGCCCAGGTTTCAACGGAGTCAAAGGCCTTCTCATAGTCCACAAAAGCCAGACACAGGGGCTGATTATACTCTTCGGACTTCTGTATAATCTGCCTCACTGTGTGAATGTGGTCTATGGTACCATATCCTCCGCGAAACCCAGCCTGCTCCGGTGGCTGAAACTCGTCGAGTCTCCTGGCGAGACGGTTCGATATAACTCGTGAGAAAAGCTTATAGACGTGACTTAGGAGCGAGATGGGTCTATAATTTTTAAGAAGGGTTTTATCTCCCTTCTTAAAAAAGAGCACCACCAAACTCCCACTCCACGCCTTTGGAGTTCTCCCACTGTGAAGGACGGCGTTGAAGAGGCTCTGTAACTCCTGTATAACAGGGTATCCTCCAGCTTTCAAAAGCTCTGATGTTATTCCGTCCTCACCGGGGGCTTTTCCATTTTTAAGCTGCCTCAGAGCTAACACGATCTCGTCTTGACTGATGTCTGGCAGTTCGTCGGTATAGTGGCGTATCAAGGTGGCTCTAGAATCGTGGTCGTCTCGTTGGGAACGGGGAGCATGTGCAGCGTATAAACGGCCATAAAAGTCCTCTATCTCGGCCGATATCTCCGGCTTCGACAATACGGTCCTTCCGTCGTGCGTTGAAAGCTTCGTCAGGTGGCTCCTTCCAAGCTGCTGAGTGAATACTTTGGACCCTCGGTTTCGCTCTATCGCCTCTTCGATGAGGCGTGTATTAGAGCTCCGAAGGTCGCGTCGTACCATCTTCGCAATTCGCTTGTTCAGGTCTGACCTCTCTGACGAAGTCGCTTGGGTGGTTTCCCGTCTTTTTGTCATCAGCCGAAGAGTCTCATCCGAGAGTTTGGACTTCTTACCAGTACGCTGCTTTTTGCAAAACTTGATGCCCTCGTCCCTCAGCGTTTCTACCAGATTGTGTAGGGTCTCGTCAGCGTCATCAGTGGGTTCCAAGGCAGCGAATCTATCCCGGAGAAGCTGCTGAAACTTCTCGGTGCCCGCCATGATTTGGATTGGGTTCGGTCGGAGCGTGGACTTCATCAGACGGTTTCTTTCAAGCTTCAAATTTATATTCAGAGAGCCTCGAAGGAGTCGGTGATCAGATCCGGTATTAAACCTGTTGATCACTGAGACATCTCTGAATATATGCTTGCTATCCGTCATGATGAAGTCGATCTCATTTTTTGTCACAGAATCGGGACTCCGCCATGTCCACTTCCTTTGGGGCTGTTTCTTAAAGAAAGAATTCATTAAGAACAACCCCTCCTTCTCAAGGAAGTTGACAAGCATTTGTCCCCTGTGATTTCGAACACCAAAACCATGCGGGCCTATTCGGGATTCGTCGCCAGTCTGGGTTCCCACCTTGCCGTTAAAGTCCCCCATAACAACGTTGAAGTGAGCCTTGGTGGTGTGATGTAAGGCTTTGGATATGTCTTCGTACATATCCTCCACTTCATCATCCGAGTGTGCCGAGGTCGGTGCGTAGACCTGAATGACCTTCAAGCTGTAGCGCTTAGACAGCCGAAGGATCAGGTACGCTACCCTGGTCGACACACTGGAGATTTCTTCGACGTTGTTAGAGAGGGCCTTATTGACGAGGAAACCTACGCCACCCTGGGATGTTTTATCACCCTCGCGAAAGTAGAGAAGATGGCCCGAGTCTAGGGTTACGGTGTCCTCCCCCTCTCTACGGACTTCACATAACCCTAGAACATGCCATTTAATGTTCTCTAGCTCCACTTCCAACTGCGCTAGATGGTGATCAAGCCTCAGAGTGCGTCCGTTAAACGTTGCCAGGGTCAGTGTGTGTGGTGAATGGTAGCCTGGGGTAGCCCGGAGATTCTTCGCACCCCCTGCCCCGCCGTTACCATGGCCGCTACCATGGCCAGGAATAGCGAGGCGGCCGGGAACTGGGGGCCATTTTTTGGCGGTTTTTATCATTAAGGGGTTATTGCCCATAATCCCCACGCTGGGCATGCGGGTTGGGGATCGCAGTTCAGTGGAATAGTTCTGCAGAGGGCGCTGCTGCCCGCCCCCCGGTGTGTTTCCCTTAGTCGCCTCTTACGACACCCACGGGAAGAGTTGGGGTGGTGAAATTCTATGCCGGCACCACACGGTCATCTATGCCGGCACCACACGGTCAAAGTTACAGGTTACAGTTAAGGTATATTAAACAAATGACATAAAAAGAAAAAAAAATTACAATACAACACAGGTAAATTAGGGACAAAAGGGCAGACTTGCGGGGAACAAAGAATGCCGAGCACAGAACTGTTTACTGATGACTCGAGAACTAGATTACGACGCGAC
Source organism: Eupithecia pulchellata (assembly GCA_963931895.1). Taxonomy (NCBI): domain Eukaryota; kingdom Metazoa; phylum Arthropoda; class Insecta; order Lepidoptera; family Geometridae; genus Eupithecia; species Eupithecia pulchellata. The sequence continues at coordinate 6,928,930 of OZ007542.1, read as the reverse complement.
GCTCCTATTAAAATATCAAAGGCATTATTATGCCTCTCATTTCATACTACAATATTCTTCAAAAATATTTTTTTTTTTAGAAAACCTTTTTGTCAACTTTTGTGCGCGACGGTATTTTGACGAGAAAAGTGACGTCAACACAACTTTGAAAGCAAATGTCAACTGACGAACCAATAGCGCACCGGCACGCATGCGCCGCGTGACCCGCCCGCCCCGCGCACCACCCCTTACCACCAAATAGACCTAGAAATCGACTTCTGCGCAGGTTCAAGGCCAGCGTTCTTTTTACGTGACGCAGTTAGGGATACCATCAAGATATTGTGCGTTAGGTGCGAAATAAATGAATAAAATGTTGTCCGTCCAGGTGTACCAGATGTTAAACGAGGACAGGGTGAACCCGTCCCCGATCCCTCAGAAGCGCGACCGACTGTACGTGTCCTGCGATAACTTCATAAAGCTGGTGTCGCTTCTCATCAAGAACACGCCCGATACTGGCAACCCTACGCCGAAGCTGAACCTTCTCAACAAGGTATGTTAAATTACTTATGTGCAGGATGGGGTAAAGTTTCGTCCCAATCTTTTGAAATTTTTCAGATATTTTTTCCACATTTGTGACATTTTGTTAAATCATCAGACAAGGTCATGATATTTTATATGACCGTATAACTGAATGTGTTATACCCTTAAATGCATGGAGTTGTATATTTACGACATCCTCAAAAACACAGATTATGAGGCATTCCTGTTTTTTTTTTAAATAAAACTACAAATTCTTTTTTTTTTAACGAAATTGGAAACAAATTTTTATTTTGGCAATAATAAAGTGCTGGTTTTTTTATGATAAAATTTGAATGTGAAATGTCACTAGAAACTTCAAGTTTATTACATAAATTGATTACCAAATAAAAAAAATTAAATAAAAAAGAAAACTAATCGAATAACTTTCGCACTGTACTTAAATTTAGAAGAAAATAAAACTTTATTTTCTGATTTATGATAAAATATAAAGGCAGAAAATAATATATTTAAAAAAAAATTAGACACAATCAGCAACCAGGAAAACCAAAATCAAATTAGATATACTTGTAGATACTTGTATACCTCTTTTTATTCTTACTCCAAATTAATAATCAATGGCAAAGCCCGGCTGTGCCAATATTGATTAATTCCGGCGGTGATTATTCTGAATCAAACCGATACCCTCAGATCCTGGGCATCATAGCGGGCTGCCTTCTCCAAGACCACGAGGAGCGCATCGGCGGCTTCCAGCAGCTACCCTACCACCGCATGCTGCTGATTCTCTTCCTCGACATGAACATGGCCGAGCCGGTCCTCGAATCCATGAACTACCAGGTAACTGACACCATCTGACACTGCCTGCTCCATGAACTACCAGGTAACTGACACCATCTGACACTGCCTGCTCCATGAACTACCAGGTAACTGACACCATCTCACACTGCCTGCTCCATGAACTACCTGGTAACTGACACCATCTGACACTGCCTGCTCCATGAACTACCAGGTAACTGACACCATCTGACACTGCCTGCTCCATGAACTACCAGGTAACTGACACCATCTGACACTGCCTGCTCCATGAACTACCAGGTAACTGACACCATCTCACACTGCCTGCTCCATGAACTACCTGGTAACTGACACCATCTGACACTGCCTGCTCCATGAACTACCAGGTAACTGACACCATCTGATGCTGCCTGGTCCATGAACTACCAGGTAACTGACACCATCTGACACTGTCGAGGTCTTACGCACTATGATAATAAAAACCTTAGAAAAGCAAAAATATAATTTTAGTCTTTGGTTTGGATCATCGTTTGGATAAACTTCAATATTTCCCCTGTAGGTGATGCTAACTGCGCTATAGTCCGAAGAAGGTCCCAAAGGTTTTCGACTAGTCGGGTACTTGATTTCGTGGTGTAGCGGTCAGCGCACTCCCGTACTGAGGGAGAGTCGCGGGTTCAAGTCCCGCTGAAATCGAAAATTATAAGTTTTAGAATTTTTTTTAATGGCTATTATTTAATTTCCTAGAAATTACCCAGAGTGCTTCAAGCATAACTAATGTTAAATAAGAATTAATACATTAAGTGTTATTTTAGTAGTTTTTGGTTTAGATTATATAGACGTGCCTAAAATTCCATAACCTAGATAAATACTGTTATTTGTCTTAGTCATAAGTTTCGTGAATAAAGAATTATTATCTTATCTTATCTTATCTTAAATACTATTCTAATACAAATAATAGCAGTACAATGGTAAAAATATGCTCAAATTACAAATTATTTTGGTATTACGTTTGTATGGGAAATTCACCGGTAAGAGGCCCCTCAAGATGTATTTATTACATTAAAATGTACTTGCAGGTTCTGACGGCGTTCTGCCACACGCTCCGTATAATCCGCCCGAGCGTGGCGCCGGGCTTCGCGTACGCCTGGGTCGAGGTGGTCGCTCACCGCGCGTTCATCAACCGCGTGCTCGCTGTCACTCCGCAGCAGAAGGTAAATATTATTTTATATATTTATGAACTGGCGGTTCGCCCCGGCTTCGCACGGGTATTTAACAAAAAATAATTTTTATACGAAACCCTAACTTTTTTGAAAATATTCTATAGCATATGTATTAATTTAGGATAATGTATGTAGTATTCTAATGCAGAAAGAATTAATAAAATCGGCTCATCACACAAATCGCTCTGCAAATTCTGGATTCTGATACAGAGAGAATTTATAAAAACGGTTCACACAAATCGAAAATGACAGAAATATTACAAGCCTTTTATATTTCCCTTTCTTACACACAAATACAAACTTTGTCAAAACTACAGAATCGGCATATTTTGGCGCCAGATCGTATTACATAGAATCACCAACTTAAGGTGATCTGCCTCAGCTGAGAGGCACCATGTTGCTATTAAATAACGTTTGACTCGCCGCCTATTGTACGTTTTTAAATAATTTAGATATAAGATTATGTTACTGTTTATTTATAGTAAAATTACAATAAAGTATTCATTCGTTTGTCTATTCGTCCTCAGGGCTGGGGTATGTACTCAACTCTCCTGGTGGATCTCTTCAAGTTCCTGAACCCATTCCTCCGCAACACAGAGCTGGCGCCGCCCGTCGCTACGCTCTACAAGGGCACGCTGAAAGTCTTGCTCGTACTGCTGCATGACTTCCCCGAGGTAAGGATTCTCTACACAGAAGATAATTGTCTCTCGACACAGATGATAACTCTGGTGTTATGACGACTGTTTCTCCACACAGTTGGTGACACAGACTTGATGTGTACGTAGCTAAGTAGCTACTTGCAGTATACGCGCGCGCTGCATGAAGTGCCCGCGTTCATTGTAATCAAGAATGACAGTTACTAGAAATAAACGACCAAGCATCGTAGCAAGCTCGTTTGACTAGTCCCTATACATCTCACGTAGCGTTATAGTTGATATAGAAACAACACAATACTGTCTATCGACACAGAAGCTAAATTGAGGTTATATTTGATGTTGAAAAATACAACTATCTCTCGGCACAGAAGCTAACTTTGAGGTTATATTTGATGTATAAACAACACAACTCTGTCTCTCGACACAGAAGCTAACTCTAACATTATATTTGATGTAGAAACTACACAACTCAGTCTCTCGACACAGAAGCTAACCTTGACGTTATATTTGATGTTGAAAAATACAACTCTCTCGGCACAGAAGCTAACTCTGACACTATAATTGATGTAGAAACAACACAACTCTGTCTCCAGACAAAATAAATGTAATGTCAAATATAATGTTTGAAAAACAAATTTGAATCATCATAACACCATTACGTTTCCCTCAGTTCCTGTGCGACTACCACTACGGATTCTGCGACGAGATCCCTCCGAACTGCATCCAGATGCGGAACCTGATCCTCTCAGCCTTCCCGAGGAATATGCGCCTGCCTGATCCCTTCACGCCCAATCTCAAGGTACGGCTCTTTGGCTGGCACTCTTACTCACGTCTACTGATGGATTTCTTTTCCTTTTTCACTTTGTGGTGTATCCATTCTACACTCATAGATTTGTATTTGGTCTATGGTACTGCAAGCTAACATTTTTTACCGATAAATTGATTATTCTGAATATTCAAGTGAGTTTATGTTTGTAAAATGTTTATGGATCTGATCTCTCTCCCTGTCTCAAACCGTTGTCATGTAATGGTGTAACCAGATATAAAATAATAAAAGTGCTTCGTTTGTCAATATGTCTTTAAGTAAATAGATATATTACACACTTCTTCCACTTGTGCACAAAAACATTAAGTGAAGAGAAATCAATAATTAATTCTTAACTGGAAGGGACCACGATGAGACAAGTCCAATTTCGGGACTTGTCTCATCGTGATCCCTTCACCCCCAATCTCAAGGTACGGCTCTTCGGTACTATTACTCAAGTCTACTGATGGATTTCTTTTTCTTTTTCACTTCTTCCACTTGTGGACAAAAAAATTATAGAGACATCAATAACGAATTATTTCTTTTTTATAATAATTAACTGTAAGAAATTTTACTTGTCTCATCATCAGCCTATAATAGTCCACTTCTGGACATAATCCTCTCCTAATGAGCGCCATAGATAGCATTATTTATTATGATTTATGTACCCCCACGCTGGGCAAGCGGGTTGGGGATCGCAATTCGTCGGAGTTGTTCTGCAGAGGGCGTTGCTGCCCGCTCGCCGTTATGTCTCGCTTAGGCGCCTCTTACGCCACCCACGGGAAGAGTGACATGTCTAAGTGCTCATTTTGTACGCTTATAGAAATTAAGTTATTATCTATGTAATCTATTGTATTATGTATATCAGTCATCTAGCATTATGGGTGCTAGATCTGCTTAGCTTGTGGCTAGATGATGTGTGGAATGTTCAGAATTATTTATTATTAAAATATGAACTTTATAGTCACATTAGATTCCTCAACATCATTGTTTATCCGTGTCCAGGTTGACCTACTGACGGAGATCGCCCTGCCGCCGCGCGCTGTCATCAACTACTCCGCCATCTTGCCTAACACGCAGTTCAAGAAGGATCTGGATGCATATTTGAAGGCTCGCTCGCCCGTCACCTTCCTTTCGGAACTGCGGAGCAATGTGCAGGTATATAGAGTTTTTATTTTTGGTTTCAACATGATTGTAAGTATGGGTTGTAAGATATCACAAATTAGTATAAAACAAAGTCCAGCTGTCTGTATGTCCCTATTTATGCTTCATCATCATCATCATCAGCCTATGATAGTCCACTGTTGGACATAGGCCTCCCCTAATGAGCGCCATAGCGCCCTGTCTTCGGCTTGTCGCATCCAGCATCTGCCAGCAGTCTTTCGCAGATGTATGTATGCTTTTTTTATCTTTTTATCTTTCTTTCTATGCATGCTTAGATCTTTAAAACTACGCAATAGATAAAGTGATCCAAGAGGAAGGTGTATCAGCATTGCACCCGTGCTAAGCCGGAGCGATTCGCTAGCTATGTATATTTGACAAAAACAGATGGCATTAATTATTAAGTTGACATGCTCAAAACAATTTTAAATAAAAATAATACATAGGAATGCAGCCGCAGCACGTATTCCATATACTTAAAATGTGTGAGTTAGAGAGGGGAAAATAGCGAGGTCGGCACTTTCTCATCCCTACTAAACTCTTAATCTCAAGAACAAAGACACCAGACGACTCAAAAAATAACCTAACCTATTCATATATTATTCCTATCCATTTACTATGTGAAAACACAGTAAATGGATATGCCTTTGGTCATAATATCTTCATCACTTAGTTGAATTAAGTAAGTATGCAAAACTTTGCCCAGTGCAGGGTAGAAAGCAAGTAAAGGATTAATAAAGAATAGAGCAATAATTTATTTATTTATTGGAAATATTGTACAGTATTGTACATCACAGGCACACCTCATGCGATAGTGTACTTCAAAAACAATAAATAAATATATTCTTTATCTTTCTCCAGTAGGCCAAGCACGGGGATTGTTCTCTAGGGTAGAATAGACAATAATGACATCGCATCGCCATACATTGCGTACATTATTGAAGTTGAAGAAATTAATTTCAAACATTTTACACATTCGATGACAAAGTGACGTAATTTTTGTCTATTGTACCTTAGACAAGAAAGCCCGTGCTTGCCCTACTGGTCAAATATTCAAAGGTCACATAGTCAAATATTCTATTCTATTCCAGGTCGCAACCGAGCCCGGCATCCGCTACAACGGTCAGCTGATGAACGCCGTGGTCTTGTACGTAGGAACACAAGCGATAGCGCACATCCGCGCCAAAGGACTGCAGCCCAATATGACGACCATCGCGCATTCCTCGCATATGGATGTCTTCCAGAACTTTACCGTGGATTTGGACTTTGAGGGGCGGTGAGTGTCTTGTTTTTATTATATTTTTGATACATGAGTTTTACCAAACACGGCATTTTGCCACCGTAATTAGTTTTTGTAATAATATTGTATGATGTATACATAACCGCCGTGTGGTGCCGGCATAGAATTGCACCACACCAACTCTTCCCGTGGGTGTCGTAAGAGGCGACTAAGGAAACACACCGAGGGCGGGCAGCAGCGCCCTCTGTAGATCAATTCCACCGAACTGCGAACCCCAACCGGCATGCCCAGCGTGGGGATTATGGGCAATAACCCCCAAATGATGAATAATGCCATATGGCGCTCATTAGAGGAGGCCTATGTCCAGCAGTGGACTGTATAGGCTGATGTTGTTGTTGTTGTATACATAAATCATATAGTCATATATATAAATTCTACAAATATAAATAAACAATACATACTAAAACTACACAACAAAATCAAAAACAAATTAAAATTGCTAAATTAAAATCATCATAAATAATGTAATCAAACAAAATCAATACATGATAATATTAAAGCTACCTTGCTCCTAGACTACTAATGCTCACTTTGTCAACATGCGCAAAGAATGATTCAAGAGGAAGGTTTTTGTATCAGCGTTGCAGCCGTGCGAAGCCAGACCTGCAGCCTTATTGTCTAACTTGAAATCCATTACCAGAGAACTTAAACCCGATTACCAGTTGTAGACCCAGTCAGAATGTTGTCGGTATTGTCTAAGGTATTCAACTGGTCTTCGGATTCAGCTATTTACACGATACTAAAGTGACAATCGAAGTCCAGGCTAGGTTTGAAATGCCAAACTGAAGCCGATTACGATTACCAGTTGAGTTAGACAATATGGCTGCGAGTCGCTAGTCCTACAAAAATACAGTGCACTCTATGCAGTAGATATCCAGAAAACTTGCCTCATCAATAAAACACACCCCTAATCTAAAAACTCTCATTCCAGCTACCTGTTCCTGAACGCGATCGCGAACCAGCTCCGCTACCCTAACAGCCACACCCACTACTTCTCCTGCTGCCTCCTCTATCTGTTCGTGGAAGCCAACTCCTCGGCGGTACAGGAGCAGATCACTCGCATGCTGTTAGAACGGCTGATAGTGAACCGGCCGCACCCCTGGGGGCTGCTGATTACATTCATCGAGCTGATCAAGAACCCCACCTACAAGTTCTGGAACCATGACTTTGTGCATTGCGCGCCTGAGATTGAGAAGTGAGTTGGTTTTGGTTATTCCAGGTGCAGCGGTGGACTGCGTTGCGAGCCAGGTTTCCAAATAAGCAGTAGATCATTACCAATTTCATTAAAAACATTGTCAGGTAGAATCATCTCTCCCCTGTGGGAATGTTTCATTCACATTCAATATTTTATTTATTTATTACCAACGAATTCAGTGCAGATGTGTCAACTTTTTTAAATAATACTGGACAATACTTGCTTTGTACTTTGTTCACACAGCACAACAGATCACCACAGATTAATATGACGTCCACCAAGTCCATCAATTTCGTCAAATAAGACATAAAATTTGAACACTTTAAATTTTAATGAAATTCAGCCATTATTCAATGGCTTTTTTTGTTTATTACCGCTATAGAATCTAATTGAGGTGTGTAGTACTCTATTATCAAGTGATAAATAACTTAGGCCAAGTAAGACTTTGATGTATATCGACGCTGGAAATTTGAAATGTCGTAAGGTACATTTTTATACCATTCAACTGGAAATTTTGTGCTCTATCGATCTGTATATTTAAAATTTTGATATCTCCTCAAATAAAGAAGTATGAAGTCAAATTGTTTTGTCGTAAGTGAAATTGTTTTTTTTAGACTACACCTATTTAGGCCATACAATATCTTTTAAACACAGCACAGAAAAGGAAATAACTCAAAGAATTAAAAAAACATGGAATAAATACTGGGGTATGAAGGAAATATTCAAGAGCACTCTACCTATCCTTGCCTCACATATGCTTGCCAAACCTGGCCCCTAACAAAGACACAGATCGAAAGAATAGGAGTCTGTCAAAGGGGCATGGAGAGAAGCTTTATGGGTTTGTCCCTTACGACATTTCAAATTTCCAGCGTCGATATTACAAAGGAACCACAATAGTTGTATCGTTAAACACGTAAAGTGAATTAATTTAAACATCCATTTCCCAGGCTGTTCGCATCAGTAGCCCGCTCGTGCATCTCAGACAAGCCCCCCGTGGCGGCGTCGGCGGCCCCGGGCGGGCCCAAGCCGGAGACCCCGAGCGCTGAGGTGGCCCCCGAGTGGAGCCCCGCTGTACTCCGCACTGGCTTCCAGTAAACCCTCGCTCTACCTGACCCCAACCGCTGGTGGTGGGTTGTTCAGGTGAGATCACACTTTTTTTTCACTAAGATGGCAAACAAATGTAACGACCTGCCGGGTGGGACGCGGTCACCACATGACGGTTGCAATTTCGCTTTGATAGCTTAATCATTTTCATAATTAAACTGCTAGTTCACTGATACACTGCGGTCTAGCGCTGTTCAGGCCCATCTAGAATCTTATCAATATTAGTCAGGTAGTCATCCCACCTGGCCACTGGTCGTCCACACTACCTTTGCTATGGATGCGGTTACATTTTACTCAAAAACACATTTACAACAACTGTGGTTGGGTCTTTAACAAATAATTTTCAGATAATGACAGGTCCAATTTGATGATTTTTTTTTTTATCAGGCTTTACTAGATCCATCATAGATAAAATATACCTCACATTATTACTCAGTGATATCCATATAACCTGTTTCTTAATTTCGGCTCATGCATCAAGTCTTCGGTAGTATAGTGGTAAGTATCCCCGCCTGTCACGCGGGAGACCGGGGTTCGATTCCCCGCCGGAGAGATTATTTTTGCGCTTTTTCAATTTGTTATATTTTTTCAGGACGCTGTTTGCTGTCGGAATACAAGGAGTCGACTGGTAGCTAATATGATTTTTGAAGGAAGAAAAGAATATAAGCATAAGAATAATTTTATTTTCAAAAAAACAGCATACTCTGTTACTCATAGATACTTAACATTATAATTCGGTCACTATTCGATTCATAAAATAAGTTTAAAATCTTGTGTTTATAGATCCTTTTATGAAGTAATAAAAGATTTAAAATAAGCTTCTTGTTAATTTGTGATCTTTTTATTTTAGGTTAGCTTTATTAAGAAGCCCTTGTAGTTATTTTTTTCTCTAGTTTTATGTATCAGTACTTCATATACTATAGTTATAACTTATAAGACAAGAATATAACCGCGTGGACAGAGTCTCGGGTGTTTCTTTGCTCTTTATTTGTAGCATAAGCGTTGGTATTGTATAAATTGATGTGGCCAACGAGGCTAGGCATTGTATAGGCCTATTAGGTAAGATTTTTTCAATAAAGTATTCAACTGATTTATCTCACTTTAAATTACCTTTCAAAATATTTAAATCCATAGGCGTTTCTTTACTGTCTGATTATCATGGATCTCAACAGTTTTCATGGAAATATTCTTCTGAATTTAAAGTAAACAGATAACGCAGTTTAGGATTAATTTCGTGTGTATAATTTAAAATTAGTCTAATCACTTCGGCACAAACGTGTTTTAAATACATAATATGTAAGGTTTCTATGCAAAAGTTAAATATATTGGAGTATTTATTTAGCTCTTAATATGGACTACTTAGGCTCCTGAAAGTTGTTTAAATCTTGATCTTGTAGTGCTTTAAGAATATCTCTTACTTTAAAATTTCTTAGAGTTTCTTCATCTGACATAGAGAACCTTACTTCTGGAAACTTATCGATTTGAAATATAGATTTAGACTCCGATGTATGATTTTCTGATATAAACTTGTCCGTCAAACATTGTTTTATTCCATTTTTGTTGAACTCTTTCGAACTCATATCTGTTTCTTTGAACTTTGAACCTAGATTAGGTTTTAGTTTCGTTTCATTTTCATGTAACTTATCTTCAATAGATTTAAGGTCATTATTAAATGGCAATTTTTGTTCCATGCCTGGATGGAACCCCAAATTAATATAATTCCGCCTTCTAGGCGCATCTGATGGTAACTGTTCTTCAGTCGATCGTAACCCCTGCGTCCTAGGGTCATTTTTGCCTGGCAACTTGTCTTCAAAAGCTGTACTGAACCCCTCAGGGCGCGACTCGGGTCAGGCGTGATCCGCGGCCGCAGCTAACGCCTCTCGGTTCTCGTAGGCCCAGAATCCGTGCAGTTCTAGAAGTATCGATACCGCTGTGTGACCGTGGCCGGAACGTATAAGATCCTGGAATAAACAATACTTGATAAACAGCGTTATAGTCTATATCTATACTAATATTATAAAGAGGAAAGATTTGATTGTTTGTTTGTTTGTTTGAATTGAATAGGCACCGAAACTACTGGACCGATTTGAAAAATTCTTTCACCATTAGAATCCTAAATTTTCCGTGATGAACATAGGCTACATAATATTTTCAAAAAAGTTAGGGATCTGCATGAAAAATTCAATAATTAAACCGTGCGCTATATATTCAACCTCTTTTTCTATGATAGCTCCGCTGCTTGCTTTTCTTTACGGCCAGTGTCAGTTATGGAGTGTCAAGTCAATGTCAAAAACCCCAATGATGCTAAAAAAAGTAAGGGATTCGTATGAAAACTATGAAACCCATCGTGTTACAGTGTAGAATTTCAGAAATTTTTGTTTAATACCCGTGCGAAGCCGGGGCGGACCGCTAGTAGTTGATAAAGCAGAAAGCGTAGGTATATTTTCCGCTTTTTAACAAGTGCTATTTTTAGAAAGGTATCGAGGACAGCATCTTCGAAATCACTAGAGTTTGAGAAATATCGTGAAGGATCGAATCGGTCCTCGTTTCGTAAGACTTGTAAGCAGATTTTGTGGTCTGATATAATGGAATGTAGAACAGACTGACTTGTAGTGTAATTTTGGCAGGATCTTTAGGTCGGATCATGTCGAAGATTTCGTCTTTCACGTCTTCAAAGTTGACCGGTTCCGCTCCATGGAGGACCATCTGCTCTTGGATCGCCTGGAATAATAATATAGTCAATGGTTAAATATTGTCTCAAAAATTTTCGGTTTCGGCGGGACTTGAACCCGCGACCCTCCCTAACCCGCGGCCTTTCCCAGAGAAACCCCCAGTGATTTTTAGTCAAAGATTAATTTGCGAAACGTTTTTGAGTAAACATGAGTTGCAGAGTATGGTTTCGTTTAGAAAGTGTGTTTAGAAATTATCATTATGAGTGCAGTATAAACAAATAAATAATGCTGGACAATCCACGCAGCATTATCTAGCCCCAAGCTAACCAGAGCTAACATTATGGGCACTAGATGACTGATATACATTATACAATAGATTACATAAATATATATTTTTTATAATACATTGAAAACCTGAACACCCTGACCAATATCTGCAGATCACAGAAACATTTGTCCCGAGGCGGGAATCGAACCCGCAGTCTCCTGCGTCGCAGGCAGATTGTGAGGTAATAACGATTTCAAATTTTAAAATACCTTTAAATTATATCTACTAAGTTTCTGTAACACTATGAATACTTAGAATTAGAACTACAATTGTGATAATTGAACATTATAAGAGGATGATGTTGTGTTCGCTATGTTAAAATAACATTAATTATTAAGATTAAATCATCATCATCAGCCTATAATACCACAGCTGGACATAGGCCTCCTCTCATGAGCGTCATGGATGGCATTATTTATCATTTGGGGGTTACTGCCCATAAACCCCACACACCGCAGTACGGTGGAGTTGTTCTGCAGAGGGCGCTGCTGCCCGCCTCTCGGTGTGCCTCCCTTAGTTAGCTTTCCCCGCCTCTTACGACACCCACGGGAAGAGTTGGGGTAGTGAAATTCTATGCCGGCACCACACGGCCGAGTAAATACAATACCTTGAAGAAGTAGTTCAACGTGAAAGCATCCAGGTACCCCTGTGAGTTGATGTCCAGCACTCGGAAGAGATAGGCCAGCGCGGCCGGCTGCCGGCGGTTCTCCAGCGCTAGCACCAGGTCCAGGTATGTCTGCGGAAACAACAGCATATTATAAAACAGAAAACTGTTTGTGTCTTTTAGATTTTATTGATTTTAATTTTCTTAGTTTTTTATGAGCAATTAGCGACCCAAAACTGTGTCGAAATAGGCTAGCACCAGGTCCAGGTATGTCTGGGGAAACAACAGCATATTATAAAACAGAAAACTGTCTGTGTCTTTTAGATTTTATTGATTTTAATTTTCTTAGTTTTTCTTAGCAACTAGCGACCCAAAACTTTGTCGAAATAAAACATAAACAACATAAAAATCTTTCTCTTGAATCACTCGTAGTGATGTACATATAATGTACCATCATAAACAATTTAATTGTATTTTTTATTTAAAGCATTTTTTCCTGTAGCTTCTGTCCTCCGGCCAGGTGGGATGACGATCTGCGAAAGACTGCTGGCAGATGCTGGATGCGACAAGCCGAAGACAGGGCGCTATGGCGCTCATTAGGGGAGGCCTTTGTCCAGCAGTGGACTAACATAGGCTGATGATGATGATTTCTGTAGCTTAGTTATCTATTCTTTTTTGTAAATGATTCCGGATCGTACAAATATTTGACCCGAGGGGAATAGACGCAACCTCCTGCGTCGCAGGCGAACCTTCGCCCACCGAGCCACAGAGGTAAATAAAATATTCGTAAATAAATAAAAATTCACCTTATAGTCCATTTCTCCATCATAAGTAAGGCACTGTTGAAACACTCTCTGCAGGAACGCCCGCGTCAAAGTGCCCGATCCGTAGCCGGCGAGCTCGTTGATACTGAGCATGCCATTGTGGTCCCTATCCAGGTTCAAATACTGCCCATAAACGCGTAACGCTGACGCCGCACTGAACCAGTTCTGCTCTTGAAGTTCCATTGGAAGGTCCTCTTCTCGTAACTAGAAAGAGAAGTAAGACAGAATTTTGTGGAAGGGAAATAATTGTGAAAGATTTTATTTTTAATATCTATAGTAATATTATAAAGAGGAAAGATTTGATTGTTTGTTATGGCAACAAAGCTACTGGACCGATTTGAAAAATTCTTTCACCAATAGAATCCTAAATTTTCCGTGATGAACGTAGGCCAGAATATATTCTAAAAGGATTAGTATGAAAATTTCAATAACCTAGGCCAATCTTGAAATTAATGTGTTCTCAAATAAACCTTTATGAATAAACAAATTAGGACCTTAAATTAAACTCAATTGATTGGTAAAAAAACTAAATTTAAGTTGTTAGAGACCTTCGCCCACCGCGCCACAGAGGTTGTCGCACGCCTTGTCATTAGTCTAATGAAATACAAGTCTAATAATAATATATATTGGGCACTATAAGCACTGCACTGTAAAATTATCATGCAAGATGCTTAGTGCAAACCCCCACTATTCTGAATGGTAATTGCTTCTGCATTAAACTGTCCCCCTCTCACCTCCAGCAGATCATCCAAGAAAGAGCAGGACAGCACATCCCTGATCCTCACCCTGCCAACTCGCAGAGGGTCCAGGAAGAACAGGAACTTCCTAGCCGCGGTGCAGACATAGAACGAACTGAACGATGAGTCAAGACCGTCTAGAGCTGCGAGAGACGGTACCAGCTCCGCTATGTAGCTTTCTAGGTCCTGGAATGAAATAAATTAAATTGAAACTGAGTTGTTTAGGCTAATAATAGAATGTAGCTTAACATTTCTTTTGCCCACGACGCACTTGTTTTAAAGTTTATTTGTTTAAAGGTTTATGGTAAGGTAGGAGTTTAATAAGATTTTAGCAGAGCCGACATCCGAAGCAGCGATACAGCTGTTCACAGTGGTGAGTACTTAAGGTGAATACTTTTTTTGATGTTGTTAAGTTTTTTATTGTTTTGTTCTTTAGTGCTTAGTTTCTCCATTTACTTCCATGTATACACAACAGGACCGCCATGTATTATTTATAAAAGTTCTTAAAATAATTATGATTACAAAAATAAAAAATCTATGTACTCATATATTACTAAGTATATCAGACATCTAGTACCCATAAATCATAATCATATTTTATTCTCGGAAAACATGTCAAATATTACAATGGTGTTAACGTATCAGAGGTATCAATGCAATACTACCAGAAGTTATGAACTGGTGTGTGAATATTAATACTACACCTACCAACATAACACAAGCTCTGCTCAGCTTGGGACTAGATAATGCGGTGGATTGACAATTCACACAGCATTATCTAGCATTATTTATTTAAATTTCTTTTTTTATATTAATCTGTAATCCTTTTTGGCCTTATTGTTAACTAAATTTTAATTATTCTAATATTTACTGTAACGCTGTGGTTTACCTCAATAAATAAATAAATAAATAAACTCACATGTTCAGTGAGATACCCCTGCCCGGTGACATCATACAGCGCGAGGCCAATCCTGGTCTGCTGCAGCCAGACGCGCCGCATCACGTAGTTGAAGAGAGACACCCCCCGCACTCGTCCGCAACCCCCCTCCGCTGCCTGGAGCCGACCGAACACTTCTGCTGTGAAGTATGCTCTGTGGAGTTTTAAAATACATACAATACTATTCATTTGTCTAAGTGCTTATTTTGTAAGCCTAAAGAAATAAAGTTATTGAATCTGAATCTGCAAACCAAAGAGGAAAATATACAAAAAAATGCAGATACACAATGGGCTGAGAGTGATCTCTTCTAGAGAACCTTTGGATGGACACGAAGCAGTTGTATACAGGGTTATAGGTAGATGATCAATAACCTCTTTGAGGTGACTTGGGTAGGTAGATCAATACAAACAGCTACATTAATAATAAATGCAAACATGCAAAATAATATTCCTATTTATTTAATTCCAATATTTGTGTACTAGACTGTCTCTGTGGTCTGATTTTAGATAGATAGATAGAAAATGCTTTAATATATCACACAAAGAAAGAGAACATTACAAACAGTCATGCTTATAGTAGACAAACTATAAAAGTCCCATGCTATAGGGCACAAGTCTTTCATGATTCATCAAATAATTGTGTAGGATAAAAAAATAATGGACATACCTAAGATAACAATGATTTGAATGTTCTCTACACTTGATCTTGCACAAGAACTCACCGATACTTAGCCCCCAACTCTTCTTTTATCTTCTTAAACTGAAAGTAGTCAATCATCAGCTCATCATTGTTAGCTGTCGAGAAACTGCCATTCGACTTCTCCAAAAGACTCCAAAGATGCTTCAATTCACTATTATCCAACAACTCTTTACTCTTCCTCTGCAGGAACTGAGCCCGAGTTTCCTCCCTTAGTTTCTGGGCTAAAACTTCATCGGAGCGGGGCAGTTTGTAGTAGAATTTAGGTATTTTAGTGTAGGATTCATCTTCTGTGTCTACTCGGGGTTTGTAGAGTTGCTTGAAGGTATCTATTTCTATTTTCGCGCTTTCTTCTTTGGTTGTTGATGTGCCAGTTTCTGAAATTTATTAGTAAGTTAAGCCTTTGCATTGCGACAAAATAACACACATTACAAGTTTATTTATTTAATTAAAACGGTTATTAAATAATTAACAGAAATTAAATAGAAATAATCATAAAACTGCATCAGTTACAAATAGTCAATAGGTAGGTATAGGTTTCACACTTAATGTAACACACAAAGAAAAATTAAATTATTCAAGTTGGTGTTCCGAGACGCGGGCAGTGAAAGTATTATTTCAATAGTCAAAAACTAACCGATACTAGATGTAATTTCTTTCTTAGGTAGGTACTAGACTAGACTGGTTTGGTACGCTGAAAGTAGAACAGACAGAAGCCTAACTTTGAGTTGGATTAAATGTATAAATGAAAAAAGAAGATGCACAGAAGCTTACCGTCCAATTTCTTGATATATTTTCGAAGTCTGTTCTTCAGTTCGTTGTTCTGTTTAATGGTTCTACTGTCCAGAGGTATCACGGCGGGTGGTATACTGGTCACAGCATCAGCGTTCAGTTCTTCTTTTTCTTTGTCAGACATAGTTACTTGATAAATGAAGGAGTTCTAGAATATTGCACGAAATCTTTGAAAACCTTCTCGAAAATCAAAACAAAATAAACAAGTTGGAGTGGAGTTGATTGACATTAGAAACGTTCCGTTTGACGTATATTTTGTAAGTGAAAAAAGGTTGTGATTACATAATAGAGGCAATAAAATGAAAATTTTCGGAAAAAGGAACTAGATAACTATCTATACTATACCTCCCATAAAAAACTTATGGACACAATAGATTTATTGTTTTGTTATGTGCAGTGTGAGTTTCGCGCACAAAACATGTAAGGAAATGTTTTGGATTTAATTTTAACTGTAAGTCCACTTGTAACTAAATAAATTAAATTGAAACGGAACGTAGCATTAAATAGTTCTTCTACTTGCCAACAGATGACAGTACCAACAGTGGGTAGGTACCCATTTAAATTTTTTGAGGGCATGCAAATAAACGAGGCAACCTTGTGGCGCCCTAATTTACGAAAGAGCGCGTTGAAATCTTTTGTAAAGTAAAATGATTGAAAAATTGCAGTTTTATCAAGTTAGTACTAATAATATGTAGTTAATCGGTCAAGAGTCCCAGAGAAAAATTAAAGATGGATTCAGATTTCCTACTATATTCCCACTATAATATTAAAAAAGCCACCTAGTGCATCTAATCGTGATGAGTAGAAAATAAGAAAGTGTTTAAAGGGAAGCCACAATGATAGGAAAAACCTATAATTTTTAGCTACAGAAGAAAGTAATTGAAATTCCTCAATAAAACACATCTTTCTAAAATAATATTATTGTAGTGGGTGTACCAAGCATCTTAATTTACCCCCAATCTCTAACCCACAAATATTTTAAATTCGAAAAAATATTTCAAATTAAGAGTATGGATGGATGTTTGTTAGGTACTCGTTCACGTAAAAACTACTTAACGGATTTTGATGAAACTTTTACGTTTATGACCTGGAATAACATATAGGGCCTTATACTTTTACCTCTGAGGCGCGGTGGACGCAGGTCCGCCTGCGATGCAGGAGGTTGCGGGTTTGGTTCCCACCTCGGGACAACTATTTGTACGATCTGCTCATCTGCCACCTAGGTTCAGGGTGTTCTGGTCGTTTCCTATGTATAATAAAAAATATCTATCCATGTAATAATATAGTATTATGTATATCAGTCATCTAGTACCCATAACACAAGCTCTGCTTAGCTTAGGGCTAGATGAGGCTGTGTGGATTGTCCGGCATTATTTATTATTTACATCAACAACTTTACTTCTAGTAACACCTAGGTATAAGAATATATTACCTACTCATAAGCCGCGGAATGCCGGAAGCCGAAGCGTGGGTAATTATAACATAATAGTAAAAAACATAAACACTTTCTTCACGCTTCTAGACAATAGTGTATGTAACGCATCATAATTTAAATCGATCGGTTATGTAAAACGATGTAATAATAGTTGGTAACGTAACTTCTGTAATCAAAGAACACTTGTAATTAAGATGCGAAAGTTTGGATGTATGTTTGTTGCCTATTCATATATATATTTGACAACAATATGCATAGAGACGCTGTGCTATCGGTACGTTTTAATTTTATAAATGTCCATTACATTAAACCATAAAAAAGTTGGTTTGGAAAATTTTACATACATTAAATAGACTCTAACCTTAACCCTATACCCTAAAACTTTATCTTTGAATTTATTTTAAGTATTATTGTAATTTAGATTTGTATAGACTTGCCTGAACAAACAAACTTTTAAATATTTTTTTTAATAAGTTGGACAATTAAACCGGTTAATTACATTTAATTTCCCAGCATACTTAAGGCCAGATTTGCTTGCAATGGTCAATATATTCACTGAGTGAGTAAAAGCTTCACTGAACTGCGATAACTCCACAGAACTGCGATCCCCAACCCGCGTGCCCAGCGTGGGGATTATGGGCAATAACTCCCAAATGATTAATGCCATCTATGGCGCTCATTAGGGGAGGCCTATGTCCAGCTGTGGACTATTATAGGCTGTTGATGATGATGTTGATGAGTAAAAGCAGTAGTAATTGTTACTATATACCTTACCTATGTAGCTTGGTTTCAGATTATTAATGGATAGTAGAGTATTTCATCACTGAAACACACATTTTTAACCATTTCCCTGGATACCTTTTTTGTGGATAAAAATAAAGTGTGATAGGTGAGAGCGAATCACGGGCAAAAGTTAGTCATAAATAGTTGCTTACGCGAATGTAATGATCCGTATAGGGTTGGTCAGAATTTAACGATCAATTTAGGGTTGGTCAGATTTTACAACTCTATTAGTTGTAAAATTTTTGAAACGACCGTGGTTATTGTTACCCTTAAACCACTTAGGTTTAGACATTCAGCTTATTATATAAAGTTGTTTTGCGTTTTCCTGCCTTTTTGATTCGGCTTTCACATAACTAAACTAAAACACAAAACTCAAGGTAATTATTTTAATAACACCTTATTACAGCACTCTTGGACACGTCAAAAATTTCATGAACACAGAAAACTGAAGTTTGGTCTGAACTTGCGACTGGGACCGTCAGACGCGCGGCTGCAGCGAAGATGACGACTCAATGGCGCCTTGTTGTAGGTACTCTTGTAAAAATTTTGCGTGGTGGTTACTTAGGGTCAGCGCAGACAGAGAGGAGCGCAGCGGAGAGGATTTTTGTAACGCACTCGAAAATCAACTTTAAAATTATTAAAATAAAATGCATACATGCTTGAACCTAACAAAAAATCCTCGCTCCTCCTCGAAGATACGCGGAAGCCCCGCGCAGCGTGACAAGCGAATATTACTGTCGGCCAATAGATGATTGTGTCGTCTGTGCTAATTTCTAATTCAACTTCATGAGCACATTGGCTTTGAACTTACTTTAAAAGACAAATCAAAAATTGTTTTAAGGATTAAACCTGACGCTAATCAGCGCCGGCACCTATTTTATCTTATTACTTGCGAACTGCTTCGGCTTTGCACGGGCGCGATGCTGATACAAAAACTTGTTGCGTAGTTTTAAAGATCTAAGTCCCTATGTATGGGACAAACAGACAAACAAGAGTCCTGTAAGGTCTTAAAAAAAAAAAATTTGATTTAGAGATAGCGGGAGGTGACTTTTTTTCTATACTTACCTACCGATTACGCTGAACAACAGAAATAAAAAAAAATATTTGATCAGTTTGTGATATCTTGTTTGTTAAATAAATGTAGACACAATAATAATGCAGACGATCGAAACAAGATCATCTAGCCCCAAATTAATCTAATTAACTTTTATCAATATATTTTTTCTTTAAAGGTTTCTTTGGTTTTTTATTCTACCAGTTTTAGCAAAGAAGGTCAACAGCTGTGGGACCTACCTACTAACATACGCAATCAGAATTTGTAAATGCCTGAACTGTCAATGAATGTCCAATACCTACTCGTAAATACTACGAGGAATTTTATGAATCAGTTTCAAAATATTCGACCATTCCGCGAATCCTTTTTATGCAGTTTTGAGGAAAATTCTATATATTGACAATTTTGATTATACATAGACACGGATATTGGTTATAGCGTAAATCAATATTGAATCATTGATTTGCATTATGAGTAGAAAATTCTAAAATTGTAAATCCCATAATATTTTCAAATTGGTTCCTAATAGTAGAGCAAGGATAGAGTCAGAATGGTTGTTATTTCCCATTACATTATTTGTAGGTAAATTTTTGTCTCGTTACGACTATTTTTTTAATAACCATTAAATTTGTGATTATGCCATTCAAGATATAGGTACATGTATTTACCTTATAGATATACATGTAGTTACTGTTAAGATACTGTATAATTAAAACCTTTAGGTAATAATGGTGAAATAAAGATAAGACGTATACCTATTCTATTCTATAAAAATGGCTATACCTATTAATTAAATACATATGTAAATACTTTTGAAATTGATACTTAAATGTTTTGCTTTCAATCAAGCCTCAAAATACTCCAACAGTGTTATTTTAAACAAATCATAATACAACATAAAAAGGAAATAAATCGAAATCTGCAAAATGCTTATTAATCTAGCAAACTCATCTGCCTACTCCCTAATGAAAAATAATCGAACACTAACGTATAAAACTATGTAAGTATAAAATGATGGAAATTGAATTTCATTGCGAGACAGCTTGTTAGGCATCGCCTGCAGCCAGACAAACAGACAGACAGAATGACGTTTGCACGTGAGATGCGGCTCAGCATTGTTTATTAAGAATAATACTCTATTGTTTGAGCTAAAACAGGACTTCTAGGTTTGGTACAATATCAGCCTAATTCGAAATATTGTAGAGTCATATATATAAAAAATATTTTAGTGTAATAAAACCACAAGTTTAATTAATTACTGCTTTATAAAAGACAGCTTATGTGTGAAACCATAGATAAGTTGATCTTGGCTCACCCTAAAACTCAAACTTGTCAATTTTCTATGAGCTATCAAAGCGAGTAGCTATCTGTAGGACGCCTCAAACCGGACCATCCGTTGGCTGCGCGGGCGCAAGCGGGTTCCGATGCCTCGGTAACCCCAGTTGCCTCAGTGAAGTGTGCATAGCCGCCGCGTGTGGACGTCACCGTCCCGTCCAAATTTACAGTGTCAAATATTACCGCCGTGTCTTTGGAAACAGTGTTTTTATATTGTGCCGGACAGTTTTGGCGTGTTTTAAACAAAGTTTCATTTATAAGTGCTTTCATGGATATTCTATACACAAAAACGACTTTGTAAAGGTAAGGTTGCGCGGCCAAATTCAGAAGGGCCCTATTTCTACTCGCTTTTGACTTGTTAGCCTCTTTCAAAAGGGGATAGGACAGATTTTGCAAGGTAGACATTCGCATTCTGTGCTGCAGCATTTGAGCGATTTGTCAACAATTATTATTGTGAAATTCAATTTAAATTTTCCTATTGAGTTGTTTTGTAATTGTATTAATTTGTAAATCAATCTTACTGGCCTTGTGGCTGCTATGGTGGTAAAGTTAAGAAAATGTGAATGTCGAATAGTTTAGTTATGCTGGTTATAGCTAGCATTCACGTAGATACTTGTCTATACTGCAAGACAGCTCCGCGATCAGGTTTTGAAACAATGCCTGCTGGCTTTTTTGCTAGGCACCTACTCATGGGCAAACCTTGATGTAATGGTTGTGTCACAGCTTTAAATTAGTCCCGTTATATATATCTAGCAAGATTTGAGACTTCTCCGAAGCTTTTCAAGTACGACAAACTTGTCTGGACATTACGTTCTGAGTAAACTGACTTGAAGAATGTTACTTGTTTAAGTGCCACTGTGTTTGTTCAACCAACACTTAGATTTGCTTAAATATTTGCAGAGTAGTTTGAGTACCAATAACTTTTTACCTTTTCAATCAAACTTTACGAATCAAAATTGGTTTAAAACTATCTAGAGTTAATCTATTAATCTATCAATTCAATCTTTAAAATGATGACAACCAATTTAATTCATCAAATAACCAATAATTTCGGTACCTACCTCCTAAAGCAATCTTGCTAGAATTGAAGGCAAAGAACTATAATTTTACCGCGATTATAGCGGATGAACCCAAAAAAGAAGAGTCTAGACTAGGTTATTTCAAAAAATTCTAGATTGTAACGATGCTCAACCGTTGAGATTAATGGTTATAATACCTATAGCTATAGCAATGAATTTACAGAAACTTGCGTGAAATCTGCTCAGACAATTAAGTAAATCCTTCAACACGCTAAGATTTGAATAATAATGTTATAATTATGAGGATTACGATCTAAAAACCTACAAAATTCTTACATAAGTTGTTATGAACAGGCTGATCGTAATGAATTATTATCTTTTGTAGACAAAACGGATGTACTTTTTGGATAAATAGATAAATAAGTGAAAGACGGAAAAAGTTGGCTTTTCCAAATTATTTTTCGTTCCTTATTTTTTAGAAAAGGATTATCATGTGAAAACACGGATATTTTCTAAAATCTTGTAAATCCTTTTAATCCACGAACTTAAAAAGTGATATTTCCAAATGTTTATTTTTTTTTTAATTTTTAACCTTTCACGATTTGTTGACATATTAAAGAATATTTATCGGGTATTTATCGCGTACCTTTTATTTTTATTTCCCCCTACGTTTCCATCTATGTACCTATTCAATTAATTTTTTTTGACTTTTTGGCTTTTCGACTCGTAATTTATTTGAAAACCAGAAGGTCTTACTTATCATATTATTATACCTACTTGCCTTTATTATTTTAATTTTATGAGAGAAGAGCATGATAAACTTCCTTCTGAGGTGTAGGAAGTTGCGGGTTCGATTCCCGCCTCACAATGTTTGTGCGATCTGCAGACATTAGTTCTGGGTATTCTTCTTGTTTCCTATGAACACTAAAAATAACTATCTATGTAATATATAATTTAGTATATCAGTCATCTATTCCCCACAACACAAGCTTTTCCCAGCTTGTTGCTAGATAATGCTGTGTGGATTGTCCAGCATTATTTATTAATTTTAGTTCGTTTGAAGCCATAACTGTCGTCATCCGTCAAATCAACGCAACGCAACAAAACCTTCATTCTGCGTCCGAAAGGGATCCCCGAAACCAGTTTTGTAAAAGGGACAAGACACTTTCATTACACCACTGACCCGATTAAATTGTAATTTTAACCGACTGCGCAAGGGTTAGTTATGGTTTTGGGTTTAGTTATATCTGGCTGAACTGATAAATAATAAATAAATAATGCCGGACAATCCACACAGCATCATCTAGCCCCAAGCTAAGCAGAGCTTGTGTTATGGGTACTAGATGACTGATATACGTAATACAATATTATTAAATAGATAGATATTTTTTTATATTATACATAGGAAACGACCAGAACCCCTGAACAAATATCTGCAGATCGTACAAATATTTGTCCCGAGGCGGGAATCGAACCAGCAACCTCCTGCGTCGCAGGCGGACCTTCACCCACCGCGCCACAGTGGTCGTCTGATACGACGGTTCTATGTGTACCATTTAGTTATTAAGACTTATTATCTTGTATGTCTGTTAGTCTGTAAGGTATTTGTTGATATGGGCCCTAGAATAAGTTTTTTTACCATCCTTAACTGTTCTTATGTTGCCTGAAATAAAAGATTTATTATTATTATTAAGCAAGCGTGTTCCTTGGCTAATCGCTACACAGGGTGTTAAAAAAAAGCCTTATTTTTCTTTGAATATAATAAAGCTAAATGAATAGTATTAATTAGGAATATAAAATAATGAGTAGTGTCAGCGCTTTCCTCCAGAAATAAAAACAAGAATGTTCCATCTTAAAACTTATGTAAACAAGAACTTAAATAATAAAAAGTAAAATATATGTACCTATTTTGTTAAAAATAAGGAGACATAAAAACTTGAAACTAAGGAAAACTATCATAAGCGGAAATAGGTATGCAGCATTATTTTATACTCAGTTTAAATAAAGAAATATTAAAATTACGGTGTTTCTCTGAAATACAGTACAATTTTTTTGAGAGAATTAATTTATTAGGCACAGCATAAAACATATTAACAAACCGGGAATTATTTTTGCAAATTTAAAATATGTCAAAAGCATACTTTCATAACTCGTTGTTTCATAATTTTCTGCCAAAATTTAGTTTTTCGAAAACTGCGGAAATGTCACGTCTATCTAGCCTGTCGACACAGCTGAATAGCAGTATTGCCAACAATATCAGCACACTACTGCATACAATAAAACATTGCTAAACATAAATAAATTGCAAGGATAGGTATTATGGATAAAAGCATCTCATCATCACACATTTTTCCACACACTTTAGGCGTACATTATTCCGCCAGTTCCATTGCTATCATCATCAGCCTATAATAGTCCACTGCTGGAACTCTAGGCACTAATGAGCGCCATAGATGGCATTATTTATCATTTGAGGGGTTTCACATGAACCGAAGGGTTCACATGAGGGATTCCGCCCATAATCCCCACGCTAGGCATGCGGGTTGGATATCGCAGTTCGGTGGAGATGTTCTGCAGAGCTGCCCGCACCCCGGTGTGTGTCCCTTAGTCGCCTCTTACGACACCCACGGGAAGAGTGGGGGTGATGAAATTCTATGCCACCACACGGCACTAATTGCAGGATTCTAATAGTGAAAGAATTTTCCAAACCAGTTCAGTAGTTTCGGAGCCAATTCAATCCTAACAAACAAACAATCAAATCGTTCCTCTTTATAATATTAGTATACATATACATTAGGTATGTTACGTTAAGTTACATACACGTTACGGACGCGATTGCATTCTTCCTGTAAGTGGTAGAACTGGTAAATAGTGGAATTATGCTAATTTAAATTCGACCTTACGAACATCCGAAATATCTAGGCCAGACGCATTAGAAAACCAACTACAATTTTTATCATTTAGAGTTTCCTTTAGATTGGATATCTTTTTGTAATTATGCTTTACGCCAATTATAAGTGACCTAGACGCTAGGCCTAGTGGTCCTTAGGGATCACCTCTTTAATAATTTTTTGTAAAATATATTCATCAAAATAATATCTAACATTCATAAAGATTGTTTATGATATGGTTTTAATATACAGAGCTATAATCAATCAGGTAGATATAATCAATAACGTCTTACAAGCGACTTGGATAGATCAAGACGAATAACTTTTTGTTCTATGACATCTAGACTTATTAAATGATATTTTGTTCTGATCTTCCTAGCTCTATGTTTGGGTTCTAGGTTCGTCGGAAGATGTTGATTAAATAAATAAATAATGCTAGATAATCCACACAGTATCATCTAGCCCCAAGCTAAGCAGAGCTTGTGTCATGAGTACCTACTAGATGACTGATATACATAATACTTTAAATAGATATATATTTTTATAAAAAAATTATAAAAACATATATTTAGTGTAAAACAGATTATCTAAGAATTATTCAACATTGAAAATACTACGCCGTATCGATAATATTCTAAAATAACATGTTTTTTGGCTTCATTTTGTTTTTAATAAAGCGATTCACAACTCTTTCATTTTACTGCGATAAAAATCATAAAAATCCGGTTCCGAACGTTCACCAACTTAAGTGTGCTGATGGTCGATATCAGAAGATCGTTCAGAATAACCTCTCGGATTCTAATCAACAGCACATAAAAGTTTGTCGCACTGTAAGGTTATTGAACTTAGCGCTGGAATCTTCGATTGTAAACTATAGTCAACAGATTGTTGTAAGTACAATCAAAATAACGATAAAAACACAAATAATTGATAAACACACGATATAAACTTGTGAAATAAAAAAGAATCAAAAAATCAGACCTACCTTCATGGCACAACCATCTTTTTGCAGATAACTGACGCTTTAGGACTATTATAGTGATCATATATTTTTTGTTTTTATAAATATTCATAATCGATCTATGTAGGTTTTATCGTGCAGAAAAAATGGCAGCGGGGCACTAAGCCAGGCTTGAATAATAAAACTTTACATTATGCGCTAAATTTTGACATAAATCTCTACCTTCGAGGTATAGTAGTAATCCAGATTAGACAAAAAAAAATTTTTTAGAAGTGTGATTAATTTTTTGCTGGTGTTTTTAGTTTCTAGCTCTTATCGCATCTCATTCATCGCACTCGCCTAAAGTCTCAGTATTTTTTAATTTAGCAATCCATTGTATCATTCGTTGACACACTCCATTAAAATAGCAATCCGGTCATCTGCGAAACAGCTTCTCATGAGATAAGTTAAGAAATCTGTCGGTTCTGCAATGTCTGCTTGCATCCTCGATATGATTTACTGGTTGCCGTGGCTTCAGGACTTGTTTTGGTTACTACGTTGGTTACTATGTTAGTTACTCCGTTGGTTACCACGTTGGTTATCAGAAATTTTCCTTTGCTAACCAACCGCTTTCCAGGAGTTGGGTGTTGACAGTAGATAGATATAATTAATAATGCTATTAGACAATGCTATCTATGGCGCTCATTAGGGGAGGCCTATGTCCAGCAGTGGACTGATATAGGCTGACGATGATGATGATGATGATGATGAATGCTAGCTATAAGGTCTAAGGTAAATTAAGACTTTTTGTATTTGTATGTAGTAAGGCTGTAATGTAATTGTTGATATGGGCCTTAGAATAAGATTTTTACCATCCAGTTCTTATTATGCCTGAAATTAATTATTTATTTATTTAAATTATTTATTTTGCAAATCGGCAAATTTCTGAACGTTCTCAACATAAGCAATGTTTCAAATAAGATAATAAATCAAAAGTCTAGGCACAGACAGGCGAAAACTCTATTTTCTTAAAATAAAACATGGCTGCCACACCTACACGTCACATAATTATTATAATAATTTATTCAGCCAATTAATCTCCTGCCTATATAAAAATTAATTCAGTACAAGATACAGTCACAGAACAGTGCTACACAGCTATCTGTGCCCGGTCTGGTTTTCCATAGGATCAAGACGTCGTCGTCAGAGAGAAGTGGTTCATAGAGAAGTAGTTCCTTATTTATAGGATCTGGGTAGTTTTACGCACTGTAATCCTCAATATCAAATCCCATACAAAAATGGAACATTTCAAAAGACAGTAAGTTATTCTATGTAGACATTCCATTGTTTGTAAAACGAAAGAACCGTAGGCGTAATAAGTTATTAAAAAATAATAAATAAGATTATTGACATTCTCTTCACTTAATTTTTTTATACATGGAAGAAGTGAAAAAAGCTACAAGTATAGGCACATTCATCTTTAACTTATGTGTATACATATTTGTTTTCCTATCTAAATCTAAGTTAAATGCGATTTAGATACATGTAAATAATATAAAAAAAGAAAATGATTTATGTGGTTCACAAGGAAACTTAAGTAGGTACAAAAAAAAACTTAATATAAGTATAAAACCATGAGTTCCCCAAAAAAGCTCGGTAAAACAGATAATTCCGCCGCACTATAGTTCTTTCGAATACATTATACGCTGTTGAAAAAGGCAATAGCATTTAGCGTAAATGTAAATGAGAGTTTTTTTATTCACTCGACACTACATGCATCAGATGGAACTCGTCCAATGAGGTAAGATGGGTTCTAGATAATATTTCCATCGTCCATATTAAAAAATGGTAGAACAATCTTGTATGGACCAAAAATAGTCTTTTTTTACTCTAAAGAACTACGTACGTTACGTAGTCTGTAAAATTGAAGACCATTTCTGTAGTTACAAAGAAAATTACAATCAAAATATTAGAACAAATTAAAACTATTTAGTATTCACAGTTTAATTGAGCTAAGTGCAGACTGTTACCGACATTCAAGAGATAGGCTCAATCATGATCCATAACAATCTTAAATATGTATATATTGTTGTAGTTTTGGTCTAAACTAGCCCTTAGTAAAACTTATGATAGGAACGAATTGTAATTTTTTTTAGGGAATACTACGTCAGGGAAACAATTCTGAAGCCTACTTTTGTCATAGTTAGGATTTTTTTTTAGTATTAACTTTATCATTTAAACCTATTCCCAGTGTATATTAAAGTGAATTATACGTGTCTGCAGTAACAATAAGTTTGTATTGTAATAAATTTAGTTGGTGCGATTCCCGCCTCGGGACGATTGTTTGTAAGATCTGCAGACATTTGTTCAGTTTGTTTCTATTTATCATAAAAAACATATCTATCTATTTAAGATATTGTGTTATGTATGTATGTGGCCGTGTGGTGCCGGCATAGAATTTCACCACCCCAACTCTTCCCGTGGGTGTCGTGAAAGGCGACTTAGGGAAAAACACCGGGGGCGGGCAGCAGCGCCCTCTGCAGAACAACTCCACCAAACTGCGATCCCCAACCCGCATGCCCAGCGTGGGGATTATGGGCAAAAACCCCCAAATGATGAATAATGCCATCTATGGCGCTCATCAGGGGAGGCCTATGTCCAGCAGTGGACTATTATAGGCTGTTGATGATGATGATGATGATGATGTATATCAGTCATAATATAACCACCATACTATAACCTATAACACATGTTCTGCTTGTCTTGGGGTTAGGTGACGCTGTGTCAATTGACCAGCATTATTTATTTATAGATTTTAATTACACATGTATCTATTTCGGAATAAGCTTTATAATGTAATTTTTTTATTGTTGCAGGTAAGGAGTTTAGCTCACATAGTCATTAAATGTGCAATTCGTAAGTAGCATCACTGGAATATTTTTAAGAATAAACTTATTTACATAATTATGCTTAACAAAAAAAAAAAAAATATTTTTTCCATGATCACGGACTATAGTGACGGTCCTTTGTAAGGCATGCGTGGGGCCGTAGCCAACAGCACAGAGGCCCTTTATGAGAGTTACTTCTGAAGGCGGGGGCTACATATAGGTATCATCCTAGTTTGCACAATATGATACACCCCAAGATGATACCCGCCAGGTGTAGAGACTGTTGCAAAGGAAAATGGGAAACGAAAACCAGGTTATTGTGATGGATGGTTAGATGGACTGGGTAATTTGGCTACCCACCTACTACCTTTGGCTACCTGAGTGCGGACGCCTGCCATAAACATAGTCTCATTATAACATATAACATTATTTATAAATAAATCAACATCACATCATCAACATCACCAGCCTATAATAGTCCACTGCTGGACATAGGCCTCCCCTAATGAGCGCCATAGATGGTATCATTATTTAGGCCCAATTTAGGGGTTATTGCCCACAATCCCCACGCTGGGAATGCGGGTTGGGGATTGCAGTTCGGTGTAGTTGTTCTGCAGAAGGCGCTGCTACCCGCCCCGCGGTGTGTTTCCCTTAGTCGCCTGTTACGACACCCACGGGAAGAGTTGGGGTGGTGAAATTCTATGCCGGCACCACACGGCATATACAATGGAATTACCATAAACATAGTCTCATGATAACTAATAACATTATTTATTTTACTATAAAAACTATCGTAGTTTGACAAATTCATTATGAATGTAAGCGGGTTAACTACGAACCTATTATATGTTGTAAGAACACCAACGTTTCATCGCCTATCGAGGGACTTCATCAGGGTGAGTGCGGCTCACGTCGCGCCCGTATCGCCTCAATGCGCTCACTGAGGAGAGCGTTAAGGGATGAAACGTTGGTGTTCTTACAACATAAAATAGGTTCGTAGTTAACCCGCTTACATTCATAATGAACATTATTTATTTAACACAATAACATGATTTAATAAGAAACGTATGTGAAGCCACAGGATATTATTTTTTAATACAAGGTGTACCAAAATGGAGCGAGCGCGTTGATGTCTTTTGTATGCAAATATATATTAACAAGTTAATGAGGTGACCTTTCATTTACATTTAGGTATCTGCTTTCACTGATATGTTTTTTTCAATGGGGTTCAATGTTGTTTTTACGATGTAGTAAATATTTATTTGATTCATTGACTTCTCCTGAACGAATGAATATGTACTCGTATGTATAGATTATGTATAGATTATATTTATTTAAACAGAAGTTAGATAAATTCGTAATTAGTTTAGTTTACTTAGTTTTTTAGTCAAGTGTTTATCAATGGTATATATTAAAAGAAATCTGGCGCGCTCAAGAAATTTCCCACGGGTGTGTTAAGGAGTTATAATCGTCGTATAACTAAAAAAAAAACTTTATAATTATTTTCATATTTCTGATTAGGAAACCGTGATCGACTTTAGCGTGGAGTGCAAAATAATCGTACTAACTGTACACAATATGCAAAAAAAAAAAAAATTCTCTAAAAACTACTCAAAGCCGTCCCAATAAATTGCATTTTTCTTTGTTATAAGGAAGAAAAAATTACCATATCGTAACGCTAATTTCTTCAGGGTAATGTATAGATCCGGGTGGCGTACTAATTGTTATATCTATTAACGATTAGCCACACCATTTTGTTACCTTGACTTCGATCAATATCCTAAACGATCAATAGTCGATTTTGTGGATTCTCGTCAAGGCCGGTCATTGGATGTCGAGGGAAGGTTAATTTAGTTCAAAGTGCATTCAAGTTTCTTAAAAATAGTGCAGTGTGATTAAAAGATTCGTGCGAGTATTAAAAAAAATCAAAAATTAATTGTTTACAAACTTCAATAAATATAACTCAAAGTGTATGCAACACTCTGGGTTATATTTATTGAAGTTTTCATACCGATCACTAACTTTTAAGAAAATATTCTGTAGACGTTCACATCGTCAACCTATATCAGTCCACTGCTGGACATAGGCCTCCCCTAATGAGCACCATAAATGGTTATCATTTGGGGGTTATTGCTCATAATCCCCACGCTAGGCATGCAGGTTGGGAATCGCAGTTCGAGGGCGTTGCTGCCCGCCCCGCGGTGTGTCTCCTTTAGTCGCCTCTTTTTTTTTGGCCATCGGTAAACCGTCGTTTTCGGTTAGAAGTTTTGCTGGCTTGTGTTTTGAGGTGTTTTGTGCTTACTTGTGCCCTATTCTCGTGTGAAGGAATACTATTTCCAACAAAGTTAACATCTATAAAGTCACGTAAGTCCATACAAACCTTTTCAAGACATAACCTAGACATTGAAAATTCTGCCTTTCAGTATCTTGTTTACTTGTGTATTTACAAGTCCCACTCACTCATCCATAATGATGACTCGTAAAGCCGACAAGATGCACCAGGTTTTACTGGAATTAAAGTCCGCTAAGAGGCAGATTGGTCAATTAGAAGCTGAATTAGTTGAGAATGAAAATATTCTCTTAGAAGCTTTAGATAATAATAAAAAGATTAAAAATGAAATGTCTGCGTTGCATTCTCAGTATGCTTACATTACCGAGGAACGGGATAGGCTTCAGTTATTAGTAGATAGGCTCGATCAAACATGTGGCATTGAGTTTGAGTCCGTCCTGCAAAGAACTTCGGTGCTGGAGAAACAGCTGTGTGACGCCCACCAACACATCACCCAGCTGGAGAATGCGGCCGACAGCTCTGCCACCGCGAAAACACAAAGTTTGTTTGATGAGTTGATATCCGCTGGGTCAGGCTCGGGCCAAGTTTCTGTTGCAGGCTGCAACTTACACACTATGCAAACAATTGACCTAACTAAAGATGACTCAGTGTGTAATGTGGAGGCCAGCAGCAAAAACTACAAACGCAATATTAGTAAAACTAAGTTAAAAAAATATGTTAAAATAAATAAGTTTGTAAAAAAAACTGAAAAACTTCTTAAAAACCAAAAAAATGCAGTATCTAAACTCAAATGTAAGAGAAAAGTTCTCAATAAATTAGAGCTTTGTACATTAAAACTAAATTATAATCAGACCCAATATGAGGCTGAAATGCTGGACCTGAGATGTAAACTTGGCCAGGCTGAGCACTCCCTAGAACACTACATAAGTCTTTATGAACGCACTACTGAACAGACAAGGGAACTCAATCTGGCCATGGATGCACTGCTCAGGAGCCAGGTGAGTCTGGAGGGCAGGGTTCTGGAGGGCTGCAGCTGCTGTAACCCAGGCCCAATCTGTGACCACTCAGGTCCGGACAGCACTGTGTCAGCTGTAGCCCATCTGGATCTCAGCACTTTATACTCAGGTATCCAAACCATCATGTTCTGCGATGAAATTGGAAAAAATATGGGTCAGTTCTTAAATATGAGTATGGAACATCCTCTAGTAAATAATTGTTTTCCAAATTCTAACTTGCATTATATTATGCAAAATATTGATAATTACACTTTTAAAAGTAACTCTAATCTGATAATTTGCATTGGAAATAGGGGTAATGTGAACAAATCTGACCTAATCAGGTATATGGATAAACTGTGTTCTTTAAACTTAAAAGAAATTGTGATGTTCACATTCCCTTACAGCGACAGCTTGCCACAATCAGAAAACAACCTTAGATATAAGCTAAATATGATGTTGCACACTATTTCAAGCAACAATAATAATGTACATGTGATTGACACTAACAATATTGTTAGTAAAAAATATTATTTGACTCAAGGTAATTATTACCTATCAAATTTTTATAAAAGACAGATAGCAATTTCGCTATCCTATTATTTTAAAACCACAGCCAAAAACTTGGCTATAAAAAATGCTTCTTTTGAGCATTCTTTTAATTTCACAAACAATACCTTGGAAGTTATTCCAAGTCATTTAAATTAGAAATAACGACAATAGAGGAAGTCTCTAGCCCTATAAAGTCAAATATTATTAATCACAAGAAAAAACAAGGAAAACAAAATTGTAAAATAAATGCAAAGTTTACCAACTTGGTGCACCAAAATATTCAAGGTTTGAGAAGTAAATTATTAGAATTAGAATTATACATGAACTCATTTGATATTGACATCATCTGCTTAACAGAACATTGGCCAAAAAGCTATGAGATCATGTTTAGCTTTAGTAACCATCAGGTTGGTAGTTCTTTTTGCAGATCACATGCTATTCGTGGAGGCTCTTTAATATTACTAAATAAACTTATAAAATTTAAAGAACGTAAAGACATAGTTTGTTTATCGGTTGAAAGCCACATTGAAGTAGCATGTGTTGAGTTGGAGCAATCTATTGTAGTAAGCGTGTAGGTGACCTTACTATTATTATTATATATTTATATTTATGTATATAAAACTGCACACTACATCTACACATCATATTTATTTACGTATACAATAACACTTAAACATTCATAACTCACATTCATACATTCACGCAATCATAACACTAAACAATTTTATTATAATGCACAAGCCAAGCCGCGCGATACCAGTAGTACCAGAAATATGCTGATCCAAGGGATATAGTTATTTGTCTTCGACAAATCTCGGGATCGCTCGGCTCAGCCGCGCAAGCGCAGTGGTTCGGCAACCGTCGCTCGCGAGTCGTTACCCGATCACCACGCGGAGCTCACGTCGTTTGTCCGGCCAATTCCTTTGTCCGCTCCTCCGCGATCTATTTCGTAGCTTTGTTTCTTGTTTTCTTTGTTGTGAATCAGTCTAAAACTATTAACCTATCCGTGCCTGACTTTTTACATGTCTTCTACTCCTTCTGTGCTTGTACTTTCTATGCAAACTGTGATTATACGTCTTGTGAGTTACAAAGTGTTTTTGTCTGAAAT
This sequence comes from Eupithecia pulchellata, assembly GCA_963931895.1. Lineage (NCBI taxonomy): Eukaryota > Metazoa > Arthropoda > Insecta > Lepidoptera > Geometridae > Eupithecia > Eupithecia pulchellata. The sequence continues at coordinate 6,895,297 of OZ007542.1, read as the reverse complement.
CACCAACCCACGAGAGCATCTAAACTGGTGACCCCGCGCAGAACATCAAACAGACAATGACTGATCCTGCAAGAAAATCTTCAACACTGAAGAATTCTAGTGGATCCGAGACGGACGATTCACAAGTCGGCGTAAACACGCGCCAACGACGCGAACGAGGAAAAATGGCTACCCCCGTAAAAACCGACACGTCGCCGACGCCGCAGAACATTAATATTAAAATACCACCGTTTTGGCCTGAAAAACCGGCGATATGGTTCGCACAAGTGGAGGGCCAGTTTGCGATCATGCGAGTAACAGACGACACGGCAAAATTTTACCACATTTCGGCTAATCTCGATCGTCAGTACGCCGCCGAGGTTGAGGACATTCTTATCGGTCCTCCCGACTACCAACGTCTCAAGAACGAACTCATCAAGCGACTGTCGGCGACTCGAGAGAACCAGGTGAAGCAGCTACTTTCACTCGAGCAGCTTGGTACTCGGAAGCCGTCGCAATTCTTACGACATCTACAGCGACTCGCCGGACCTAACATACCTGAGGACTTCGTGAGGACTATCTGGTCCAGCCGACTACCTACTTCGATGCAGCCGATCGTCGCGTCGCAGTGTACGCTGCCCCTGGATTCACTCGCCGAGCTCGCTGACCGCATCCACGACATCGCGGCGCCGACTCACCACGTAGCAGCGACCACTGCCGCTGCCGCCCCGGTATCATCATCATCATCAGCGGCTTCGTCACCAATTGACGAGTTGACGAGACAGGTAGCCGAGCTGACACGGCAGGTAAGCGCATTAACTGCGCAGTCGCAGCATCGTTCTCGGTCGACTGAGCGACGAGGAAGAGGACAACGCAATCGCTCGTCGTCACGCCGCTCGCAGTCCAGCTACCGGAAGTGGCCTTTGTGCTGGTTCCATTCCAAGCACGGGGCCGAGGCGCGCAGGTGCATTAAGCCCTGCGATTACAAGGCGGGAAACGCGACGGGCAGTCAGTGATGGCGACCAAGGACTGCCGCAGCGTCAGCACGGGTCGCCTCTTCATTACGGACCGCGGCAATAACATACAGTTTTTAATAGACACTGGAAGTGACATTTGTGTGTACCCGATTTCCGCGATTCGTGAACGCCGCTGTAAAACTTGTTACCAGCTCAGTGCTGCCAATGGCTCAGCTATCGACACGTATGGCTATATTCAACTAAATTTGAATTTAGGCCTCCGCCGCAATTTTCCGTGGCGCTTTGTTGTCGCTGACGTAACGAAAGCAATCATAGGTGTAGATTTTTTGTCTCACTATAGCCTGATTGTTGATGTTGGTCAACAAAAACTGATCGATAGCCTTACCAATGTTAGCACTGTAGCTTCTTTAGATTTAAGTAATTCACTTGTATCTAGCGTAAAGGTAGCGACTGGCGGTGACGGTAAGTACTATAGAATTTTAGCTGAATACCCGGAGATAACACGTCCTTCTGGTACTCCTGGTATCGTAAAGCACAAAATTACACACCACATTCGTACTACACCTGGTCCACCTGTGTCATGTTCTCCGAGACGACTCGCCCCCGACAAATTGAAGATAGCGAAGCGAGAGTTTGACGCCATGTTAGCGAACGGAACTGCACGTCCGTCCGACAGTCCGTGGGCATCACCCTTGCACCTTGTTAGTAAAAAAGATAACGGGTGGCGCCCCTGTGGCGATTATAGGTTACTAAACGCGCGAACCATTCCCGACCAGTACCCAATTCGTCACATACACGATTTTTCGCACAGCCTGTCTGGTTGTAAAGTTTTTTCAGTCATAGACCTCGTTAAAGCCTACAACCAGCTGCCGGTGGAGGAAGGAGACATTCCGAAGACCGCGATATCGACGCCCTTTGGTTTATATGAATTTCCTTATATGGGTTTTGGTTTGCGCAACGCTGCCCAGACCTTCCAGAGGTTCGCGGACGAGCTAACCCGAGGACTCGACTTCTGTTACCCGTACCTTGACGATTTTTTAGTGTACAGCAAATCACCACACGAACACGAAGAACATTTGCGCCAGCTCTTCGAACGCATGCGTAAGTACGGCGTGCTGGTCAACTCGGCGAAATGCGTCTTCGGCGTCTCGGAGGTAACGTTCCTCGGGTACCACATCTCTGAAAAAGGCACCAAACCACTGGAAAGCAAGGTAGAAGCTATTTCGCAGTTTCCACCCCCGAAAACCGTCAGAGAGCTCCGACGATTTTTGGGAATGGTGAATTTTTACCGCAGATTTTTACCGAACGCCGCGCAGATCCAAGCGCCGCTCAATGCCTTGCTGACCGGGTCGGTTAAAGCTTCCCATCCAGTAGCCATAGAAGGGGATTCACTGCGAGCATTTGAGGCGTGCAAGAAGAGCCTATGCAATGCAGCTCTATTAGCTCATCCCGACTCGCAAGCTAAGTTAGGACTTGTCACTGATGCTTCCGACACAGCTTTAGGTGGAGTTCTACAGCAGCTGAAAGATGGACACTGGCAGCCGCTAGCATTTTTCTCTCGTAAGTTGAGCCCATCGCAAACCAAATACTCTCCGTACGACCGCGAGCTCCTTGCCATCTACGAGAGCATAAAATACTTTCGGCACATGCTTGAGGCTACTCACTTCACCGTCTATACTGACCATAGGCCTATCTGTTACGCTTTCCATCAACGGAAAAGTAACTGTTCGCCGCGTCAGTATAGACACCTTGACTTTATATCGCAGTTCACTACCGACATCGTACACATCGCCGGCAAAGACAACCTGGTTGCCGATACTCTGTCGCGTGTCGATGAACTACAGATGCCGGTCGACCTTGAATTGATGGCTGAACTCCAAGCCACTGATCCAGATCTCGCAGAGCACCTTAAAGGCGATACATCTCTCCGCCTAATTAGGACGACCATTCCTGGGAGTCGTGCTGTTTTGTACTGCGACGTCAGTACAACGACGCCCAGACCTTTCGTCCCGCAGCAACTGCGTCAGCAGGTTTTCGACTGTCTTCACTCACTCAGTCACCCTGGCGCCAAAGCTTCAGCCAAGCTGGTTGCTCAACGTTTCGTCTGGCCGATGATGCGGAAAAACTGCTGTGCATGGGCTAAGGCGTGTCTGACTTGCCAGCGCTCGAAGGTAACCAGACACGTTGCCTCACCTTTAGGTAAGCACGATTTACCTTCAGCGCGCTTCAGACATGTTCATTTAGACCTGATCGGCCCTCTTCCGCCTGCTGGTGATTATCGGTACTGCCTCACTGCCGTCGATCGCTTCACACGATGGCCGGAAGTTGTACCCATTACCGACATCACAGCCGAAACAGTGGCTAAAGCATTCGTTTCCTGCTGGGTGGCCCGATACGGTTGTCCTACGGAGATCGTTACCGATCGAGGTAGACAATTCCAGTCGGCACTGTTTCAACAGCTTTCCAAGTCCATCGGTTTCGATCACCGTAGGACGACAGCTTACCACCCACAGTGCAACGGCTTGGTGGAGCGATTTCACCGTCAGTTGAAGGCAGCGATTACCTGTCACGCTGACGGCAACTGGATCGAGTCTCTCCCGCTCGTGCTCCTCGGCATCAGGAGCGCCTTCAAAGAAGACCTCCAGACGACTTCGGCTGAGCTGATGTACGGTGAGCCGCTCCGTCTTCCTGGCGAATTCTTCGGCCACGACGTAGCTCACTACACCACCGACATCACCGACTTCTCAGCCCGCATGAAGTCTTTTGCCGAGAAGGTACGACCAGTTCCGCCCCAACACCATGCGAAGACTCGTAAACCTTTCGTGTTTAAGGAGCTTGCCACTTGTAGTCACGTATTCCTCCGGGAAGAAGTGCTACGTGGCTCACTACAGCCCGCGTACACTGGTCCGTACGAAGTGATCAAAAGAGGTGCTAAAATCTTCACTATACGCGTAGCGAGCAAAGACGTGACCGTAAGCATAGACCGCCTTAAGCCAGCCTATATACTGTCCGCCGATACAACCGCGCCGCGAAGGGATACCTCGCCCTCTACTCCAGACCTGGCACAGCCGCCGCCCGGGGACCCACCAGTTAGGACGACACGATCAGGCCGACGTGTCCATTTTCCTGATTTCTATCGACCTTAGTCGGTCTCTGGGAAGGGAGTGATGTAGGTGACCTTACTATTATTATTATATATTTATATTTATGTATATAAAACTGCACACTACATCTACACATCATATTTATTTACGTATACAATAACACTTAAACATTCATAACTCACATTCATACATTCACGCAATCATAACACTAAACAATTTTATTATAATGCACAAGCCAAGCCGCGCGATACCAGTAGTACCAGAAATATGCTGATCCAAGGGATATAGTTATTTGTCTTCGACAAATCTCGGGATCGCTCGGCTCAGCCGCGCAAGCGCAGTGGTTCGGCAACCGTCGCTCGCGAGTCGTTACCCGATCACCACGCGGAGCTCACGTCGTTTGTCCGGCCAATTCCTTTGTCCGCTCCTCCGCGATCTATTTCGTAGCTTTGTTTCTTGTTTTCTTTGTTGTGAATCAGTCTAAAACTATTAACCTATCCGTGCCTGACTTTTTACATGTCTTCTACTCCTTCTGTGCTTGTACTTTCTATGCAAACTGTGATTATACGTCTTGTGAGTTACAAAGTGTTTTTGTCTGAAATCACCAACCCACGAGAGCATCTAAAAGCGTATACACCCCACCATCAGCCTCTTTTGAAATATTTGAAAAAATTATGGATGACATCTTATATAAAATATCAAAATCAACCAAAAATCTCATAGTATGTGGAGACTTTAATATTAATCTTTTAGAAGTGTACTCCTTAAGTAGTAGATTAATTAACTTATTTAACTCTTATAATCTAAAGCCACTATTTTTGGAACCTACTAGAATAACTGAAACTTCAGCAAAATGTATAGATAATATGTTTGTTTGCTTAAATGATAAAATTGTTAGTAAAAATGTAATAAGCAACTTAAAATCAGACCACTTAGGTCAAATAATCAAATTACAAATTCAAGTTAAAAATAATAATGTACAAAAAAAAATAACATACATACCTGTGACCACAAGTCGATTTGAGCGGTTGAAATTGGATTGGGATTCTAAACCACCACCTTGTTACTCATATAACAGCCCTAATGAGTCATATTGCAGTTTTTTTAACAAATTCACCACTGCATTCAATTCAATATTCACACCCAAGTCGATTGTGGTCTCAGAAAAACTTAACTTTAGTGAGTGGGCAACAGTAGGTATACATAAGAGTTAGCAAACTTTGTATGAACTGTATAATGAAAAACAATACAATTTTAGTCTTGAGTTCAAAGAAAAAGTAAAAAACTACTCAAAAATGTTCAGAAAAGTTTGTCAACTGGCAAAATCAAATTATATAAGCTCGAAAATCAGAAATAGTGAAAATGTAATAAAATCGACATGGAAAATAATAAATAGTGAGACTGGAAAAGTCAGTACTTACGATAATGATTATAACTTAAAGATTAATGATTGCTCAGTCCAAAATGATGTTGACGTAGCCCAAGCATTTGAAAACTTTTTTACTGACATTCCAATTTTTACTACAAAGTGCTTAAACTCATCTCAAGTTATCGCTGAGTCTTTGCTTACAGAAAATGTACCCAAATGCAAAAATAAATTTAATTTCAATCATGTCAATGAAACTGATATTAAAAAAGCTTTTAGTCTATTAAATGTAAAAAAAACTGCAGATCTCTGGGGCATTTCTGTTAGACTTATTAAACCATTGATTGATACTCTTGCACCAGATCTAGCTTTTATATTCAATGAATCCATTGACTGTGGCATATTTCCTGATCTAATGAAGCATAGTAAAATAATTCCATTGTTTAAATCGGGTAGTAGGTCTGACCCCACTAACTTTAGACCAATATCAGTATTGCCAACGTTCAGCAAAGTTTTTGAAAAACTTATTTTACATCAATTGCTTAGGCATTTCGATGGCAATGACCTGCTTCACTGTAAGCAATTTGGGTTTACTCGCGGCAGGTCTACCACTGATGCTGGTGTAGAGTTGGTATCGCATATTTTTGATGCTTGGGAGAAGTCGCAAGATGCTTTAGGCGTTTTTTGCGACTTGTCAAAAGCATTTGATTGTGTACACCATGTAACATTAATCAGGAAACTACATCATTATGGAATAAAAGACAACTCTTTGGATCTTCTTACTTCGTACTTGTGTGACAGGATACAAAGAGTTGACATAAATGGGGAACGGTCTTCGGGATCTGTAGTTACAATGGGTGTACCGCAGGGATCTATCCTCGGTCCTTTCCTATTTCTTGTTTATATTAACGACCTCCCTCATCTCGTTAAGAATAATCACGAGATTGTATTGTTTGCTGATGATACTTCACTAATTTTTAAAATGAAACGTCATAATACAAATTTCGACGATGTGAATAATGCAATCTCAAAAGTAGTCAATTGGTTTAGTGTCAATAATCTTCTGCTTAATGAAACCAAAACGAAATGTATTAGATTTATTCTACCCAATGTAAAACAAGTTAAGGCCGATGTAAAGGTAAAAGAGGAATCTTTAGAAATAGTAGAAAGTACTGTATTTTTAGGAATAACTTTAGATAGTAAACTTCAATGGGGCTCACACATAGATAAGCTATCGAAGAGACTTAGTTCTGCAGCGTATGCAGTCAAAAAAATCCGTCATCTTACAGGCGTTGATACTTCTAGACTAGTCTATTTCAGCTACTTCCATAGTATTATGTCTTATGGCATACTGCTGTGGGGGAACGCTGCAGATATTAACACCATATTTGTGCTGCAGAAGAGGGCTATTCGTGCAATCTATAATATGGGTCCCAGAGAATCCTTGCGTGAAAAATTCAAAGAAATAAACATAATGACAGTAACATGTCAATATATTTATGAAAATTTGATGTACACTCATAAAAATATCAATAAGTTCATAAAAAATAGCGATATACATAATTTAAATACTAGAAATAAGAACAAACTGGCTGTGCCCACTACTAGGCTACGTAAGATTAATGTATCTTTTAAAGGGCAATGTATACGCTTCTACAACAAAATTCCAAGTGAGTTGCAAAAATTATCTATAAATAAATTCAAACGGATTGTCAAAAATATACTTTGCAAAAAAGCTTACTATAAAATATCAGATTATCTAGACGAAAAAAAAGTTTGGGACGAGTTATGCTCCAACTCTAAAACTAACAATCTAACAAGGTAAAGGTTTCTTGTTTGCTTCTTTACTTTACCTAAAAAAGATTGAAGTGAACAATTAATCAAAGTGATCACTTTATTTCCCATTTTTATTTCTTATTTAACTTGTATTTTGTGACGTGTCCAAGTGTCCTGTAAGGTCTTAAGGAAATAAAGCACTTTGATTTTGATTTTGATTTTGATTTCTTACGACACCCACGGGAAGAGTGGGGGTGGTGAAATTCTATGCCGGCACCACACGGCTATAATATTCATCGTAGATAATCTAGGATTCTAATGCCAAAAATTCAAATCCATTCAGTAGTTTCGGAGCCGGAGTTTGGAGTTAATACCAAACAAACAATGTATCCTCTTTATAATATTAGTATAGATTATAAAACTAGATTATAGATTATACAAACCTTACTAAATTTTGATTCTAAGTTTGTTACGGCAGAATCTCAGTAAAATTCGATAAATTCACTTATTTCTCGGATAAAATATTTACGTAAAATGATCCTATTGTAGTGCCGTCGCAAAGAAACCAAGAGTTGTATAAGTGGTGCCTAGGGCAGTGCGACATTCCTCCGCGCAAGCTGACTGCGCACTAGGGATGGGACACGGCAATGATTAAAAAACAATGAATATTTAATAATAATTAAATAAATAATACTATAAAGTATGCCCAGCATGGGGATTATGGTCAATAATCCCCAAATAATGATGCCATCTATGGCGCTCATTAGGGGAGGCCTATGTCCAGCAGTGGACTATTATAGGCTGGTGATGATGATGATGAATGATTAAAAAACTGAAGGAAATTAAAAGACACTTTTTTTACTTTACTTTCAAAAAGTGAAGAAAATTAATAGACGCTTTATTTATTTTTTTAGTCAACATATATATATTACTTGATCACTAGGTTGTGCTTAAGTTCTACCTTTACGTTACATATTATATAAAAATAATTTACAATAAAAATTCAGTTCAGCAATGGCTAGGTCCAAATGTCTTCCTTTAAAAAATATTATGACACAAATTCACCTCAATAATAATATAGGCGAAAAAATATTCCTTAATATTTTCCCCCATGTATTTTAGAGATCTGCTTCGGATCGAAATAAAAGAACAATAGACAACTCACACACCATCCAGCCTCAAGTTAAGCAGAGCTCGTGTTATGGGCACTAGATGACTGATACATACTACTATAAAATACATAGATATATATTTTTACTCTATATCAAACTACAATACCCTGAACAAATATCTGCAGATCTTACAAATACTACGGATCATCGTCCACAGCGCCACAGAGGTCTTTAAAACTTTAAAGCAACTCCATACGTAGTTTTTAATTACGCCATCTAGTTATAAACATTATAAACAATACGAGTAGACTCACAAAAGTATTCGAATTCTAAAATCTAGGCAAATAGATTTCTATGAGCGCAAACGATAAAACCTATTTTATACTTCTCGTTAATGTCTAGGCATTATCTTTATTATTGTCTAGATGTACTAATCTAATTGGCTACAAATCGTTGATAGACAGTCTCTATAGGGGTGGGCCTCGTCTATTGACTTATGGTGCTCAGCGATTTATGGTACCTGTATATTTATCAAAAACGAAAATTACAGTTGGTAGTTAACAAAAAAAATATGTAGGTAAGTTACGTGCTTTTTCAGTACGTTTATAAAAGTAGATAGAGTCTGTATCTCATATTTATATTAACTGTTTGTTACTAAGCGTATATATTAGAACCTACTTAAATAAGTCAATGAGCTGTTTCGTAATCAAGGTACATGGTACTGTGTACAGAAATATTGGAAAACTCAAATTATCTATACTAATATTATAAAGAGGAAAGATTTGATTGTTTGTTTGAATTGAATAGGCTCCGAAACTACTGGACCGATTTGAAAAATTCTGTCATCATTAGAATCCTAAATTTTCCGTGATGAACATGTACACGTATTATTTTGAAAAAAATTAGGGTTCCACATGATTTTTTTTTCTTTTGTTAAATACCCGTCCGAGGTGGACCGCTAGAGGTGAATATATTCATAAATGACATTTTTCAAAGAAAATTACAGTAGTTATATAACAGAATGTTTTTTTTTTCACATGGGCCAACCCTCAGCGTCTGTCAGTAATACAACCAGTTTATGGCATTTAGGATGGCAATTTAATTACTTCATCCCGACTTTATCTAAATGATGCCAACCGTTTATGGGACCATTGTCCCTAATGCGTTGGAGTCCAGTCTGAATGGATCTGAATGGATCGATTCTATTCCATTATCTCGGTCTATCTATGGTATTAACTGATCATTCAAACATCGAGGGAGAAATGAAATAAATTATGATGAAATTATGCTAGAAAATCAAACAAATAAAATCATTTATTTTACCATAAATTTACAAGGAACACTCGTTGATGTCATTTCACACATGCCACACAGCATCATCTAGCCCCAAGGTAAGCAGAGCTTGTGTTATATTTTGTTAATACTTTTATATTTATTATAATGTTAATAGTTTTGTATTTTGTATATTTGTTTTTTTATTCACAAACTACTTTTTCTAAGCTTTTAAGCTGCGCGATCAAGGGATCAAGAAAATATTTGAATTTACTATTTGATATTTTTATTTTGAGAAATATGAGTAAACTGAAGATTTATTGAGAGTCAACGATAAACATCTAATAGCTGTTGAAAATCTCTTAAAACTCTAGTAAACAAAGTTAACATATCGCTTAGTGTAAATCGATTTTAGAACGCATTGTTGACCTATTTTTGTCCAGCTATTAATAATCGCATTATACCATGAATATTTAAAGAAACTACGGACACCTCGCCCCACCCCTAGCCGGCATCCTATTATGCGCGTCATTTCATCTCTTTTTGCTCAGCACTAAACAGATAAGTCATTGTTTCGCGCGTCCCTTGCGGGCCGAGGGTACAATTCCTACCAACTTAATATTATCACAGATAACATAAATATTATAAAGACAAATTTTATATAGTATATAGTATTTGTAATTTGTGTATATTTTCACCAAGATCTCCTGTTTCAGTATATGCTTCTGTATGGCATCAGTATTGCCTATTGTCCCCTATTGTCTTGGGGACACTTTATCTATTCGCTGTCACGTATATGGCTGACTGTACTAAACATTGCCCTAATGGACCTGCAGGGCAAGCACGGGCTTTCTTGTCTAAGGTAGAATAGACAAAAATGACGTCACTTTATCATCGAATGCGTAAATTATTTGAAATTATTTTCTTCAACTTCAATAATGTTCGCAATGTATGGCGATGCGATGTCATTATTGTCTATTCTACCCTAGAGAACAAACGCCGTGGTTAAGTCGCTAAAAACTTCAAAAGTTTTATAACATTGATGTCGCTGAGTGTACATACTAGTGTGCAAGGTCCAGATAGTATCTGTATGAACATGGTCGATGTACACATTGTACACACGTCTTAATTAAAGAAGCGCTTAAGATTCGAAGATTCGAGAAATGGAAAGTAAACGAGAATGTTTGTTTGTTTGTTGTCTGACAAAATGATAGTTACACGTCCCACCGGATTATGAGATTACTAGTTAAGTTCCCGTGGTTTCACTCGCGTAACTCGAGATCCCGTGGGATTTTCGGGATAAAAAGTAACTGAAAGCGATCTCTTCCAGGCAACCTTTGGATGGAGTTAATCCATAAAACCGATCATATTGTCTTCAAAGTGTATAACACTCCGACACCGACATTGGCAAAGTCGTGGCGAAAAGCAAGCGGGCCATAAATAAAGAAGTTGAAGTTATTGAAACCTGAAATAATAAAATCATAAGTTAAGGCACATAAATGTATAATATATATGTGTATATAATAAAAAAGTAACTCATAATAATGTAACATAACATTTTAAACCATTTAACCATTATGTCATCTAAATAGGTTTTAGAGAAAGTAGATAAGTACCTCACGATCTCTTGCTTTATACTGTGATGAGTGACATTTATCATAGGACGACCTTCGTGGCACAGCAGGCGAAGATCCGCCTCGCCTGCGACACGGGATTGCGTGTTCGATTCCCGCCTCGGGACAAATATTTGCACTATCTGGTCGTTTTATATGTATAGTAAAAATATGTATGTCTGTGTTTATATTACAGATATATTTTTATTTTCTGTAAAAGTAAATAAAATACAATACAATAAATACACTATATTGCACACCAAAGAAGAAAAATATACGAAAACAGGAAAATAAAACTTAATAAAGTTTCACAAAAGTCTAATCGTTGAGAGCGATCTCTTCCAGACAAACTTGGGATGTTAATATTGTATTAATTTAAGTATATCTGTATCTAGTACCCATAACACAAGCTCTGCTTACCTTGGGGCTAGATGATGCGTAGATTATCCAGCACTATTTATATATTTGTAATCGGCTAAATAGATAGATTATCCGGCATTATTTATTTATTTATAATCTGGTAAACGTAGAAAAATTTGTCCCGTGGTGGAAATCGAACACGCTAACTCCAGCATCATGTGAAGCGAACCTTCTTCTAATTTCTACGATAGGTGCAAGATTGACCTCTGTTCATGTTATTTCGCAATTTTTGCATTAATGGCTGAACAATTATGTGTGACATTTTATATTACACCGATGATAAAATTATAGTGTAATTTGCTCCATCGTTATTTTTTACAATTACTTTAATGTTACATGATTTTAATGATTTTTTTGTTCAATTTATTAGCCATATAATGAATATAATAATATAATGTATATATCAGTATATCTATACTAACATTATAAAGAGGAAAGATTTTAATGGAATAGTTCCGGAACCTATTCAATTCAAACAAACTCGACAAATTCTTACGTTGCGTAGGTAGATACGGTTTACAGACTTAGCACTTGACATTCTTTACGTTATTTGAGTAAAATCGGTTTTCCGCTATCAAAATAACATGTTAATAAAATAGCAGCTATTCGTTAAAATAACCGTTTTCAAATACTGTTAAGTATACCAAGGAACGGAGGTCATTTGTCGGCCTTTGCTTAATGTGGGAAATCATAAAATAAGCTATTTTGTGTTCGTTATCTTACCTTGTTAAATAATTTAGGTATGTCACTAAATATTGTGTAAAAATGTATATATTATGTTAGTAAGTCTTTATATTTTCTATTGAGCTAACTGCAGACTGTTGCAAATAATACATACGGCATTGCCATTCAACGAGGGAATGCAGCAATAGTTTTTTAAGTTAGTGGTACAAAACTTAAGCAACCGTTATGGTTCGTCAAATAAAAAATATTGTTTTTCGGGTATTTAGCGCGTACTTTTGTATTACGCCCTAATCTAAAATTGTGAAATTTCAAATCGTTCTATAAAAAAATTGCCTTATTTAGAAAATTGTTCATGTCGATAAAAAAATGGCACGTGCTATTTTTGATCGTTTAATAGAATTCGTGTTTCATAGAATTCTATCTATGTAGGTATATTGACAACAAACTAGCTTAGCTTATCAAAATAGCTCATCACTTCGAGAAAGGAAGCCCTGACAGATGGTACCGTAATCCGATCCAAAAATAACCTTAACGCACTTCAATAAGCTTCATTCTTAATTACACAGAAGCTCAAAAGGTGTTGCGATTGATTTGAAAAAAGAATTACATTGATCGAAGTTCTATGCTTATTTTTTTCAACTTTATCTCTTTGCAATAAGGATTACTATATTTTGGTCATGGTTGCATGAAACCCCATTGTGTGCGTTATGGAGCTGACTTTGACATCTGCTGACCCTTTTGAAGTTTGTACAGATGTTTCTTTTTATGACTTGCGCACGTGGCTTATTCTACCAGGTGTTTGGTGCATAGACTAAATTGGTTCCTCTATGGGGTGACCAAAGAGGTTTGCATCGGTTGGGTCAAAATTGAACTGTAGTCTATTCTTTAAAAAACTGGCTCAAAGAATTGATTATTTGATTTATTTTTAAGTGATGAATGATTGTTGTATTGTGCTTAACTGACTGTTTTTTTCAAATTAAATGTATTCTTTTCAACGGAATATGATCTTTGTAGTGACGAATTATTACGTATAAATTTTTCATTTATTATTATTATTTCATTAAGATATAAGATTATATAATGGTTTTTTTCATGTAAATGTCAATAAAGTGCTCTTTAATTTATTCATTCATTCCTTTAGGTAGAATGTGTCAATATCAATCAATAACTTGTTTGATATAAGTACATAAATATTATAACATCAAGTCTTATAACTAATTTTGACGAACGAAGCATTCATATAAGCCTTTTCTAATCTAAAATTTGTGTTACAATTGAAATTTCTAAATATTCCTTTACACGAATTTTTTTTAACTATTGTGTATTGTTTTTTTATTAGTAGGTAGGTAGGTATTGTTTTTTTCCTATAATAGAATGGCATTGTCTTTCAATAATTGATTAACATAGTTATGCTATGACTAACCTATTGTTAAGATAAGGTGCAAAGCTATGACAATGTATATTGTACTTGGCATTTGCTCAAAAAAGGGAACTATACTTCTTCCTTTTCCTTTTCTAATCAACGGTACTTTTATATCAGTCGGCTAAAGTTCGCTGTGGAATAGTACAATTGAAGAAATAGTGGTAAATAAATAATGCAGGACAATCCACACAGCATCATCTAGCCCCAAGCTAAGCAGAGCTTGTGTACTAGATGACTGATACGGTAACTTAGCCGTATTCTGGAGGCCTGGATTATTAACTTGAGCCTGGATCATTGTAATAATGCAAAAACACTAAATTATTACTTATCTAATATTATTTAATCTAGCAATTTCATGTTTTTATATGCGTAATATGAGTTTTTAGCTTATTAGGGTATGCGTAAAAAACATAGGTACGAGTATATGATAATAATTAATTTTACCACGTTGGTATTGGTATCATAATCACGTATTGGTACCAACAGTGCGGCAATAAATAATTTTTATATTTATAAATTCAAAAGAGAATTGCGCCAGATTTTAAATATTTGTCGATACCTAGATCCATAAAACGGTACGGTTTCCGTATTTTAATTTATTCGCCTAGAGACAAGACTTTAATCAGTCAAATAGGTAGAACTTGCCTTGAACAATTTTTGGCCGTTATATCAAAATAAAAATAACTACCTTAAACTAAAAAATATCGTCAGAATTTTAGCGAGTACAAAAGACGTCAACGCGCTTCTTGTATTTTCAAAGGACCACTTAAATAACTAATATGGCTTTTGAAAAATTAATTTGTACTTTTTTTATTTATATTACTTTTTTTTTATTTTTTTTTATTGATATGGATCAGTTGAGCTACCTGTAGTTTGTTCGCAACAGTCTGCAGTTAGCTCAATTGTTTCAATTGTAAATACTAGTTTTTATTTAGTTAAATCATTGTAATTAATCAAAATCTGTTTAGGTGCTTATTTAAAAAATAATATATTAATTATAGTAAGAATCAGTAAGAATAAATGAAATCAAAGGCAGATTATGATTAACAGTTATAATAAAAACAATTTATAGCCAGTAGGAGAATAAATTTTTGCTACAATACCAACAAGCTCCAAATTCAAAAACAAATTTTTAAATAAAGAATACCGTAACGAATCAGTAATGATTCCAGAGCGTGCGTGCGCATCGACAATTTGATGTCTAAATAATTATTTGGGGTTCCGTTAGAGACAGTGTAAACGGACTTTTCAACCTGGTAGCAATAGGCTGCCGCACTGTGATTCATCAAATCATAAGGTTTAATCAAATCTACACAACATTCTGAGACCATCCCGGACCATGAAAATAAAATAAAATTGATATTTTTAATAATAATAATTGTTATTACTAATGCTCATTATAAATTATCAATATAAATAATATGGAATCTGTAAACTTATATCTATTAAAATAACATGGGACTATATGATTCTGTGTGAATCATTCAGCATTATTTATTTATTTAAATCGGTGATGCCATAGAATGGTACACTTTTAAACGAGTGGATGAGATTCTTATAATGCAGTTGTTGGGGATTAAGAAAGCAACACCTTGGTAGAGAATTTATTTATTGAACAAATGCACAACAAACAGCTATATTTTAATTCTAATTATATCTTAACTACAAATAACCAAACCTACATCAGCAAAATAATCGTAATCATTTGAACTATACAGAACCCCCTGCACTTGATCCAAAACTCACTCATCACATCCACCTCTTGTGTCACGCTCCATTTGAAAATGGAATAAATTCATTAGCCTCTTGCAAACAAAAATCCAACCTTGAAATATTTTCGACAATATTTGTCAATGTTGTTATATTTGCAATGTTGTTATATTTGCAATGTTGTTACATACTTATGCAATGTGGACGTGTGAAATGGAATTGATAAACGATGGAGCTCCTTTTGAAACACTGGGTTATCTTATCTGTCTTCCTGACCTTATTTCGAGTATATTTAGGCCCAATAAATAATATAATAATAATAATAAATAATATTATAAAAATAAATAATATAATAATAATATAATATCCGTCCGGCTTCGCACGGGTATTTAACAGAAATGGAACTTTTCATACGGAAGCCAAATTTTTAAAATATTCTATAGCTTATGTTCATCAGGGAAATTTAGGATTCTAATGTACAAGAATTTTTCAAATCCTCCTAGGCCCTGTAGTTTTGGAGCCTATTTAATTCAAACAAACAAACAATCTAACCATTCCTCTTTATAATATTTTTTGTTGTTCTTTTTATAAGAAATCTGTTACACTATTTTGGTGTGATATTGCTTTTTGACTAAAAATTCAAAGTTATTAGGGAATAAATATCATGACTACCTATTTAACAATAAACCTTTTTCGCATCCAAGTTTTAAACGGTCGTTGTTCTTTGACATAATATTCTAACCATAGAACATATTATTTTATTAGACTGAATTAATTATCTAACCTTAGTAGGTACCAAATCGGCACCGGAATGTATAAAATAGCTGGCAATACACTCGCGCTACGAAGCGGAACTCCTTACACAACTGTGTCAAAGTCACAAAAACGGTATTCAGTCTGTCAGATTATTTCAATGGTCAAGTGTCAAATCAATCCCATTTTTGTAAGTTATCAATAAAAGAAATTGTCAGAGTGTCACGTACGAAAAGTTCAATAAAACGAAAGAAGACAATAAAGCAATAGGTGCATTTAGATTTAGAGAAATCTGAACTCTAGTAGCCTTGTAATAAAAATTAAAGTCATAAAAAATCGGATGTGCCACTACTAAAAAACTGGCTGCAATAACCTTCCTAACTCAATTTAGACCTTATTGTGAATGAGCATGGTCGGCATTGGTTTGGTAGGATATGATTTCATAAGTTCATTGAACTCGGCTAAGTAAATAGGAGTAGATGCGCGTAAAAAAGTACCTAGCACCTTATTATTGCGGTACTTGAAACCCTGATTTGCAGTTTGAGATGCAGGAAGTGATTTGAATTTGGAATTGGAATAAATTTGAATTTAGATTGTCTAATTTGACCTACTTAAATTGCTAATGGAGCACCCAAGTAAGTACTTATAAAGTTAAGGTTTGTGTGTTGGTACGAGTATGAGGATTCAAAAACGAAACAAATCCTTTGATATTATATTCTTGATCCTTTAATCGGGTTTATTTATTTGTTTCCGTACAAACCACTTAAAATATGCGCATTAATTATTGACTAATCCTTAAAGGAATTTTTATCAATGGTTTTGGTGCTAAGTTCAAAAACCGGAGGATTCGCCGCCGTTCGGACCAAATAATGACATCATCTTTAAGTATATAGGTATTAGTTACTCTGGATACACACCTTTTTACATTTTATCTTGAGCACAAGCTTTCAGTGATCATCGAGAAAAACAAAATTAAATGAAAACTACGGAACCCTGACATATTTTTCTGAAACGCTTACCTACTTTAATATCATCATAGAATCAAACATTGATTTTGAACTGCAATTCAAATATCGAACACTGAGGTTGCTGACAACTCAATTTTCTATCACCAAACATTACGCTAAGCTACGGTATAGTCGCACCAATAATAATCTAAATAAAATTTGAAAATGGAGTTACGTTCGTTCGACTCCATTTTCAAATTTGCTGTGAGTTGGTATGCATTTCTTTTTAAACTGACGTAAAACAGAAGAGTTATGTTAGTAAGGTTTTATCTTAGTCATTATGATTTTTTTTAAGTAGGTACCTAAGTATGTTTGTTGATTTCTTCGTCAATTATGGAAAGATTTTGTTTTGTTAAATTCTTTCGATTTTGTATGGCGAAAGATCACGAAGTAGTTCTATAAAAAAACCAAGGGATTACTATTTATCTCATAAAACATAGAAATTGTAAAATTAAGGAATTCGAGATCGTTTTTTTGTTTTTTACAACAGTCAAATTATAAGTATTTTTTGCGATAGACGATATGTTATGTACTTTGAGCTAGTTTAAGTAATGTCTTTAGGATCTAAAAAATAGAAAACCTCATTCAAATTTTTATACTTACATAAAAAAAGATGGAACAATTTTAACAAAAAAACACCTTAATTTTGAATAGTTATGTTCATTAGGTACGTTTTGTGTTTGTAAGATGAGACGTTTTATTCTTTATTCAGTTCACTGACAGATATCTTGTTGGCACTGTACGGTAAGTTACGGTAAATAATTTTTGGAGTATCACCTTTTGCATTTCAAAAGTTACTGTTACTGTTACTGGTTTATTTACCTGTCAAATGTGGAATTAACTGTATTACTGAATTACGTTTACTTAATAGTGTTATGTGAATGAAAATATCGATAAAGTTAAAATGTTTATCATTCAAATAGCGTTTTCAAAAGCTTCGGTATGTATAAGCTTTTAAAAAAAAATCATCTGCTTTTGAAAAAGCAGATGTCGGTACTAAGTAAGCCGAGGCTTACTAGTACTAAAATAAAATAAAATAATAATTATTGTTTATTTTTTTATTTTATTTTAGTCGCTGTCGTAGTTGTCGCCAGAAAATCGCTTGTTTTTTTATATATTAAGATAAGTAAAGTATATAAATAAGTAAATAAAATACTTATTGAATTACTTACTTTACCTTACTAGTACTAAAAAATAAAATACTTTATTATTATATGTATTTACCTACTTAATTTACTTTACTTACTTATACTTACTATCTGTATAATGTTAGTATCAGTGTTATTTATAATATACATCTACATGTTTTTATTTCCAAAATATTTACGCTGTTCTACGTAGTATGGGACAAAAAAATAATCATAAAGAAATCTATACCACACCTGAATCATTACATTCATAATCGAAGAATAACCTATGCAACGTATAATTATTTTATACATAGTTTATAATAATTTAATGCATTTCGTTAATATGGAATAAATGAATTAAAATGAATGAATCAAAATATCACCACCTGCGTACGCTGCGTACGCTCCGATCCAGTGGACGCACACCTTAACTAACCTCTAACCTTTACTTTCGGAAAGACATCAAAAAAACAATGCCACAACTCAAAATTAACGGAAAAAGATCAAAAGCATAATGACACTTAAAAAATTAAACGAAAGTAAGTATGTTAGTGATATTATGTCGACTGCATACGACTGGCGTATGGAGTACAGCGGAATATAGACAGACCCCTACAGGTTCTTGGAAGGTTGGACAGAGGTTCTCAAACTTTGACACAATATTTTTTAAATCAAAATAAAATACCTCTTTTCTGGATAGTTACAACATGGGTCTTGTAGACGAGAGTGGATTATATCTTCTGGGCTGATTTCCTGATACATCGTCGGCCAATCGTCACATTCGATCAGCTGAGATTGCGGTCAAACCAATGTCTGTCTCAATTGACACTACAAAAAATGTAGTCACTGATACGATCATGTAGTCACTGACGAGGAACCTAGATTTTGTTTAGTTTTTGTAAGGCAAGAATGTCAGAATATCACCAAATCAAAAGATACCCATATTATAGATAAGATGTTATATATAATCTCTAGAAAAAAATACTTCGTACTTAAATTGGTATTTTCCTAGTCCGCGACAAAACAGGCCCGTCAGGAAATCTAGCTCACTAGAATCTGAAAACGGGATATGCTTAATAAATTCAAAGTCGTTTATGTAACTTATTATTGCGTATCAGATATTGTATGTGGCGACGTTCAAAAAAGTTTATCTGTAGGGCTAAGATGCACGCCACGAGAGACGACACGCGCGAGACGAGTAATTTAATCGTCGTCAGTTATTTTCTCGTTTACTCTAAGATGCGCACCACGAGATACATAATACTCATTGTCGAGAAGTTCTTCTCGCGTAGAGATAGCCACCCAGACGAATACCCGTTCATTTCATTCAATTGTTTATGGTTTTAGTATGCTGCTAGGAAGCATTAGAATAACCTTCATAATTTTCACCTCCTTATTGGTAGTTTGAACATTTTCACTGGCAGAATAGATAGTAAAATATTAGTGCAGTTTAGTACCTAGCAATAGTATGTTTTCTCATGCACTTGCCGCAACCAATCTTACAACAAGGCCAAGAAAATATGTAAGTACATACATTCGTATTGATTTGTCTGAACTTATTAAACACGCTACCGAGTGATTTTTTGTTTCATATGACTTAAAATATGTTTGTTATTAAATCCATTAAAGCCAAAATCATCTAGCTTAATTTATCAGGGAAAACGGACTTAGAAATCTTAGGCTCGACTTTGAAATTAGCTAGGTAATCCCGACAGCATCATTTATCCTTACCTAACTATTCATCCGCTCTACCTACCTAAAAACTCTACCTAAAATGCTATCTTTGTTTCAGACGGTAATCATCATCATCAAGCCAACCCAACACCCCACACCCAATGTAGTACTTAGAATAATATTATGTACTAGACAGATAGACATTTTATTGGTAAAAATTAAATTAGTACAAGTCAATATAAGATAAGTTAAGTTAGTATGCACTTTAAATAAAATAATATCACCTATAAAAAAAACAATGTGTATTATTTTAATTATTAATGCATTAAAAAGGGTTTGAATAGTGTCTGCATTGGTGCCGGCTCCATTATCCAAGTCTTCTCCCAATTTCTTTTCTTCTAATAGGATCCTGTGACAACATTGTTTCCAGTCGCCTAGGCATGTAAAACTGCCCTTTAAGAACCCATTAGTATGCTCTATACCATTGCGCACTCTGCAATGCCAGTCTGTGAAACTCTGCTGATACCCGACATTTTGAACATGTAAAATTGGTGTAATGAGCCAGAGCTCCAGTGGATACCCAGAGTCACCTGTAACAAAATCAAAAGTATAAAGAGAAATTCATACTTTAAAATCTGAATAAGATAAACATTATTACAAACCGGTTAAAGATTAAAACAGTAGCCATGCACTTGTTCTTGCAGTTACAAGCAGCCACAACTTTACCAGCATAGAAATTGAATCTATATATATATATACGTAGGCTTTGTGAGCTGTATTCTCGTTGATCTCGTTCGCTTAAAATTGCAGCAGAACCTACAACAAGATAAAATTATGTAAGCATAATATATGTAGGTATGTATCCAAGTACCTAATTGGTACCTAAATTGTAGTCAGCAAGCGATGGCATTATAGGTTACAACCGAGATGGGTTAGAATAAGGTAGGTAGGTACTCACTTTTATATGAGCAGGTACGCCAGAACTATTTTGCGGCTCCAAATCGGCCGTTAACCGGGAAATGAAATATTCCTTAATTGGTTTATTGATGCGCCATAGTCGTTGAAACTCAGAATCGGGGACATCCAGAGGATCTCTTCCGGTCTTCTCTGGTATTAACAAATAATGTTCACTTGGAACCGCGATAACCAACAAAATTCAAAGAAAAATTCATGAATATCTTCTCGTCAATTTTCTCGTGCTCAAATTGAAGGACGAGAGTTCTTCCCGCGCTAAACTGTCAGAAGTTGAGAAAATGTGGCGCGCATCTTAGCGTTTGACGAGAAAGGTGACCACAGATAAGATATACATTCACTTAAATCGTTCACGTGATGAGACGAGATGACTAAAGGTGGCGCATCTTAGCATCAGTCGAGAAATCGAGATACCGCCATTTTTCACGAGATAACGAGTCGAGAAACGCTTCTCGTGGCGCGCATCTTAGGCCTACTGATGTACCTCCTCGACGACACCGACATATTGTGATGGCTTAAAAGGACTATCCCTTTTGAGTGAGTATAGTGATAGTTTTAGTTCAAGCATAAATGCTAATAAAAAAAACACACGATAAAGTGTATAAAAAATATGTAGGCTAAAAAAAACTTGTGTACGTAAGTAAAAACTTTGAGAACCTCTGCCCCAAAGGACAAAACCGTAAAGCCCGCGTGCAAGCGGGGAAGGACATAAAACTGATATTTACTCCGATTACGAAATATAACGAGGGAGTAAAACCTCGCACAATATGACACTGCTTCGAATTCTCGTAACTTCGTCTTTATGTCGTCTTTTCTCGTTACTTCGATATTATGTCGATGATGACATAACTTTCGACATTATGTCGTTCGAATTTTCATTAGGTTTTCGATGTTATGTAGATAATGTCATTTCTAGATTTTATTCAGCGTCACATAACTCCAAGCTTAGAACCTTATAGAATATTCTATTTATTGTCTGGAAGATATCGCTCTCAGCGATTTTTGAAACTTTGTTTATTGTTATTTGCCTGCTTTTTTGTATATTTTTCTTATTTGATGTGCAATTAAGTGTATTGTATTGTATTACTTCCACAAAAAAAAATTTAAGTTATTTGTAAAGATTTTACTAAGCGATGGATCGTGGTCTTTAAATAAGCTAACTTTTTAACGACTTAACGCATTCACTGCCCAACCTCACCGCTACAAAGGCAGAGTCACTCGCCTCTGTCGACATTCATAAAAACATTAATACTTAAAACAATTCCACTGAAGTGATATATCCTTGATAGTCAAGTTTTTTCTATACTAATAATATAGAGGAAAGATTTGATTGTTTGTTTGAATTGAATAGGCTCCGAAACTATTGGGCTGATTTGAAAAAATCTTTCACCATTAGAATCCTTAATTTTCCGCGATGAACATGGGCTATATCATATTTTCAAAAATTTAGGGATCCGCATGAAAAATTCAATAATTAAACCGTGCGCTATATATTCAACATTTTTTTAAACCCAACTTAGTAATAACTTAACTAAACTTTTTTTAGGTTTTTTTTGTACCCCCTTCGCAAACGTCGCAGGGGTCGTCGTATTATTTTGTGATTTAATTAAATTCTCTTGTTTATTTTGTGATTTAATTAAATTCTCTTGTACACTTCAATAAAACAATATTTAACCTGTGATTTAACCAAATGACATTCATCAAAAACCACTGTCCTACTTAAAACAATACAATTAGAGCGAGAGGCAAGACATGTCACAGAAAAAATACATTGTTTAGAAAAAGACGCACGATGTCATAGTTACCACGATATTACGTAATGGACGCCGGTAAGACACAGTGTAGTGCTATCCACTTAGCTGTTCAAGTTGGAATTCCAAGTAACAGTCGTAGGTTCATTTAGAAACCACTTTGACAACCAAAGTTACAGCTTATCCCCTTTATCCATAATATTATCAATCTGCATTGCTATTTTTCAGTCGGTCTTCTTCTATTGACATAAGTCATAGTAAAGTATAACACTACTTAGCAACTGTTTTAAGTAAGCGGACAATATGAATAAGGGGGTATGAAAGGGGGGACATGTAAACCCTGTTAGTCGACTTACGTTATGTTCCTGATGTCGTTGCCTTTTTATGGATTCAGACGTCACAAAAGAGGACATAAACTCAATTAGTAATGACTGCTAGAGACGCAAAGGACAATGCTACTTGCAAAATTTTGTTTCGCACAGCATTATCTACATCTTATCTACATTTCGTCAGGATAATTATACCGACGTGTTTGAGGGTTTCTTTAATATACTTACCTTTTACTCTTTTATTTTCAACCCTTAATAATAGACACCACATGACGAGAGCGGATCTAGATGAGTATTAAATTGATTATTTCCCTCGCTAAGGCATAAAACTTAAGTATTCTCCCACCACAGCAAGTTTCGTAGTAAACCCGTCATATTTCATCTACAGCCTATGCAAAACTGCATTGGCCTCCCCTAGGTGTCTTCATGTGACGTATCAGGCGTTATTTATTTATTTATTTCGGTACTAAAAAGTTTACATTAGTTTCGGTTAGTTAATGTTATTTGATGCTATAATTCTCACGCTGGGCATGCGGGTTGGGGACCGCATTTTAGCTGCTGTCATTTCAACAGATAAGTGTACAGCACTGTAGATAAGGCATCGTCATAGATTAGAAGCACAATAGAGTTTTGTACTAGTTTTGACGAAAGTTATGTGGAATAAGGGTTTTTATGTAATCTATTCATGTTCGTCTTTTGTCGGGAAAGTGATTATCGTACTTATTAGGTAATAGGCCGTGGGTCTTATTTCGCATGGCATACTTATGTAAGGGGAGTGCTTGGTTGTCTAATACTGTTTGCCAAGTAGTTGTTTAGGATAAGCTAAAGATAGAGAAAGATGGAAGGTTAGGAATCTCGAGGTGGTTTTAACACACTAGTGGTTTTTACACCTTAGGTAGTAAAGAGAATAGGAAACCGAAAGTTTAATATAGTTTGTGTGAGAAAAATATAGGGGTGATTCAATTCAAGAATCACTAACCTCTAAGTGCCATTTCCAAATTAGAAAAATAAAAAAAAAATCGTTTCTTCAATTCATTAAGACCCTAAGTCCAAATAATCACTAGGTAAATACAATTTTAATACAAATAATAGCAGATCATGGTGTAAAATGCAATAAGTATGTCTAGAACGACCATAGAATGACCTAATAATTGTGTAATACTGTGATTTGAACAATGCCATTTTAAGAACATGCAAATAGAATTTAGCAACCATCTTAATTTATATTGTCTCTAATGACTAAAATACACACTAAATCAGAAAACAAACGTTTCACTAACACATTGTTTTTGTGAAGCTAATCAATCCAAATGTGGCCATTAATGTTACATCAGATGTTGCCAACTAGCGTTTTGAAATATTGCTAATATTTTCTGCGAAGTGACAGTTTAGTTTTACACTCGTGACCCTGAGAGAGAATTAAAATTTTACAAAGTATGTTTCAGAGAAAAAGAAATTTTATAAAAAAAAAATAATAAGGTCGTTTGGTAAATTAAAACGTAAAAAAATATTTTCAAATGGTATAGAAGTTAGAACCCTTAAGATAATTAAGAATAACTGCGTCGTTGACGCAGCGGTCGCGTGTTCAACTCCAGATAGTGAGGTCCAGGGTTCAAATCCTGGGTTGACTCAAAATTGTTATTGGGACTTGACCCTTGCGAGAAAAATCATAGTTGAAAATCATATTTCAAAAAATCTCCTTTCGTCTCTTTGTATGCCATAATATATTTTATCGGCCCATAATATATTTTATTTCATAAAATCTTCGTTCGTCCTACTCACCCTGAAAATCTGCAGTACGTTCCGCGAATTTCTCGAATTTTTCGCGGGAATCGAACCTCCTCCGTCGCAGGCCGATCCTCACCCATCGCACCACAGAGGTCGTTTTTATATTGTTTATTAATTGTTTAGTTAACTGTACAATAAACAATCTATCTAGTCAATCTGATAAATATCTTGTAAAATCAATATTACCTCACCATTACGTACATTCTTTTCCCATCCTAACCTATAATTCTGACAATCAGATTATTTCCTGATACGAAGGAAACCACGGGTTACGATGAGCAAACAAAACCTAATCAACTTTCGCTCGGTACACAATACTAAAGGAAAAACTATAGAATTAGGTTACAATCTTACGATCTAGAGATGGGGTAGTGTACTCCGATTCTAGAGGTAGTTATCGATGAAATTGATCTTACTTTAGGTGAGCTACAGCATTTGCTATATCGATAACAACGCTGTGCCTGTTTGGGTACCTGTCAGAATCAAATATGGAAAGATAATATGGATATTAGGTACAATTTATGGTCCTTATATAAATAGTAGATTTCACTGTACCCTCCTACTCTAGGGGCAGGGGGTAAATACTTATTATTATTATTCATATCCATGTTCTATTATAATAGTAAAGTCTTTTATGTATATATAAATAAATTGTTTCTATATAATGTCCCTATTTCAAAATACATATGCAACCTCTTGCGTCAGCCGTGTGGTGCAGGCATAGAATTTCACCAACCCAACTCTTCCCGTGGGTGTCGTAAGAGGCGACTAAGGGAAACACAGCGGGGGGCGGGCAGCAGCGCCTTCTGCAGAACAACTACACCGAACTGCGATCCCCAACCCGCACGCCCAGCGTGGGGATTATGGGCAATAACCCCCAAATAATGATGCCATCTATGGCGCTCATTAGGGGAGGCCTATGTCCAGCAGTGGACTATTATAGGCTGTTGATGTTGATGTTGCGTCCGTCTGCGACGCATTCGGTCTCGCCTCGGGACAAATGTTTTAACATATATTTAGTTCGGGTGATCCGGTTGTTTTCTATGTGTTATAAAAATATAATTTTATTAAATATATTGTATTAAGTATATCAGTCACCTAGTAGCCCCAACAAAATCTCTACTTAGCTTCAGACTAGATGATGTTGTGAAGGTCGTCCAGCAAGGTACTATTATTATTAAGGTAAAATGTAGTTGATTGTCCGTGGATTGTCCAGAACTACTATTATTGTTTATACTATTAATTCTAAAGTACATTTCAATCAAAATGTGTCATTATTTATGTCAGATATAATAAAATTTCTTATCTATGGTACCGAATAAATATTTAGTAACTCCACCTTTGACCATTGCGATTCCACTCCGAAAGGTCGTCCCAGCTCTAGCCTAGTTTCGAACAATGCTCGTTGAAGCTGCAACGTGGGATCTACATGCGGAATAGATAAACGGCATCTTCGGAGTTATCTCGTAATGATGACGTAATTGTTATGGTGCGTTCTATATTCGAATGGGTTAATTTCTTCTTCTGTTATGTTGCGCCGCCTTATGTTACGCCTCTTTGTTGTAGGTTTATCATTCTATTTTTGATTTGAATTTTTATTTTGTATTGCAGGAAAAAAAAATCTAAACTATCTGTTTTTTTTCGTCCAAACTATTTAGTTCCTGATTCAAATACAGTTTTTTTAATTATCGGCTAGAAAATTATTTGCGTTGCATTTCAAACCTGACATGGTTAAGAGACTACCTCATTTGGAATGGATTTTTGATTTTGGATTTTGTTAAGGAGTTTTGTATTCTATCCAACTAGCACCAACATTATAAAATCATAAGTTTTTTTCATTGTGAAATTTGTAGTTTGTTATGTGTAGTTTTTGAATATGTCTGTGCGAAGGTTGCTAATTGGATCAAGCTGAAGTTCTGATCACAAATAGTTTTGGAAATAGAATACCTTATAAGCTTCCCTTTATTCCGAAAAACCGCGTCCAAAGTGACGGGCAGATGCTGGTACATAATTCAATAATTTTCATCATCATCAACAACCTATATTTAGCCCACTGCTGGACAGGTCAACCTTAACGAGCACGATATCACGCTATCTTCAGGTTGCCGCATCCACCATGTACTTGCCGTTTTTCGCAGAACGTCATCCCACCTGGGCTGGGTGCTACACTACGTTTGACAATACGTGGACTCCACTTAATATTTAAATCTAGATAAAATTTCGTCAGCGCGTTGCGTTGATACAACGTGATTTCAAGTTCAAAGTTCAGATAATCGTAACCTAGTTTAGTGTCATTGTTTTTGATAAGAATTTTATTACTTAATGAATGAGTCAACAAAATTCCTCATTCACTCTGTAAAAATAACTATGGAAACAAATTATTAAGCAAGATAAGTACCGTGTCCATGGCTTATTGAAAGGTTGCCTGGAAGAGACCGCTTTATTCGATAAGGCTGCTCATTGTTTAACTATATCTGCGTTTTCCTGATTTTTTTCTGTTTTCCTGATCGGACAAGGCAAAAGAAGTTTAGAAAACGTAAGAATTGTTTTGATTCTTTTAAAAATAAATTAAGATTCCTTAGAGTAAATTCACCCTGCTGTAATTCACTGTTTTTCGCAAATCGCCATTCCACGCGGCAAGAATATTCGTCTATCGTTTATCTCCTTAATCTAATCGTAAAATATTTGTTAATGTGTATCGATAGTTGACTATCAAGATCATAAAAGGACTGCCGATATATCGGGACAATAAATCAGTTCTGGCAATAAAAATGTGTAGGTGGCAATACTTGTTTCAAATTTAGAATCAGTTCTTGCTCACTGTTATATAAGCTAAAAAGAGTATAGATGTGTAATTGGGAGGTTGTGGTGGGAAGGTTGCGCCGGCGCCGTTGAGATCACGGAGGATAGACCCTCTCCAACTAAGTCCGAAGAGTTGACTAAAGGCACAGTGGCATGGCAGCAGCTTTCTTCTGCGTATTATGTTTTCTGGGATTTTTTAAAATTATTGGTATTATAATCCACCTGACAAAATGAAAATAAAATCAACAAGGGTGCTCATAATGACTGAACCCCTCTTCTTGTTTGAGGCACGTTCAGACTTATTTTAATACTGCTGGACTAGTCTGTGTGACTTGTCCAGCATTATTAAAATAAGTTTGCTAGATGATTGATAAATAAAATAAATTATATTACATAGTTTTATTATCATACAAGTAACTTAACAACCAGTATACCGAGACAAACATCTTCAGATAATACAAACTTTTGACTCTAGAAGACTTTCCTCCGCCGCGCCACATCGCTTTCAAACTACTAGACAAATGCGAAAGTGTATCGCAGTTGGCTCTAAAACTATTTTGGTTCTAATCCCTACAGTGTACCAACTAAAAAAGAATGAAAAGTCTGTCCGTTGACAAACAATAGAGAAACCTATTTTAGTAGAACCTACGCAACCTTTAGATCCATATCAATAGTTATAAGCAAAAACCAAGGATTTTCATACAATTATACGACGTGTGGGAACTAATAGTAATTGTTTATTGTTTCGTCCAACAATTGTACAACAATTGTTGCGAAGTAGGAAACTTTGTGACTAAATTATTTGTTTTACAAAATAAGGTCAAAAACTAGTTGCGACTTATTTCAGTTCTATGAGCGTTTCCGTGAATACATCGTTGTAAAAAAAAAAAACTAAATAAATATGCAGTAGGTACTGTAAGCTGTTATATTAAAAATCCAAATCGTAAATGTCTGCAGTACACATTCATCGCCGCGACACCGAACGCGAGAAGTGCTCCCGTTTCGCCTTAGGTTCACTCGACGAGTGTTACTGCCAGGATTAGATTGTTCTTTTTAACATTAAAACTCTTTCGGAAAAACGAAAATGACTGACCAGTTAAGACTTGTATTATACATTATACTAAAGATAATAAGATGAACATAAGACTAGGCAATATGGTTATAACGACTTTCACTTGTAAAATGAACAAAGAATAAAGAAAAAAAGAAAAAAACCCTTTCGTCAAGGTGTGCCAGAAAACTGTACGAAGCCGAAAGGTTTTTTAATTTTTTTTTAAATTTATTTTTGCTTGCATGTACATTGAATGAATGGTTAGTAGGTATAGTTATTAAATGTTATTTAAGGACCACGCGGATTAACTGTTATTTTTCTAGTATCCTTCCATTATTCATTATTATAGTTGGCAACATTAAAAAATTCAATAAAATGTTTGTGGGCCAACAAATAAAGTAACTTTAGTAGATAATCCTCTTGTCTATACAATACAATACAAATACTATTTATTGCACATCAAGATCGATAACAACAGAAACAGAAAACATAAACAGTTGCACAATGGCAGCCTTATCGCTAAAAGCAATTTCTCCCAGACAACCTTTGAATTTAAACGTAACTTTTGTTAAACACAAACAGTTGCACAATGGGCGGCCTTATCGCTAAAAGTGATTTCTCCAAGACAACCTTTGGATGTAACTTTTGTACAGGTAAAGACGGTTGTCTATGTTCTGTAACAGTAGGTAGCTACTTCAGAAACTAGTACATTTTGTACCTAACTTCAAAGCAGTTGACATTATACTTGAATATATTAAAGACGAGTTTGTCCTATATTTACAGCCTCCTGCAAGATTTATACACCCGTTTTGCATATTTATAGTTTCTTCCGACATGCCCTTAAATATAACGTTAGGCTTGGGTTAGACAATGCGGTTTTGGGCGAACTTTATGAAATAAGTCAACGATTTTATTAATGTACTCAATTTTTAAAAATCAATTTTTTTTAAAGACTTGTTAGTATATTCACAAACATCTTTGAAATATGGGAATATATAGGACGGCTATATATTCCCATATTATACGTATTTCTATAATATGCCTTGAAACTCTACGTATATTGCTTGGGTAGGAAATAATTTCGAAATGTGGAAATAAATATAGGCTTTAAAATAGACCTATAACCGACCGATCTTATAACCAACCAGTTTGTAGAATGACTAGGCGAAGCACAAAACGAACGCTGTTCTCTTGAAAAACGAATTATAGACGACCTCCGCGGTGGGCAAAGATCCGCCGATGCAGGAGGTTGCGAGTCCGTTCCTGCCTCGGGTCAAATGTTTGTACGATCTCAAAAAAAAAACGTGAAAATTACCCAATTAAATTATATAGTTTTTATTTAGTTTTTATTAGAAATCGCAAGCTCGAAATCATAATGAGTGTATAAACAACGTTTATTTATTTATTATGTATATCAGTCTAGTACCCATAACACAAGCTCTGCTTAGCTTGGGGTTAGCTTGGAATGTCCGGCATTATTTATTTATTTTTTCATTCTTTCTAGATAATTGTTATCTCATTAAGAATGTATAGTCCGCATCACATATAAGTACCCCCCCCCCTCCCGTCTCAATGTATGTGGGACACAATAGTTGTTATTGTTGGGAATTTCAGACTTTGAGTACCTATTATGGGTGGCGGTTTGATCCTGAGTGGCGGCGTGATAAATTATTGCATGTGAAAATTTTTGACAAGTTACAAGGGAATTAGAAGTAGTCGAAAATATTTTGTAGACAAGGGGGATACCTAATGCTGCCTTACAAGGGAATTAGAAGTAGTCGAAAATATTTTGTAGACAAGGGGGATACTTAATACTGCCGCGCACTGTACATGCGAACTTCAAAGGTCCTTTTAAACCTACCAGTCGACCTTCCCTCCATATTAGCAGATGATGGCACTGCAGCCCTTATAAGCATGCTTTGAGGCAAAAACCAGAATGTTGTGTAGGTTTTATAGATCCAGTGGAATTCTCGAAATTATTTTATCCAAAGAGGATCATTACCAGATCCATGATCCAAAGACGGTGACGTCACGATGGACAATTCATACGAGATTATCTAGCCGTAAGCTAAGCAGAGCATATGTGTTATGGATAGATTACTATTAGTAATAATATATTTATTAGTGCAAATTTTGCTAAAATCCTGGAAAATGCTCCTTTTATGACA
Organism: Eupithecia pulchellata; assembly: GCA_963931895.1. Lineage (NCBI taxonomy): Eukaryota > Metazoa > Arthropoda > Insecta > Lepidoptera > Geometridae > Eupithecia > Eupithecia pulchellata. Next base: position 6,864,436 of record OZ007542.1, on the reverse strand, counting down.
CTGCTTTGTATAATATTTGATTTGTTTTTGACTTGATTAGTGTTGGTCATTGTGACAAAAAATAAAAGGTTACTATGTATTTACGTTACTTAAAAAACTTAGTGTGAATATGTAATTAATATTGTAAATTATTTTTATGCTAGATAAAAGACTATATTTTTTTTAACACAACGCTTATAGGCAGATTAAGTTGTATAAAATTATGTTTTAGATCTAATTATGTGTTATAAGATTATTATTTTGTGTACATAATATTTACATTGTTTCCTTTTGTAGTTATATAGCATATTTTATGAACTTTAGAGCATCGAACTATCTAAACAATAACAAATTAAAAATGTCTCGAATCTGCAGACTCGTAACGATGTAACCTAACCTCATAATGTCGTAACTTTACACCTAATCCTACACAAAAATGCAGAAACACTGCATTGCTGTTTTTCCTGTTCAAACGGCTCTCCCACGTAGAGATTTTTGACCAGAACCAAGGTCTTCTGAATGTTCTGATTGACGAGTTTTTTGCCATCCGGCCTCGTACCGATTGCAAATTCATCGTGACTCTTGACGTTTTTTTCTTCTTTATCTAAATTATCGTCACAAGCTAGAAAGATGCTGGACAAGGTATCTATCTCCTCTTGAAATGATATATGTAGGTATAAAGGTTGAGCTTCCTGAAGTTTGTTTGCACAGTCCGCAGTTAGCTCAATTGTGTTAACTGTAAATACTAGTTTTAATCTGGTTATTAAATTGTAAATTTCTTTTTTGATAAACTTTTACTCTTATGTAATAAGTATATAGATATTATAATAGTGCTATTTAAATTATCTGTAGTATTTCACTTATTATGTCACAGTACCCATAACAGAAGCTTTGCTTAGCTTGGGGCTAGATGTAGCTGTGTGGATTGTCCGGCATTATTTATTTATTATATTATATATATATATATATTTATTATTTATAATTAATAAATTTGACAGCAGTGTGACTTTTTCGATAGTTACAGTTTTCATTTTAAAGAAAACAAATTTTACTACCCGCAGTATCAACATACTTTTTGGATTTTTAAATCGCTTTCGAAACCCTTGTGGGCTCGTTTTGCCTGTCCTTTTTCCGTCTTGAATATCTCAGCAACTACCGCACTCACATTTCATTCGCCTGTAAATTTATAAATGTTTTTAAGTACAAATACTGATGCTGCAGTTATATAATAGACTACAAGGTCAAGTGGGGTATCATATGAAAGGGATTAGCTTGTACTAACTATTTTAAAAATGCTGAACACATCGAGCTGAAATTGCGTACCTACAGGTAGTTCGAGGCCTGGAACAAGATAATGGCTTTTTACTTTTTATCCAGTAAATCTGATTGAAGTAACCTCCAACGCAACGTTTTCATAGAAACAACGCACGCGAATCCGCGGGCAGAATCTAGTAGTATACAGCCCAAATCTTCGTAGTATTTTATTTTATTTGTATAGCATTTCCGAATATTTATGAGAATCTGGAAATAACTCTAGATTGTTATCTTCAGATATTTAAAGAGTCATCATCATCATTATCATCACCAGCCTATAATAGTCCACTGCTGGACATAGGCCTCCCCTAATGAGCGCCATAGATGGCATCATTATTTGGGGGTTATTGTCCATAATCCCCACGCTGGGCATGCGGGTTGGGGGTCGCAGTTCGGTGTAGTTGTTCTGCAGAAGGCGCTGCTGCCCGCCCCCCGCTGTGTTTCCCTTAGTCGCCTCTTACGACACCCACGGGAAGAGTTGGGGTGGTGAAATTCTATGCAGGCACCACACGGCAATATGCCGGCACCACACGGCAAATTTTAAGAGTAGCGTGGATAAAACCGGCCATATCTCTCTCCTTGACCTTGATTGATATTGATAAGGTATCAATCATATTAGATTTTAAGCAAAAATACGAAACTAATTCTGATAGATAGAATTTTAAACTGCATTTGTTTACAAATAACTCGTTTCAAGAATGCTGAAATACGGTTAAACAATGTTTTTTGTGGACAAACACTGAAGAATGAAGATTTTACAAGAATTGATAACAAATAACAGAAAACAGACATATTTGCACATACGCAGCGAAAATGGTGCCAATTCGAGTTCTAAAACAAACACAGAGAAATTAAATGAATGAAAACTGTCAAAACCAAAAAGTGATGTTTTGAGTGGTGATTTGAGGTAAAAGAAGCTTTATTTCTCATAAAAAACTATAAGAGTTAATTTACGATGAGAATAAGTATTTGGTATGATACTTTTTAAACTTCATTATGTTATTAAAAACAAATTATGTTAACAAATACAAATTTGTATAGAGTAAATAGATAGATACAAAATACTTTATTATACACACAAAGAAAGATGATAATAAATAATAATAAATAATACTGATCAGACATGTTTAGAGTACAGGAAGTATAGAGACTATTTGCGAAGATCCCACCTACGAGGCAGATGTCCTAGCTAATCCCCTAAGTTATCATGCACCTAAAAATAATTATTCACCACAGGTTCCTCATAAATCACCTGATTGAATACATCTAATGAAGGTGACCTTGTGGGCCTGGTCTCTGCCCCAGGCTAACGATGGGGAAGATAAATCTTCAGCTACAAGAAGATGAATCTAGGCAAAAATTTACTAGGAAGTCTCAACTTGGTTCATGGTTGTGTCTATGTTTAGCTTGGCAAGATTTCAGTTCGTAAATCTGTATTTACTATATAATAGTTTTAGGAAAGTAAGGGTGGGAACGGTTTTCGATTTGATATAAGGAGGAGGCCTTCCCGGTTACTTAAGGACATATCAAATACTAATTTTAATTTATGTCCTACTATAAGTGATATAATGTTGGGATAAATGAACCATTCCAGTGACTTTTATTTTAAATAAAAGGTTGAATAGCTTGGAGTATCATTTCTGCTAATGAGTGACGTCAAATAATGACATATTGAAATTTGATATTGACATGACGTCGACAAAGACATTGTCAAAAAACTTAAGCCGATGTTCTTTATTACCACACACCTCTAGTATACGCTCAAACATATCAAAATAAACTTTATCTCTAAAAGATAAGACCGAAAATCCAATCAATGAATTGTCAATTTTAAAATACTTTTAGATTATGATGCAAAATTACGTGTACACCTGTCAAAACTAATTTGAATGTCCAATGGTCCGTAACGCGAGGTAATAATGACGATACTCGTTCGGTGACCGCGTATTTAAATTTGCCGTGCAGTAGCTAGTTTTTATGTTGTTCTATTTTTGTTTTTTGTCAATAATGAATTATAATGTTGATGTAACTTTGGTACAGTCGGGAAGATAAGAGATTGGTAACTTTTAACAATAAAAATATTTCTGATTCTGATTCTGATTCTGATAACACTAACTAATACCATATAATCGTTAGTATTCATATATTAATATTGATATACCTATGTTTTTGATTAGTCCACTGTATCCCAACCCCAAGAAATACATTGAAGCACAATGTGAAAAAAAACAGCTTCGCTTTGGTTTTAACATAGTATCTCTCAATATAAGCAATTTAGTCAAATGTATCCATAGAAAAACCTGAGACATAGCGAAAAATAACTTTAGCTATGGTTTTATCATAGTAATTCCTAATATCTGCGATTAATTTAAATCAATAACATAATTGGCCAATATAAACTTCAATCATACAAATTAGATAAGAAAAACTATCTGTGCATATCAATAGAACATTTCACCAAGAAAACATTATTTATACCTTTATAAAGCAAGTTATGTTATAAATATGCACCGTGCTTTATTTAATTAGGACATTTTTTTCAGTACTTTTGACTGAAAAATACAATTCCTTAAACTTGTCTTGCAAATGTAACTTAGGTATATACTCTGGAATGTAAAAAAAAAAAAACATATTAAAAAATATTATTTTTACATTCAGAATAATATCAAATTATTTATTAATGTTTTAAGCCTTGATTGTACATAATCCTATTGTGGGTGTTTTTATTGCACTCTGTAATTATAACTGCGATCAGATATAAATCTAGTATTATCTAACTCAATGCGATTCTATTGAACTTATTCTTATGATTCATAATCTTATATTTATAATCCATCAATCATTGTTTTGTCGTAAAAAGTTATTTTATAATTTGATTATTGGCATTTTGTGACTCTTCTGAGGCATTTGATTGCATTCGATATAAAGTATTACTAAATAAGTAATACTTTGATAAGGTTTTTAAAATTAGAACACGAAGAGTCGTAAAAATTAAGAGGTGGCCAAATAAGACGTAATCAAATGAGGTTGGTATACCGATAAAGGAATAATGGAGTGTAACAAGGCTCTTTATGTGGACCTTTATTGTTTCTTTAACTATAAATACCTAAATGACAAGTTTATATGAATAAACACATATTTACGGCCTTTGAGTTTATTACGCTCACTACTATATATATTAAAAAAAACCTATAATCCTAAAATGTTGTCCTTTTTGTCAACAATAATAAATCTGTCAATCATTTTGTTAAATACTAATTGCTTATAATATAAAACAATCCGTAGTTTTTTGCTTATAATTTTATTATTAGATAAATTATACCTATAGCAAGGTGCGAAGAGAAAAAAGATACATCTATGTTCCAAGGTCAGTTCATTGACCATAGTTGACTTGATGGCTTTATTGATTGACAAGCTATTTGAACTGAAATAAAAGTCACGCTGTTATAGGTATCTATAGCTGGCTTTGATTATATACTTGTCTAGATAGAGTGTTGCGCTGCAATCGCAACAAAAACAACAGGCCAGGTTTGATGGGCTTGTGTGCGAATTACGCACACAAGTATGTGTAACTACAGGAGCGCAACGTCACATCTGGCCGTACCGAGTGATACCAGCTTTTGAATATTTCCAATAATAGAAGGGGTAAAAAAAAAATGTATTTATTTTGATTCATCTATAATTATAAAAATTTAATAAGGATTACTAGGTAAATAAATCTATTGTAAAAAAAACACACACAGGTATTATTGCAGATTATAAATAATATGCAGCTTATAATTTAGAGAGCAAATAACTGCTGTCTTCGCTGGGTTCCAGACATCCACTTTCCGCCTTTTTCTTATAATGTCTATCCACTTTTTTCTTAAAACAGGATCAGTAGGTAGGAGTAGGTATTCTGTAAAAAAAGTAGACGACACTGGCTTTACCATTCAACGCAGCCGCAGGTTTTTGTAATTTAAATAGGTAAACTATAATTTCCTTATTTAGTAGGTATACAGTGTAAATGAAGATACTTTCTTTATCAACCCTAGAACCCCCCAAATTGACACCTTGGTTGTATTTAATAAATAAATAATAAATAATGCTAGACAATCCACAAAGCATCATCTAGCCCCAAGCTAAGCAGAGCTTATGTTATGGGTACTAGATGACTGATACACATAATATAATATTATTAAATAGATAGATATTTTTATTATACATAGAAAACAACCAGAACCCCTGAACAAATATCTGCAGATCGTACAAATATTTGTCCCGAGGCGGGAATCGAACCCGAAACCTCCTGCGTCACAGGCGGACCTTCGCCCACCGCGCCACAGTGGTCGTCCTTACGTTATTTCGTATCAAACATCACAAAAAACCGCAAAATTAATATCAATTTTAACTACTGATTAATACATAAGGTTGGCATAATAATAATAGTAAATGGTTTCACTTTTAATAACGCTAATAGTTACGGAAAAACATTTGTTGGGTCATGACAAAATATTTTTTTCAAATTAAAAATCACAAAACTGCGAAATCTTATACTCCAAGAGCTGGCAACCATGTAAACATGGCGTCGTATAAAACCACAGAAAAAACTTTACTTATTTAATTGTTTCTCTTTCTTATTTAGTAATTCTAAGTTTACTTACCGATGATAAGTGATTTTTTAAATTGTTTTCAAACGTCCACTGTAATTCCTGCACACTTTTATGGCGCAAATCCTCATTTTTGTATCTCACAGATCGCGTGTTTACCATACAGTGACAGCGTCACGACTGAGCGGGCGGAACGAGCTTATAACCCATCAGTGGGGTGATACATTTTTAACCGTTTTGAAACTCGAACTCTCTATCTAGACAAGTATATAATCAAAGATAGCTGGTTATTGATTTATAGATATCGTAGAAATTAGCTTGATGAAACTTTTAAAACATTAATACATGAGAAGGTTACAATAATTCATACCTACACAAGTAGATGAAAATCCTACTAATATTATAAAAGCGAAATTTTGTAGGCAAAGTTACTATTTCACGCAAAAAATTTGGTACACAGATAGTTTATGACCTGGAATAACAGCGGTTTTTTAGCATACAGAACCCAAAGGTTTCCGTATAGAAGCATTGGCAATAGTCTTGAAAAGAGTTACCTTCACTCTTCGCTGCAACGGGAAAACCTACGGATCAACATTATTTCCTCGAACCACCAGAGCTCTGCGCTCACTCTCTATGTCCTATGAGGCTATGACCTATGTATTGAAAATCTCGTGAATTCGATTCCGAATCTATTGAAATAGTTTATACGGTACCTACATATATAAACTAATATTATATGAGGTAACGAAACGTAAGCTGGACTACAACCTATAAAGTAAATAATATGAAAATTATATGAAATAACCGGTTTATATTCTTTTTGATATTATAATAGTTTAGCCAACATGTCGTCACACGTCTAGGTACTGCGTATTTACGCAGTAGACGTGTATAGCTTTAATAAAAAATGTGTTATGATTTCATAATTGTGTTCACTATTGTGTCCCAAATACGTTGAGATAGGTGGTACTTATGTATAAATGTGACGCGCACTGTATAGGTACCTCTATAACCTTTTAATTTAAGTTCATTCTATGTTTTTAAAGCGTCTACAATAAAGAATAAAATCTTAGAACAGCTCTTTATTCCTGTCATGTGACACCATTTTTGAGACAGCTGATGTACCCTTTATCTTTTATTTACATAAATTATTCAAGACTGTTCTAACACGTGTTCAAATCAAATATCTTTTGATCTGAACTAGAACACACGTGGTCGATAGGCAAGTTTTTTTTAAGTGGTGAAGTGTGAGTCGTATTTGTTCTCTCTGGGTTCCGTGGTAGATATTAAAGTTAAAGATTTTAATTTTGAAATCGCCAAGATTTTAATTTTGGCTATTTTATTTTGCGTACTCTTATCCTCTTTTTTTTTAAATATTGTTCTATCTTTGTTAAATACCTATAGATATTATTTAATTTTTACCCCTTAAAGTGTTGGGAGACAAAATAATAGTTTTTTTTTCTTGGGCCATTAGGCTCTTTTTGGTGTAATTTATACCACTTTGGTATTTAATTCTAACCAAGTAGGTACCTGTGTAGTTGATATAATATGATATCTATAAATATATTGTTATAAACGAATCTCAAATTTGATTAAGCATTAACTAGCGATCCGCCCTAGCTTCGCACGTGTAAATGTTATATTTAAACCTTCCTCTATAGAGGTATATATCCGTTGTTTAGTTTTAAAGATCTAAGCATACATGCCAAGGGACAGACAGCGGGAAGCGACTTTGTTTTATACTATGTAGTGATCTAAGGTTATCTTTAAGTAGTAAATAATCCTTATTATTATGTCCTAACGATTTTTACTTTTTTGATTTCGACTTTATATTTCTACAGACAAAATATTTAAAAAGCTTTTTGATTACGGAACCCTAAGAAAATTATATCAGTCTGTGACTCAGATATCTTTTGTTAGTGACATTGAATAGTTTTTTATCGATTAAGTTTTTATGTATGTTACGTGATTGGGTATCTAACTACTAAACATAATATGTTATGCGTGTTTTGTAATGTTCTAGTCAATGGGGCGTGAGAACATTAAAATCATTTCCTGGATAAAATTACACAGTGGACATGTTGTCGGGGCCAAAATGCTAACCAGGTTAGGTTGTATCGCTTTGTCATGATAATGGTATCGTCTTAGAATTGTTCATAGATAAAAAAAACTCAAGATGGTGCGTGAGGTGTTAACCGGAAAGCTATGTAGATTGGACGACCTATGTGGCGCGGAGGAAGGTCTGTCTGAGACGCAGGTTTCAGGTTCGATTCCCGCCTAGGAACAAATGTGTGTACTTACGATCGGTAAATATTTCCTCAGGGTGTTCTGGTCATTTTCTAGTTATTTTAAAAATATCTTATCCATGTATTAAGTACATATATCAGTCATCTAATACCTAATTATAGCCCATAATATATATAATAATACAAGCTCTGCTTAGCTTGCGGCTTTAGATGATGATGCTGTGGATTATCCAGCATTATTTATTTATTGTTACTGGCTTCAACCTAGAAACTTTCTACACGCGTTCTTCCTGTAGTTTATTTCATCAAGTGTACCTACTGTCCAAAGGTATAAATTGTAATTGCGAATAAAGCGGAAAGGTTTCATTGTTTCTTTGAATTGAAAAAGCTCCGAAACTACTGAACCGATTTGTAAAATAATTTCAAATTGATCCATTTATTATGGAAGTTGTAGTATCTATAACACAAGCCCTGCTTGGGGCTATATGATGCTGTTTATATTGTCCAGAATTATTTATTTATTGATTTTCTTAGAAAAATTCCTGGATCACAGACGGAGCTTTGCTCTGTAAGCGACTGAGGTCGTCAAAGTTCTATGTTTGACCATTGTCTTCTCTTTGCAGGATGCGGCACCACCATCAATGAGCTGACGCGATGTTCCGCACGGCGTCAGTGGAAGGCTCCGGGCCGAGGACACCCCCTGCCTACGCCCCACACCCCCCCTACGTGCCCCCTCGTTTCTTCCCCCCTCGCATCCGCCCATCACCACCCCAATACTGCTTCGACGCGGCTCGCTTCGCATGCGACGCATCCAAACCTCGCTACCTCGACGTAGAACGAGAGAGACTGGTCACACGATGGTTAGCGGAAGCGAACGAAGCTTTAGTCCGTCGAGACAGACCTCCAAGGTATAAACCTCGAAGCAGCGAGCGGAGAAACGACTTCGGAAGACAAAACGAGTGGTCGGATAACTTCCTGCTCGGGAGACGGAACGGTTCCGTCGAAAGAACTGAACCGGATGACGACAGTGAAGTGATGAGTCTAAAAGAGTTTGTGGATAAGTTCTCGTTGCCAAGGGTTGTGCAGTTGGAAGGTGAAAATAGGCCAGTGTTGTTGTATAGGGTACTAGAAGCGCATAGGCGAGTGGAGGCTGTGCCGTTGTCGAAGAAAGGGAAGCTGGCGGGGAAGTCGCTGTATATTCCGGATTCGTATGATGGTGAGTTTAGCTCCTTAGTGTTATGTTTGCCTGGTATTTTAGAAGCCAAGATAATACATCATGTTGGAAGGAATTTTACTGTGCAATGATTTCTCTTGAACCGGGGTGCCTACGTCTACGAGTAGTTAGACATCCTAACAAGCAAAACTTCTTAAACTTTAGCGATTTTTTAACATTTTGAGAATATTTTATTTATCCGGTATTTATCGCCCTCTTGTTTTATTTTCTCCTACGTTTTCATCGCGTTGCAGCGATTCATCTTCAGAATCATGAATATCTGTTCACATTACCACACTGACCGTGTCCGAATGCAGTGCAGTCGGTACATGCGCGAATTCCATTACGAAGAGGCGAAAACTATCTTCAACGGAAAAAAAAACGAAAGCTACCCGATAAATATACAATAATCTATAATATTATAATAGGTAGGTATATACTTTATGCCAACTTTGGGAGGGTCACAGCCGATTATCCATTGTTCCGTGATTGCCTCCCATTAGCTTCGCTTCCTATGACAAAATGGTGGACAACTCAAGGTGGGCATGATGTCACTGACGAATCGCCTTGTTTGATGGAATCTTTTCATGAAGCTTCAAGACTGGCTACGAAAAGGCAAGTCCAACTACGAATAGTTCAACGGTAGATGTAGTAATTTAAAGGAAGGCCTTTCCATGAGTTACAGTGCATTTTTGATAGTTTCCAATGGAGCGTTAGGCCGTAAAATTAAGCAGTGAGCAGCTTAACTTTACGGCCTTTTAGACTGCATCATAATTTCTCTATAATCAGGAGAGATTTTGGTCAAACGAAGGTATATTAAGTTTTATCGATATCGATTAGAATATAAAACAATCTGATTCTTTTTCGCAATGAAACCTCGCGCAAAATTACGTCCAAACTTTTTTAAAACTGTGTGCAGAGTTATTTAAAGATCTAAATCACAGTTGAATTATTTCGCTCTGACTATAAATTGACGGAAAACAAAATAAACAACAAAATTAAAAAACTGCACAACACATTAAACTTATTTCTACTAAACTATTTAAATAAGTACGTATAGGACAAGGTCTGACCGGAGCTAAATATAATGTTTTGTATTTCACAATTTTTTTTTTAAATTCAAACTTACGATTTTGCTGAAACTTTATCGGTTTGAAACTTTATATAATAATAATTTTTTTTGCTCTCCACAAGGTTTACTTATGAATAAATCTTACAACGAAACTAGATATCTAGGTAAATTAAACCTGTTTTGTGAGAGGCTGGAGCTTGCTATAGGTTTTTAGAAAAACCTGTAACTGCAAGTCTCCAGGGCTCCTCCAATTGTTCGGGCTTAGTGTGTAACAGTTTGATTATTATTCTAAAAATATAACAGAAACTAAAAACAAAAATAAAACTCAATAACTTATTTCTTAAGGCTTACAAAATAAACTTATACACAATCAGGAAGTACTTCACACAATAGTGTGTTAGATTGATTGAGGGCATGTTATATATTTTTTTTAAATGAGGGCAAAATCCTTTATTAACAAATAAAATTACAATGATCTAACTAAATAAAAAACTAGTATTTACAATTGAAACAATTGAGCTAACTGCAGACTGTTGCGAACAAACTACAGGTAGCTCAACTGATCCATATGTTAAATTAATGTTATATTTAGTAGAATTCATATTTAAACATAAAATTTTAATGTGAAACACCACAGTCGTACCCCATAAAGGTCCTCGTCCACCAAAGCCTTGGCCCAAGCGTGGGAGACCCGTCCCATTACATCTAGACCATATAAGGTCACCGTCCACAAGGTTAGCCTTGTGCGTATTGTATACAAAGGCAGTGGGCTCAGGTGGTACTTATGATATTAATTTTATAATTACTTAGCTAGAACCTCCTAACTTGTTTTGGATCCATCATTAAACAGATACGACCTCTGTGGCGCGGTGGGCGAAGGTCCGCCAGCGACGCAGGAGGTTGCGGGTTCGATTCCCGCCTCGGGACAAATATTTGTACGATCTGCAGATATTTGTTCAGGGCGTTCTGGTAGTTTTCTATGTGTAATAAAAATATCTATGTATGTAATAGTATTATATTATGTATATGAGTCATCTAGTACCCATAACACAAGCTCTCTGCTTGGGGCTAGATGATTCTGTGTGGATTGTTGGGCATTATTTATTTATTTATTATAGATAGATAGATAACTCTTTATTTCATAACTTACGAATAGAATACAATGGGTACTAAGGTTTACTTAATCTATGGCCATGGAATTGGCGGCTTTATCGCTTATAGCGATTTCTTCCAGGTGACCAAGGTGAAAGGAAAACATAGGACGGTGCTTAAGCTATCCTGAATTTTATATACCAACCTAAATTTATTATACTAATACACACATAATAAAATTAATAAACTAATACATAAAAAATTTAATAATATTAGGGTATTTAAGGCGTAAAAATAAAACCTTATCTTTTATTTTCCTTAAGTTTCCATCGTGTTGAGATAGATAGATTTTTATCATTTAAAACGGAATATTTACCATGATTTGAGTTTTGAGTTGTCCAATATTTCGGCACAGTTTCATGCGCCATGATGTTTTTAAATGACTTTAGTGTTAATAACCAAGATAGTTTCCAAAGATACATACCTATATAGATTGTTTATTGTAGTGGTACCTTCACTATAGTATAAAAAACAAAGTCGTTTCCCGCTGTCTGTCTGTTTGTCCCTATGTATGTTTAGATCTTTAAATATACGCAACGGATTTAGATGCGCTTTTTTTAATAGACAGAGTGATTCAAGAGTAAGGTTTTTGTATAAGCATTGCACCCGTGCAAAGCCGGAGCGGATCGCTAGTTATTTATAAAGTAAATTGCAAATAAGTTTAAGAAGCAACTAAAAAATATAAAGAACTTTTTAGTTTTTCTGGAAACATGCATTTTGGGTTCTTGTTCAATGGCAAACAAAATTAGTAAATATTTTAACGTTTATTAAAACGTGATCATATTTTTAAAATTCTTTAATACGCATTATGTACCTAATATATAGGTATTATTAAATAAAACAAGTAATAGTTGGTACAATGTACCTAACGGTCAGTACATAGGCTGTGGACCGAGAGGTCGCGAGTTCAGTTCCCAGGTACCATCTGATTTATACTTCCAATGCAATTTAGATTTTTATCTCATGTACTGTTTTCTATAGACGATCAAACCGCTAGAGAAAATTATATGGAAGATGGTATTGTTTTATATGGGATAATACGCGCTAATAGAATGGGATAGAACCATTTCCAATATAATAATGTTGGACAATTTCTTTAATCTACACAGCATCATCTAGCCCCAAGCTAAGCAGACTTTGTGTTATGGGAGAGAGAAAACTGATATACATAATACAAAAGATTAGATAGATATAACCGAGGAAAGACGAATGTGTTAATATATTGCGTATTTATATGTAGCTTTGTATGTATGTTTATGATTCATCAAAACAAGTGACATGGAATGTTGCATACCTACTACAAGTGTCAATATTTGCAGACAGTTGTTTTGTTCGTGCATTGCGTGATAATGTTGACACATTGCAATTTATTGACAATGTCACTGATTGAATGATCAACTGTGTTCAAAATACCTACGACGAAACAAAATGAGAACTGTGAAAAATGTGTGTTTATATCATAATTTTTGATAGGTACCTACTTTATCTGCTTCTTCCAGCAAACTAGTATTAGGGTTGAGCTCGCCTTTGTAATTTGTTTACATCTTAATGTTTTATTGTATATTTTATCGTGCCATAAAGAGAAATAGGAAGAGAGTGTCAGAAAGAGGAATTTTTGTGCGTGGGCGCAAAGAACCAAATCAGAAATCGAGTTCTACAAGTTTATTGGATTTTAATTGGATAGACAGAGATTTTGGCGTTTCGGACACGTATACGGAGAACCTGAGACTTATTATTTATAAATAATTATATTTTATTATTATTATTACGATATTTAAAAGAAAATCCTGCAAGAAAGCAGGTCCATGGAATTGTATACAAGGTGTAACAAAATATGTGTACTAAGCCGAAGGGGGAGGTTTCAGACCCCAATGGTGATCAGTTGTTGTTGGGGGGTAGAAAATTAAAAATTCCTATTTTAATAATACAATTTTTTTAATTTTTTTTCGCTATTTTATTTCCTTATCTGGGTAGCCTATACATAACCTACTACCACTGCAGTTAGGTAGGTATTTATTTTCGTAGAGTTCAGCTATGGCGGGGCGGGAGACTACCTAATCTATCTATCTACCTATCTATTACTCTACATCTATGCCCATACTGACGTCATTGTCACAGGTACAAGAAACCGCTGCCTTTAGGTTTGTTACTTCGTAAAAATCAGCTGTCCATGTTGAAACTTTGATGCAGTTTTTTCCAAAATACCGATCGAAATTCGAAAAGTCGTGGAACAAAAATTGGTTCCCTGGGGGGTGGAAATTCACCCCCTTTCGCTTAGTACTCATATTTTGTTACACCGTGTATAGTGCACAATAAAATGGATGTTTAATTAAAATTTCCTTGTTTTCAAAACACCTTCATCTGATTTATTCATAATGTTATTCCGAGCCATACTCTTCCCTTAGCGAGAACAAAAACATTCCTTCGAGCTATCATCAGGCGATCTCGAACACGTGTCGAGTCGTTTTTACTTGAAATCATATCAAAGTGAACGTTGTGGAGCTGTTTGTGTCAAAATAATGAGGTAGTTATCACATAATTACCAACTCGTCACCTAAAAACCGCATACAATTTTAAAAACCATAAATAATAATAAATTAATAATGCCGGACCAACCACACACCATCATCTAGCCCCAAGCTACGCAGATACTAAAACTAGCAGATCAAGTTCAAAACAAACTGAAATTAGTCGATCCTAGAAGATTCTCCATCCGGTAATAGAGACGGTTTGAAACAGTTACCTTAATGGTGACGTAAGTGGGGGGTAAGTGGGGGTAATGGTGATAATACCGTGCAATATTCAATATTGCTGTTTGCTTTTCAGAAAACTGTTAGCCCCGGGAGCTTTGAAATAGCAGTATTAAGAATAAAATCGTCACGAGATACAAAGCTTGTGTTTGTATTTATTTTAAATTCGCTCCGGATTCTTCTTTTTTTACATTATAAGAATATTGGTATGATATTTTAATTTTGTGACGTGTTCAAGAGACTTTTAAGGTCAAAAAGGAAATAAAGTATTTTGATATTGATATTAAGGTACCTATGCTTTTTATTAATTTATCAAAATCATTTCGAGGACGATTTCTCAATCAACCGCTCTTTGATATTGCGTTTAAAAGATTTCGTAGAGGCGGTATTTTTCTATACTAATATTATTAAAGAGGAAAGATTTGATTATTTGTTTGTTTGAATTGAATAGGCTCCGAAACTACTGGACCGATTTGAAAATTCTTTCACTATTAGATTCCTAAATTTTCCGTGATGAACATAGGCTTTATAATATTTTCAAAAAGTTAGGGATCCGAATGAAAAGTTCAATAAATAAACCGTGCGCTATATTCAACCTCTTTTTCTATTATGGCTCCGCTGCTTGCTTTTTCTCTACGGCCAGTGTCAGTAATGGAGTGTCGAGTCAATGTCAAAAACCCCAATGCTGTTAAAAAAGTAGGGGATCCGTATGAAATCTGTGAAACCCATCGTGTTAGTGTGTATAATTTCTGAAATTTTTGTTTAATACTCGTGCGAAGCCCGGGCGGACCGCTTGTAAGTACATTATACGGCAGTCTGTCATAGATCTATAAAACCATTTTTATGTTCGCATATATCAAAAAAGAAAAAGAAAATTACGTCCAACTCAACTTATATCAATCACAAACAAAACAAATTATTTTCAACCGTATAACAATTACATAAAAAGCTTCAATTGTAAATACTAGTTCTAAAATGGTTTTTATTTTGTAAATTTCTGTGTATAAATGTTATCAAAACTATATAAAAAAACAAAAACACTAAAAACAAAACTTATTAATTTTCTGTGTTAAGGTTATTAAAAGTATATAAAGAAAACAAAATCATTAAAAACTGTATAATGGTTATCAAAACAAGGTTCCTAACAACTTAATAGTACCTATGAGGTGTCTTAATGAACCATCAACCCATGGATGGTAACGTTCGCAAATTACCAGCTAAACCATTGTTAAACCATTGCTAGACCATTGTTAGCGTGTCGAAACATTGTCCCATAGAAGTACTATGTTACTGGTGGTGTGCTGCAACATACTTAGTAATTAATGGGTGGAATTACCTGACTTTCTAAAACAACACAACATCAACATCACCAGACTATAATAGTCCACTGCTGGACATAGGCCTCCCCTAATGAGCGCCACAGATGGCATCATTATTTGGGGGTTATTGCCCATAATCCCCACGCTGGGCATGCGGGTTGGGGATCGCAGTTCGGTGTAGTTTTTCTGCGGTGTGTTTCCCTTAGTCGCCTCTTACGACACCCACGGGAAGAGTTGGGGTGGTGAAATTCTATGCCGGCACCACACGGCTTCTAATGGTGGTAATGAATTTAGTGATTGTTGATTTGTTGTTTTTGGGTCCTTTGTAGGATACGCTGCTGGTATATATGTTTAGTAATATTATAAAGAGGAAAGATTTGTTTGTTTGAATTGAATAGGCTCCGAAACTACTGGACTGATTTGAAAAATTCTTTCACCATCAGAATCCTAAATTTTTTGTGATGAACATAGCCTATGTTCATCACAAAAAATTCGCACCCTAACTTTTTTGAAAAAATAGAATGTTTTCAAAAAAGTTAGGGTGGGTTCCGTATGATAATTATATTAATTTATTGTTAAATACTTGTGCGAAGCCGAAGACCTCTAGCATATTATAAAGAGAAAAGATTTGATTGTTTGAATTGAATAGGCTCCGAAACGAATGTATTGATTTCAAAAAATCTTTCATCAATAGAATCGTCCAGTATTGTTGATGAATATAGCATAGATCAGGAAAAACTGGCATGGGAGGGAACAATTTTTGAACTCTTTTCAATATATTTCAAAAAGTATGAAACTAATTGAAATTTCATACTGATTTGGGATGTACGATCTTATCTCTACATTTGATATCCCATTTGAACATTTAGTCTCTTTTATAATTCGACATCACAATAATTTCTAGTGAACATTTTTATTCTAATTATTATATTATTCATTTTGGTTTCTGTTAATCTATAGAGGTACACAAAATTTGAAACAATTATGAATTAAAAGATACGGTAGTTTTGACATATTTAAGAGAGAAAAAAGACAGACATAGCGAGACCATAAGGGTATTGTAACCTAATCATAAATTTAAATCTAGGCTTAAAAATGAACACTAACCTTCATCATCATCATCATCACCAGCCTATAATAGTCCACTGCTGGACATAGGCCTCCCCTAATGAGCGCCATAGATGGCATCATTATTTGGGGGTTATTGCCCATAATCCCCACATTGACCTTACCTATTACTAATTCAGAAATATTATGAAAACCTTGTTACTTTCGCAGGAAAACCAAAGGTTTCTAACGAGGTACATAAAGCAAAGGGAATTCAGTAGCTACCTACCAGTAATAAACCGCATGGGTTCTAGTTCAGCAGCGAAATGGAAAGTGCACGATAACATGCGAACGGTTCCACCATTAACGGTAGAAACGCTACTATGAGATTTGAGGTTAAATTTGAATAAAATGGGAATCTATTTTACTAAATTATTTAAGTAAATTTAGTTTGTTTGCAACAGTATGCAGTTAACTCAATTGTTTTTATTGTAAATACTAGGTCTGATTTATTTATGTAATTGTAATTTTGTAATGAAGGTTTTACACGCTTAAAAGTAAAAATAAAATAACATAAACAAATTAGTAAACTAGTTTTTACATTATAAACAATAAAGCTGTTACAAACAAACTAAACAAGCAGATCCAGAAAAATATATTTATAATAAATAATTTTATTCCTTTAAGTTATTTATATTATTCTTTATTCAAATATTTATTTGCGTAACAAATTCAAATAATATCATACTGAACCCACAGCCAGTGAATCAACTCTGACTTGTTCCGTGGAACTGCTAATGATAAGGAGTTCTGCCTAGTGGGTATTGAGGTTAACATATACATAATCTTTATGATTGAAGGATATCGCCTCACTTGGTGCTTCCATATCCGCTATACATTAAGTACAAACAGATAAACTTTTAGCTATTTTTTATCTATACTTACAAAAAAAAAATACAAAATAATTTATTTACAACAAGGTACATATGTAGGTTACATAAGTATACTAATGTTATAAAGACGACCTCTGTGGCGCGGTGGGTGAACGTCCGCCTGCGACGCAGGAGGTTGGGGGTTCGATTCCCGCTTCGGGACAAATATTTGTATGATCTGCAGATATTTGTTTAGGGTATTCTGGTCGTTTTCTATGTATAATAAAAATATCTATGTATGTAATAATATTGTATTATGTTATTAGTCATCTAGTACACATAACACAAGCTCTGCTTAGCTTGGAGCTAGATGATGCTGTGTGGATTGTCCGGCATTATTTAATTTAATTTATTAATTTAAAGAGGAAAGATTGTATTGTTTGTTTGATCGAATTGAATAGTCTCCTGAGCCCCAGAAACTTAGGACGTCTTTGAAAAATAATTTCACAATTAGAATCCTACATTCATTAGGGCACTAATGAACATAGACTATAGAATATTTACAAAAAAGTTATGGTTTCGTGTGAAAACTACAATAATGTAACCAAAAATGTGTTAAAGTTACCAATTTTTGGTATAGTATATAGAATAATAGATATAATATATATAATTATCTATATAGAAAGCTTACTAACAGTTTTGTTCCATTAACCCACAGAAGGTTTTCGTTGGTGCTCAAAATTAACTTGAAATCTATGGCTATTTATTATGTGGCGTAGCGGATGAAACTCCGCCTACAACGAAGAGGTTGCAGGTTCGATTTCCGCCTTGGGATAGTTTTCAGTTTGCACGATCTGCGGGTGTTGTGGGTATTTTCTATATGTAATAATGATCAACGACAGAGAACTAAAGTCATCGACATAGCTCAGAGAATTAGCCAACTGAAGTGGCAGTGGGCCGGCCATATTTCGCGAAGAACCGATAACCGCTGGGGTAAACGTGTTCTTGAGTGGAGACCGCGACTCGGTAAACGTAGTGTAGGACGCCCTCCGGCCAGGTGGGATGACGATCTGCGAAAGACTGCTGGCAGATGCTGGATGCGACAAGCCGAAGACAGGGCGCTATGGCGCTCATTAGGGGAGGCCTATGTCCAACAGTGGACTTACATAGGCTGATGATGATGATGTTGATGAATAATGATCTATCAATGTTAGTTTATTGTATACTAATTAAGTATATCGGTCTTCTCATACCCTAACAAAAGCTCTGCTTATCTAAATCTATACTAATATTATAAAGAGGAAAGATTTGATTGTTTGTTTGTTTGAATTGAATAGGCTCCGAAACTACTGGACCAATTTAAAAAATTCTTCCACCATAAGAATCCTTAAATTTCCGTGATGAACATAGACTATAAAATATTTTCAAAAAGTTAGAGATCCGTATAAAAACTTCAATAATAAAACCATAATCATAGGCCATAGAATATTTTTAAAGTTAGTGATCCCTATGAAAACTTCAATAATAAAGTACCATATCTAACGTGTGTGTGTGTGTGTGTGTGTAAGAACTTAAAATTCTTTAAAATACCCGTGCAAAGCCGGGGCGGGCTGCTAGTAAAAAATATAAATCTTATCTGCACATTTTATGTTAGGCAGACTCGAAAGATTAGGATGAAATACAAAAAGACCCATTTTTTCAAAAAACTAAGTGTTATTAGATTCGGGTCAGTTGATCTACCTCTACATAGTATTATGATCCATAGTATTATGTCTTATGGCATACTGCTGTGGGGGAACGCTGCAGATATTAACACCATATTTGTGCTGCAGAAGAGGGCTGTTCGTGCAATCTATAATATGGGTCCCAGAGAATCCTTGCGTGAAAAATTCAAAGAAATAAACATAATGACAGTAACATGTCAGTATATTTATGAAAATTTGATGTACACTCATAAAAATATCAATAATTTCATTAAAAATAGCGATATACATAATTTAAATACTAGAAATAAGAACAAACTGGCTGTGCTCACTACTAGGCTACGTAAGATTAATGTATCTTTTAAAGGGCAATGTAGATATACGCTTCTACAACAAAACTCCAAGTGAGTTGCAAAAATTATCTATAAATAAATTCAAACGGATTGTCAAAAATATCCTTTGCCAAAAGGCTTACTATAAAATATCAGATTATCTAGACGACAAAAAAGTTTGGGACGAGTTATGCTCCAACTCTAAAACTAACAATTTAACAAGGTAAAGGTTTCTTGTTCGCTTCTTTACTTTACCTTAAAAAGATTGAAGTGAACAATTAATCAAAGTGATCACTTTATTTCCCATTTTATTTCTTATTTAACATGTATTTTGTGACGTGTCCAAGAGTCCTGTAAGGTCTAAAGGAAATAAAGCACTTTGATTTTGATTTTGATTTTGATTTTACATTCTTTGCAACAGTCTACGTTAGTTGTAAATACTGGTACCAATTTGTTTCTATTCTTTTGATTGTAGTTTTCATATACCCACACATTCCTTAGGTTCCCCATTAATTGCTTTCCCACAACCAACTAATTATTCCTCTAATGATTCCTCTAATCCAAAGTTAAGGGACATTAATATGCCGCGTCCATAGCTTCCGTTCCACTTCACTGAGATTCTAACGGGACCCTAAACCCGAATGGATGCGAAAGACAAACAACTTTATAGTACCAACAGTGAATTGGGTTCTTAATATCCAAAAACTAGTCTTATGTACGAGTAAAACCTTTATCAACAAAGAAAATGATAACTAATAAATAAATAATTATCAAAAAAGAATATATTATTCACACAAGCCTCCCCTAATGAGCGCCGTAGCGCCCTGTCTTCAGCTTGTCGGATCTAGCATCTGCACACTTTCGTAGGTCGTCCCACCTGGCTGGAGGGCGTCCTACACTTCATTTACCGAATCGCGGTCTCCACGCAAATATGTTTACCCCAGCGGTCGTTGGTTCTTCTCGAATATGGTCGGCTGATAATGATAAATAATATAATGTTCCTTTATCTTAAATAATATAATCTACCATAAACGAATCTAGAAAAACAAACGTATAAGCGCAGAAACGACTTCCAAAACGGTTCCTGTCTGCGTCCAATCTTCAATTCGCAAACACTTAATAACTCTACTTAAAATATTAAACAATAAAAGTAACGCACCCAAGAAACCACCAACCATCTGGGCCTTTATTCACTATTGCCAATCCCAGCGCGTTTCACAGATATGACAAGACAGCGGCGTGGAATCTAACAAAATCGTATTTAGAATACATTGTGACGTCACACGGTTTGGGCAAGGAATCTCCTATTTCATAGAGAATAAGGCCCCTGCTTAGAAGCGTAACGTCGTGAGCGTGACGTCACGCGTTACGCTCTGATTGCCCAGGTCGTCTGCAAGGGCGCGGTGTACGTTACTGACTCACGTATCAAGTATCAAAACAACTATCCTCATCATCGCATAGATGCCCATTGCTGGGTGGAAGCGTAGCATCCAGCAATACTATGTTTAGGGGACCCAAACATAATCCCGAGTAGACTTAGAGTTACCTATTTGAGCCCAAATAGCTCATATAGGCAACCTCGGTTATGATAATCGTATTTTCGCCGTTTTATGGACTACGCTGATGTTGCTTCGGAGTAGAGTTTTATCGCTCCTTACTTATACAGGGTATCCAGAAACTCAACGTCAAGCCGTAAACGGAGGACAGATGGGTTCATGACGGCACAGAAAAACCACAAAATCATGGGTCTATCTTGAATGGTTTCAGAGTTATAGGCTTTTTACTGAAAATCATAAATTCTCTGCCCGGTGTCAAACTTTTCTATGCTGTGTCTACAGGTGTCAATATTACAAACTTCAATTGTAATTTGAGCAAACACCATGTACTGCTATTATTTGTATTAGAATAGTATTTATCTAATAGTGTTTATTTGGTATTACGTTTGTATTGGAAATTCATCTGTCACCGGAGCCTTAAGATTTATACTTATTATGTTACATTCCTAGATATTGAATAACAAACAGCAAGGTTAAATCAATTGAGAAAACCACGTGTCGTTTGTGCATTATGATTATGAATATGATTATATATCATCGTTATATAATATAACGCATGCAATGAAATGATACATATAATAATGCTGGACAATCCACACAGCATCATCTAGCTAGCTATTATCTCTAACTAACCTAAAATATAACGCATGCAAAAAAAAAAATAGAATAATATGTAAAATAATGTTGGACAATCTACACTGCATCATTTAGCTAGCTATTGTGTTTAACTAACCTTATCAATTATTGTGAACCGTTTATAACTGAAAAATAATAATAAATCGGTTAACGCAATGCTAAACCACACAGTAAACAACTTTTTTCATAAATAATAAACATATATCTCATATCATAAATCTAGGAATACGTGTTAACACATTATTAATAATAATAATATCTTTATCTATCTTTAAAAAAACTTATTTTAGGGCCATATCAACAAATAATTATTAAGGATTATTACATCTAAAACTGAATTTTCATTTAGGTATGTATGAAACTGAATTATCGTGTAAGTATAATAATCGAATATATGAATAATTGATATACGATAATTCAGTGTCATACAATCAATCACACAGATTCCTCGTACCTCAATAACGTTGATTGTGGTGTACCTTCTTATTAGACTTTTGTGTTTTGTAAGCTTTTGTGTTAGGTGATATTTTGTTAGTTGTATTTGCAAATACCTATCCGTTTTGCCGTACTATGTAATTGTAATAATTCGTAGACAACGGGGCTGATTATACTTAGAGCTACTTAAGTTTAAATATGTTCATAGTAAGTTATGAGTGTAATTGTTTGTTGTCTTGAATAAATAAAAAAAAAATACTTCAGCTCATTTGTCTGCAAATTACATAGAGCAACACGGGCCCCCGCCCCGGCGCGGTTGCTCTATGGCAAATTATGACACATGACTTTCGTGAATTACTATTATGGAATAAAAATCAAAATTCCTTTCTAAAAGTTACAGCTAAATAACCAAATTAAAAATAATATTCACAATTGAGCTAACTGCAGACTGTTGCAAACAAACTACAGGTAAAAATTTCAATAACAGGTACTACTACTACTTTACAAAGAAGAAAAAAAATGCGAGCGCGTTAATGTCTTTTGTATGAAAATTCAAGATTTACTTTTCTCTGCGGTCATAGTAGGACACTCGTTTTCGCGCTGTTCATTCAAATTTTCTTATCTTTATAAACTAAAAAAATCAACTAATAGAAACAAATAAGAACTTGTATTTACAATTGCAAAAATTGTGCTAAGTGCAGACTGTTGCAAACAATCAGTTAAGTACATTAGCTTATAGAAAGGAATTTAGATTTTTATTCCATAATAGTCAATCATGTGTCTACGTAACTTATGAAATTCCTTTGTAACTAATTGTCCCCGCCGAAAATTATTTCTACATACATACACAACCAGCTGTCCAGTTTGGTTGTCTACGCGGAACAAACCAACTTATCAGCTGATGTAACCTAATGACTCTCATTTCCCCATACCGCGAACATTTTCCAATAATTAGGTACCCATTAGCTATTTCTACATTTTCTGCATTGCCGATGGGGCGGCGCCATTTTGAGAAGAACTGAACTTTCCTTAAAAGGGACTAGATTACGTGGAACTTTTAAAAGGCTTTTTGAAATGATCATTATATCAATTATTAAGAAGTGGGTTAATAACATAAAAACATTCTGTATATATCCATATAAGTACCAGCGAGTTAGGAGCGTCTCTAAGACGTTGGTAGCATTGCGTCGTCGCCTATTTATTACATACATATGTATAAGTAGATAATATCCTATACAATACATTTTTTTTATGTATAGCGCATCGCACTGATATAGATAGATAGATAGATAGATAGATAGATAGATATAGCGTTTATTAAAAGAAATTATGACATATTTATGATTAGTAGCATCTTAAATCCTAAATTAGGTTTATCTAGACACTAGAGTTCTCTAATATTACAATTCAAAAAACACGCTTAAAATCTATGACAGATAGGCTACAGGCAAAGCGGTGTCACCGTATAATTGAGTTGGCGCGGTATGCAGTTGTTATTGTATACGCGCGGTTCACGAATCGTGCGCGAACAAAGCGACCAATGTGAGACAGACAGCGCTTCGCCCGAGTTCAGCTATAGGATGCTCCATTTTTATGGCAAGGTAAAAAATAAGATAAAAATTTAAGAAGTGTGTTATTTTATAAATATAAAAGTTAAGTTGATAAATAATGTTTTGCTAATGTGGATTTAATATTCTTTTGGGTTATTTTATTTTTAAGTTGTAGGGGCAAGTTATTTATAAGGTATGGGATTAGATAAAGAGATGTTCGTTTACCGTATATGTTATTAAATAAGGGTATATTTAGTTGATTCTGTGTTATACTCCTGGTGACTTTGGTGTGACTTTTTGGGACTTGAATCTCTGTACGAAAGTATTGTTCAATTAAAAGGTTCATTTCTACTTTTTTGTGGATAGGCAAAACACCACAGTACTTAAACAGTCCATCAGGATCATCAGAGTACTTAGATTTAATTTTAGGGGGTACTATTAACTTCAGTATTCTACATTGAATTTTATAAATCTGATCTAAGTAAGTTTTAAATGTTCGGCCATAGCTACTCAATCCGTATGATAGTATACTTTCCACTAGTGTCTTGTATATGGTCAGTAGAATATGATATGGAATTTGACTTTTTATTATACAAAATTTTGCCATAATAGCTCTCAGCTTATTGCAGGTTTTATCTATGTGCTTCGCCCAATTAAATCTTTCGTCTATTACCAGCCCAAGGTAAGTATACTGTGACATTTGTTCAATTGCATGACAATCTTTAGTACACTTGTTTGATGAGTGCAGGCAATCGTGACTATGAGACACAACTTTCAGACTTTCTCTGCCAGGATAAAAATTATGACTAGAGCGTACATGAATAAGCTTAGTTTTATCTCCATTAAGGACAAGGCCTGCATCATGAGACCACTTGCAGATTGCTGTAAAGTCCTCTTGAATCTGATCTTGTGCAACCCAAGGATCCTTGTCAGCGGCCATAATACAGGTGTCGTCAGCAAATTGATACACCGTGCACCGCTTAACGACATTGTTAAGATCATTAACGTATGTTAAATAATGAAGCGGACCTAATACCGATCCCTGCGCTGTTCCTTCAGTGATGTTAATGCTGTCACTATATGCATTTCCTACTCTGACTTGATAACTACGGTTTCTTAGGTAGTCTTTACACCATTCTAGCAAATTTCCTCGAAGTCCGCTACTCTCCAGCCTTTCAGTTAGGAGGTCATGCCTCAACGTGTCAAAGGCTTTTCCATAGTCTATAAAGACTAGGATAACATGTCTTTTTGCGTTAAGGTGGTAGTTAACATCATCAGTAAAGCGAGATAATAGCATTGTGGTACTTTTTTTTGGCTGAAAGCCATACTGTTGGGATGACAAAACATCGTGTAGACAATAAAATTGCTGCACTTTACCACAAATATATTTTTCTACTATTTTGTCTATAACTGGTAAGATCGTAATAGGACGATATTTTCCGTAGTCGTGCGTACTTCCTCCTTTGTGAATTGGGCGAACAATACCAGTTTTTAGCTCTGTAGGGTATCTACCAGTGGAGATGCTAGTGTTTATAAGGCGAACTAATGTTCCAACTATTCTGTCAGCCAGCCTTAAAACGTCTACTGCTCGAATCCCATCTACGCCTGGAGCTTTATGCGGCTTGGTACGCTTTATTATTTTATGTACTTCGCTTTCAGTAGCTGTCGGAAGAAACAATGACTTGTCTACTGACCTAGAGTAATCTTTTTTATCAAGTAAGTTACGTGTGCAATTTGGAATAATTGATTTTACATTATATTGAAATTGTTTAGCAAAGTTATTACATATATTCTTTAGACTTTTTTCGTCGCTAAATGCTTTTGTTATGATCGTATCCAATGAATAATTTATTTTTCCTGTGATATTATTTATTATTTGCCATAACTTTTTAGTGTCATTTTCAGCATTGTGTATTTCTTTTTTAATATAATTATTTTTAGATTTGTAAATTATTTTATTAGTTTTATTTCTCATTTTATTATACCTTATCCTTAGTTCTTTATTACTAGTATCTTTAATCCATTCAGAAAATAACCGATCTCGTTGTTTACAAAATTTTATTACATTTTTATCAACCCATTTGTGATTAATGCGCTTAGAGTTACTAATCTTTTTTACGAATTTTGCTTCGTTGTAGCAGTCAGTAAAACTTTTATTGATAAATTGGTATATTTTATCCGGACAATTCATATTCGACGTGGAGTCCCAGTCTATGCTATCCAAAAGGTTATGGATTTTATCATTATTAAATAAGGTTGCGAAAAAAGGAGCATCCTGTACATGGGAGTCACCAACTAAGGTTGCAGTGGTTATTCTGTGATCGGCCAGTACAGTGCAGAGTGCAGCGGCATACACATCTCTCATGCGGGATCGGACAAAGATATGGTCAATGCAGCTTTTAGTGACTAGTTCATTCATTGTTTCAATCCTCGTATAATCAGAGATCCCACATGATAGACCATGCCCGCTCATAATGCCCAAGTATGATTTTACTAACAAGTTCTCAATTTTTAGGTTAATGTTTATATCACCTAAGAATATCAAGTCAGTATTTCCAATTTGGTCAAGCAAACGGTCTATTTCGACAGTGAAAAGTTGTTTATTGTGATTTGGAGGTCTATACACGGCACAAAGAGTTACCGAGTAGTCCTTATCAGTGATTGTACCGATAATGCATTCGCAGTGCAAAGTAGTGACTTTCTTTTTCTTAAACTTAAATTTATTTCTTGTGTAAATAATAATTCCACCGCCTTTGCGATGCTTTCTCAGCTCAGTGTGCATTGTATATCCTTGTAAATTATATAGTGACTTGATATTCTCAGACACATTGACTTCAGTCAGAACAATGACGTCGATCGAAGTATCGTAAATTACCATTTGCTCAACTTTAGAGAAGTTTTTAATAAGAGATCTTATATTTACATGAATGAAAACAATGTTGTTATGGAAATGGGGTACTAGGTTTTTATAATTTGAATATTCTTGACAGTCGAAAAGTTCTATAATGTTAGAATCATCTATAAAGTCCATAATCAATTAGGTTTATGTGGGGTAAGTGTTTTGTACGCACAAATAAGTTAAGTATTTAAACAGGTAACCAAATACCCAGGTAGTCTATTGAGGTAAGCCACTTAGTGAGCGTTGCTCAATAGGTTTTGGATATCGTGTTTGGTTCTTAATTTAAATACCTTTGCGTTTTCATTTTTACGTACAAGAACTATATGAATAAGGGTGTCATTGCTATGACTAGCGATGACACCGGTACAAAAGGTTTGCAGGGAAAAAAAGATAATTTTACTGCAGTTTGCGATTTTGTGCAGGAGTATTTGAACGACCTGTGTGCATTTCGCACTAAGTGATAATTGTTAGAGTAAAAAGGCAAGTGTTGCATTGTAGATTACGAAAGTGTGTAAAGTGAAAACAAAAGATAAGCGCCACACATCCGGGTTTCTAGGAACCTTGCATAGATACAATTACTAATCAACGTGCGACTGCGACCTCCTATTATGCTATGCTTTCCTGGTACATTGCGTGCGCTTTCTATGACGCTCTTAGATTGAGATAGGTGTAAATATATAATGATATATCTTATGCATAATAAAATAATAAGAAATATGAAAATCATAGGTACCTAGTAATTATCACGACGCTGCCTTGTATCGCAGTTTTTATAGCTAAAACATAGTTCCGAAAATAATAAAAAATCATTTTCACCTATGGTCGATAAATCTACGTTTTAAAATTTTAAACTACCACAGATAACAGAATACACTAAACTAATTTTGTGCAAGGACTAGGATCGACCATCGACTGATTGATCGACATAAAGCTAATTTAGATTCGAAATTTTGTGCCATTGGAAACAAAATTTGGGCATCCTTCGTTTCAATGCACCTTCATGAAAAGAAAAGCTTTATTAATTTATTTTAGTTCAACCGAATCGACATCCACCGTTTTACTAACCTGGAAAAGAAAAATGCAAATTGTAAATAATTAAATAATAATTCAATCAAGGCAAAAAGGAAAATTGTGACTTGGTCGGACAATGACGATCCACTCTAAAAAAATTGGTAAAAAGGGGACACCCGGATTTGAACCGGGGACCTATCGATCTGCAGTCGATTGCTCTACCACTGAGCTATATCCCCGACAGAACAACACGTGAAATTATTGAATCAGTCACATTTTATTCACCTTTGAACTTATGTCGTCACAGTTCAACTTCATTTGATTGACACGAACCTAACGTGATTTCAAAATCATTATCACAAAATTAATAAAATTGCTTACTGCATGATCGCTTATTGCTCGTAAGCAAAATGTACGCCGGCGTACATTTTGCTTACAGCTACGAAGAAGATTGAGGCCTCCATCTTCATCTTGGCCGACGAGGTTTCAGAAAGGTCTAGAAGACACCACACTTTTCTAGAGGAGACGGCAAACCCCGGATTTGTTTTTACGCGTAATTAACGTTAGCGTGAATAACGCTTTATAGGAGTTGATTTCTTTGAGAAATAACGTGTTTTTCGCGCTTGTAGCTCATCGCGTTATCCATGCTAACGTTAGCGCAAATTACTGCTTAGGGACCTACACAATCGAAATCTAAATAGTGTTAATTAAATTTTTCAAGAAGTCCGGGTTCATTTCCCGAGCTGAGTACATTTTTTTTAAATGTATCAATGCTCTTTTTCTTGATACTAACAGAAACGATGATATTTTTCCTGCGAAGAAATCTTTCGTTTGTCTTATAGTTTCAGACTTGCCCATACTGACCGTTCTAATGGTGC
The DNA here is from genome assembly GCA_963931895.1 of Eupithecia pulchellata. Taxonomy (NCBI): domain Eukaryota; kingdom Metazoa; phylum Arthropoda; class Insecta; order Lepidoptera; family Geometridae; genus Eupithecia; species Eupithecia pulchellata. Next base: position 6,835,883 of record OZ007542.1, on the reverse strand, counting down.
CACCATGTATAGGTAGCGTACTTAATTTTGTGTCGGGGGTGATAATATTTTCGTTTAGTAAAATTACTTTACATATAACCGCGTGCAATGGTTTTGAATCCCATGGAATTTGTCGGCCAATCCAAACGCGAATGAGACCAAATCAGCTGGTGAAAGGCGACAACAGTTCAAGGTAGATAAGTCAAGTTTGCGCTATCTTACCCTACAGATTGGAACTAACGGAATTCCGCTGGTATTGCCATGGTAGGGGAGAGAATTTTGTAAAAATTTTTGAAACTGACATGTTTATTTTGTATTTATTACGAGATGGTAAATATCCCGTCTTAAATGACATGAATTTTCATGAAATAAGGATAAAAGATAAAATAAGTAATAGTAAATATGTATTGAAATTATTTAAAAAACTAAATACAGGTTCTGGAGCCCTGGTCTCATCATTATTACAATAACAATATTTAAATATTTGCGTAAAAATACATACAAAAGTAAAATTAAAAAAAAATATTCTGCCGGTATCCAATATTGGGGATTAAGTTTAGTTTTAACATTTAAATAAATTTAGTAGCGTACAAAATCATTTAAATAATTTAAAATTTTCTGAAATCGGTTGGGTTAGCATATAAGTAAAAGTGATTATCACTTTTTTGTTCAGATTTTAAGTGATCCGATCGATCAATAAGTGATGAATTTCCTTAAGTCCTCTCTAAATATCATTGTGTCAATGATGTACATAGTTCGGGATGAGGGTAGATAATATAATTATCTGCCCATAAAACTTAAAAAAAAATATTGGAATACCCAAAACAACCCTAATTATGTTAAATATCCCCTATTATTGACTTTAGTGTTAATAACCATGACCATAACCATGACAGCATTAAAAGTTTCACGTTTAAAAGTTAAATCCAGCGAAAGCCTTCAAGAATGGCAATCCCAAACTTGTCCAATGCAAATCGTTGTAAAGTATTCCGACCAGTTTTAGAACGAACAATAATTCTGTCCGGCATTGTTCCTAGGGTTTCAGACATTTAGACAGCATGCTGAGTTAGGTCGCGGATTTGATTCCCGTAGTTACTGAGTAGAATATTTCAAGTGTTTATTTTTAGGGAAGGCAAGCTTGACACATTCCTAATATTAAAAGGTTTTTGAAAAGAGTCTAGACCGAAGATACATAGGAAATACTCGTTCAAAAACGTATTTCCTATGTACTATAACTCGTTTATGAAGGCCCTAATTAGGTTTCGTCTGAAGGTCACGTCAAAAACAAAGAAATCTAGGTTTCAAAAGCAGCACAAACATGCCATGTACCAGGCTTGCATAAGACGTAGGACATCGTTTGCCCATTAGTCGAGACATCAGACATCCCGCGTGACATGTGCATCTGAAGTAGGTGAGAGTACCAGGGCGACATAACTTACAAGGAGTTGAAAGTGTTCTACTTATTTCAGTAGTGATGCCTAGAGCAAAAATAAGAAGGTTAATTTCATTTATTTTATTAAACAATTTATATATTGTCGGTAATTTTCGCGTAGATTCGCATATTACGCCAAAATTACTAAACTGATAGGGGTAAAGGGGTACATGTACAGTGCGCGTCAGAATTAAGTACCCCCCTTGTATACCTACAAACTATTTTCGACTACTTCTAATTCCCTCGTAACTTGTCACAATTTTTCACATGCAAAAATTTATCTAGCCGCCGCGCCGCTCAGGATCGAACTGCCCTTCCATACTCAAAGTCTGAAATTTCCAAAAATAACAACTTTTGTGTCCCACATACATTGAGATAGGGGGTGTACCTATTATGTGACGCACACTGTACTTCATTCCAACGATAAACACGAAAGACGCGGGCAGGACCTTATAGCCAAGCTATTGTCCTGGTGCAATGTTTGTAAACAACTCTCAATGAAATTTTTCTTACCGTACATTGAAAAATAGGTCTCAGCAAATCAATATCTTGTGCAAATTTTAACAAGCAAGAAGGGAAATTACAATTATATAACCAAATTTAAACTAGTATTTACAATTGAAATACTTGAATTAAATGACAGTGTTGCCACACACTGCAGGTAGCTCAACTGATCCATATAGTGATTTTTGGATAAAGTTTGGGTAAAGTTCACAAACATTGAATCTCTAAGTTTGATCGGAGTAATTCATTAAAATAATAATAATCAACATCATCAGCCTATAATAAGTCCACTGCTGGACCTCTAGCTGAATCGCTAGGGGACTAGCGCCATAGATGGCATTACTGATAATTTGGGGTTATTGCCCATAATCCCCACGCTGGGCATGCTTGTTGGGGATCGCAGTTTGGTGGAGTTGTTCTGCAGAGGGCGCTCCTGCCCCCCCCCCCCCCACACCCACGGGAAGAAATGGGTGGTGAATTTCCATATGCCGGCACCACACGGCCAACAAAATAATAATGTTACTTCAATAAACTTCATCTAACCTGCAAGCAAAGTCACAGACATCAAGCTACTGTTAAATTTGATCGAGTATAACTGTCGGTTGATCTCGTTGCGTGCGCGTGTCAAATCGCGAAGCGCATGCGCCGGTCTTGTGCAATGTTTGCGCAACAGATATGTTATTGTGTGTAGTTACATTGTGTTTATTTATCGAATTTAATAACAAGACAACTACGATATTTCGTTTGAAGGTTTATATATCTATAATTATAAGTGAAAACCTATTAATAGCCTACTGTTTCTAAAGTTTAAGTCTTAAAATTTTTGTTTGTGCTGCTGGTTTTCCCTTTATAATTAAATAAATATGTATATTATAATGCGTGGGCGATCAGAATGGGTTGGTAACATTTCGAATTGAAACAAACGCAGTCGGACATTTATGGTGACAAAGTTCCATATTTCTATGCCATAAAATAAATGAATATTGAATGGAATTTACTTGCTGTCCTGAACGGGACAGAATGAGAGCATAGATACATATCAGAAATTACCAGTGATCTGTACATGATAATCATAATATGTATATTTTCAATCCCATTTCTTCAGTAAAAAGGTTAAAAGTCGATCATTCCTTCTCAAAAATTTCGCGAGTATTTTGAAATCTGACATCATACTCAAGCTCGTCCATTCATAAGAATTACATAACTATTGGTCCATCCTGCGCCCACGCAGCTATTGTTTTGCATCAATGAATGTTATCGATATCTTCACCTAAAAACGACGTGAGGAAACCCGTTTATTAGTCAGCAGTCTTTAACTCAATAATAAATTGGATAAGTGTGAGTTGGATTCGCGGACCGAGTGTTCCTTTTTGGCATTATAACAATAATATTGTGTGACTATTTCGTACGAACCTTATTTGCGTTGAACGTGAATTTTATGTTCATAAATTGGTGTTCACCAAATGCACTAAACTTCGGTCTGCAAATATTTGTTCGATGGGTGCTCTGGTAGTTTTCTATGTGTAGTAAAAATATGTAACTATATTATAATATACACGTGAAAAAAAGGCTAAAAAAGACTCGACAATTGAGGTCCAATACTTTGGATTCGTCTTTGCGCATACTGAACCCTAAAAGTCTATTATCTCTCTATTGTCTATGCTAACTAACCGCTAAGCTAACATTATTATCTAATCTGCGCCTATATCTAATAACGTACTAGATCTACAGCAAATTGTGCAAACGTGCGCACGCGCCGGCGATCCGACACGCGCCAATATGGCGGCGGTCGGGGGCTTGTTTGTTTAGGATGCTGTTTTGATGATAACACATGATGTATTAGCTGAATAACGATAGATTGCTGCCGGCAAAGTCATTTTATAGCTACACTGCGGCCTGCCCCGGCTTCGCACGGGTGCTTAAAAAATTTTCATGCGGATCCCTAACTTTTTTGAAAGTATTCTTTTATCACGGAAAATTTAAGATTCTAATGGTAAAAGTATCTTTCAAATCGGTCCAGTAGTTTCGGAGACTATTCAATTCAAACAAACAAACAGTCAAATCTTTCCTCTTTATAATATTATTATAGTTTATAGATAATTGATTGAGAGATCAATTTAATATTTTTTTCTGAATAGTAGAATGACGAAGGATAAGGAAATACTAGGTTTTTTTATGTATCGACGGAGAAAACCTTGTTTAGGCATAACACCAATAGAACTAAATGTATTCATGGAGAAAACGATCTTCTTGTTTAGGCATGCTTGCAATTTGTTTATTGCTAATATTTCATGAATCTCGATATTGCTATTGCTAGCAAAAACAGATTGCTGTTTTTGCTAGCAACAACTTTTCAGTTAACAATTTAAATGACCATACTTATCTATCATTCTACCTATTGAGTTAACCATTTAACTGCCCATACATAACTGTCATTCATTTAGTTATTATTTTCTGTATTATACCTGACGCCATTGTGACATTATGAGAGTCAGAGAGTCAGCACACTAACACTACACAATACAAGAGTGTTACTTATTAGTTAGTGCAGTCTTTATGTCATTAGAGCGAAATAGACTATAGGTTTGAGTGAGAGAGATAGCATGCAGGGATGCGAAAGAGATTATTATTTCTTATCAGTTGACCTTGCTCCCTTGCAGCGGGCAGGTGATGAACTGGTTTTGTGGTATTGTTTCCAAAATATGAGTGCACATGAAGCTAGCCCTTGCGCTGGGCCAAGCATGGCCACAGATACACACATTTTTATAAACGGTCCAAGTAAGTTGCTTTGGCTCATTTGCAATTGGATGGAATTGGATGTCGAAGATGGATGGTTAGCCATCATGGAAATAGCACCAGAAAATAAAAAAATACATTGTTCAATGACTACTTAGTTGGTTTTTGGCTTAACAACCCTTCCATGCCAACCAGTAATTGGAATTGTGAAAACGAACGACATCGTACCACCAATATAGTGGAGGCGTGGCACAAAACCTTGAACGGTCAATTGAAAAAAAACCCCGCTTACTAGAATTATTACACACACTCCGGGAACAAGCTGAGTATTATAACAAATATTATCTGGTGAAAGAAAATCGAAGCCGACAGTCAATTAATAAAGATCTAAATATCAAAATTATCGGTGACAAATTGAAACAAAAATCGATCAGCATCATCGATGCTCTTAACCAATTTAAAAAACTTGGCAATATGTTATAATGTTCAAGTAAGTTAGTAATGATGTTTTTGCTTTAAGAAATGTCATTATTTTGGACTGTTGGTTGTTATTATTATTTTTATTTAATCAAAAGAGCTACATAAGAAATAATTATTTACATTTTATCCTGAATCTGTGATTTTTAGCATTTAATTTAAGTCTATTTAGTAGTTTATTATTGATTAGGTACTTTTACTTTGAATGCCTTAGTTGAGTACGAAATATTGTACACTTCATTATGGTGGTTTATAATGTGAAGCCTATTTAGTTATAAGGTTAATATAATTTAATATGACGTATAAATAATAAATAAATAAAAATAAAATAAAAATCTTTTATTTCGGATTTCATTGATCCATAATTTGTTAGTATAACCCCTAAGTTGATTTGTTGTAATTGTACTAAAACTGTGATTTTTAATGCTTAAGTCTATTTAGTAAAAGATGGATGTTTTTATTTAACTTTTAATGCCTTAGGTATTTGATTGTGATAATATTGAAACTGTGATTTTTAATGTTTAAGTCTATTTAGCATAAGTTTATTGTTATTCATATTCAACGTTCTATAATATTTATTGTGATCCAAAAAAGAGTTCTGCTTTATCAATTCACTGTCTTTTATTTAATAGAAAAGCAAAGTATCCCATCTCACCAAAGCCTATATTGCCGACTGTACTAAATATTCCGTGGACCTGCTGGGAACAAAATTATTAATAATTTTTAAAAGTCGTGGACCTGGTGGGAAGCAATGTATGAAACTATGATTTTTAAAAACAATAGAGTCGTGGACCTCTGGGAATAAGCCAGTCTCCGAGATAACGGTATTCTGCGCATAACAATACCTACTCGGTTGCACAAAGATTATATAAAGGGTTGCCATGGTAATATAAATAATGCTGGACCATCCTCACGGCCCGTTCATGACGTCACTTATACGGGTAGACTACCGTCTACTAACAGAAGACCGACTGGCTAGATCGCCACTGGAGTGTAGCCAATATTATGCTGAGTTAGGGCCGTAGAACTATAGGCATGTTGCCGTGTGGTGCCGGCATAGAATTTCACCACCCCCACTCTTCCCGTGGGTGACGTAAGAGGCGACTAATACGGGAGACACACCGAGGGGCGGGCAGCAGCGCCCTCTGCAGAACAACTCCACCGAACTGCGATCCCCTAGCCGCTTGCTTAGCGTGGGGATTATGGTCAATAATTCCCAAATGATAAATAATGCCATCTATGGCGCTAATTTGGGGAGGACTAGAGGTCCAGTAGTGGACTATTATAGGCTGGTGTTGATGATAATGATGATATGCATGTACCTTAGAAAGTTATCTTAGAAGTGTTTTGTTTTTAATTGATTGTATTGTTATTATTAATAGATATCTTTCTATTCTATTCATCATCTAGCCCTAAGCTAGGCAGAGCTTGTGAAGGGTGTGAAGTCGCTCGCAGAAACTAGTACAATTATAAAAAGAAGCATTATTTCATCGTTTAATTAATAAATTATGTAGGTATGAGAACTTTAAACAATTAAGTATTTATTATTGTTTAAATCTCATGCAAACGAAAGATTAATATGCATTAGATGTCTATTCCTTCCCCGTGCCAGGTCAAAATGTTGATAATAATTTGCATCCAGGAACCTCACTTATCAATGCTTCAGAACAGTACATCAGGCTTTCTCTAAAACTGGGCCGGTCTTCACTCTATTCACAGCCTTATTTCTGCCCCATAAAACTGATAGTGCTTTGGAGAGGGCATTTTATTTGTGCACATTATTCTCTGAGGCAGCGGTACTCAAAGTTTATGCCCGCTGCAAATTATAGGAGGATGTCTTAGAGCAGCATCGTTCGTTTTTCCGTTGTCTTCCGCTACCAACGCCTATACATAATTCTACTCGAATTTTATGATGTTAAGTCGTAAGTTAAATAGACAGTAGAAATATGTTCAGTTTTATGCTTACTTCTACAACAATACATAATGTAGTATTAGGTTCAAACATTAATTTAAAATAGAGATGATTATACAGCTTGAAAATAGGTAGTAAATTCTAAAAAAGCCAAAACTACAGTGCATAGTACATCCCAGCAAAAGGGCTGCTACAGCCCAGCAAAAGGGCGTGTATGTGTGTGTAGATTTATTTGTACACAGAACCTATTTTAAATTGGATCTTGACATCTGAAATAAACGATTATTATTATTATTATTATTAAACGCTTCCTAATAGTCTAAAAGTAAGTTTAAGTATGTCTTAGCAACATCTGTGATAAACATTCTAAGAAATAAATATCATATTTGTTTTCCCTATAAACTTAAAAATATAAGATTACAGTCCTGGTTAACTCGTGAACTCATCGATTTAAAAAACCTTCTCTTTGACTCAATAAAGTTGCAAGAATTGTACCCAACCTCAAAATTAGATACTTTTATTACTAAAATTACTACTCAGTACGAAAACTCAGTTCAAAACCAAAAGTTTCGCCACTACGAGAACATGATCCTCCATAGTGCTAACTCTAGTAAGG